>CM075301.1:8153448-8753448 GCA_037672795.1 Lagerstroemia speciosa | reverse complement strand
GCTTCCCTGTCTGGATGGCGAACCGTGGAGTCCCGGTTAATGGGAAGCGCTCGAGGCTTTCCCTGACGGAGGGTGGGAACCTGATCCTGACAGATGCCGGCGACTTTCCTTTCTCTGTTTGGTCGTCTGGCGCTGGTTCCTCCGCGGCGGCAAAGTTGCAAATCAAGGACACCGGTAATCTCGTACTTGTCGGGGAGAATGGCGAGAATCTATGGCAGAGCTTCGATTTTCCCACTGACACACTTCTCCCAACGCAGATGATGAAGAGGGACACCCGTGTCATCTCTTCCCGGAGCAGGTGAGCTCTCGATGCCCAAGTCCTCTTTGTTGAAATTTCTCATCCCTGCAATATGCGTCGTAACTAGGAGATTCCATATGTTCATCGATTTCGTCCAATGTTGTGGTGACAAATAAAATCCCACAAGGAAAAAATAAAAGAGATCCTAATTTATAAGAAAATTGAGAAATTTTTTATAAAGAGTTTATTCATCGTATACTTGTGAATATCTCATAAACTCATGGATTTAAGTCGGTCCATGTACAGAGTACATGTGTAGGCAGTATCTCTAAGGGTATGTGCTCAAGACTTTTATAAATTCAGGTAAATATTCTGTTTAGTATCAGACTAGGTCACCATATAGAATGAACAAGCAACGTTGTAACATGAGGGCATCTGTTGAGCAATAAAATCCCACATCAAAAGGTTAATATAATAATAGAAATCCTCGTTAACTCAAGATTCTTGTTGGTGCAGGTAAATATTTCACATACTCAAAACCCAAATTTATTGAAAGTTCCCACCTTCATCAGTTGTTTTGGATCTGTAAAATTTTCACTAGATCTATAAGATATTAAGTTGATTTTCACCTAAAAGCTTAGGGCATTAGGTGACAGTACTTAATTATTTTATAAACCCAAATTTACTCTTTAACCTAATCGATATGGCGTTTAACTCTCAATATTCACCATCACATGATAACGTGACTTATACTTGTTATATGTCCTCACACACCTGCCTTCAATAACTGATCTCGAACCATCATTTTTCCTCTCCTCTTAGGCGAGGAATGAACAAACTACTATGAGGTGGGCTAGACTCAACACCCACCCTTGCACGGTACCATGACCTGCACTTTCCACATCTCCTTAAACACTCGCCTTCAATGATTAACCTCAAACCAACATTTTTCCTCCATCTTGGGCAAGAAATGGACAAACTGCCATAATGTGGAGTAAGCTGGATAGGTTTTCACCTAAAGTACTCGATATTCTTTTATAAATCAAAATTCACTTTTTAACACAATCGATATAGGATTTAATTTAACTGACAATAGGATTATCACTGAAAGGAAGACAAATCCTTTCCCGCAGGTCCAACTACTCTGCGGGCTTCTATAGTCTCTACTTTAACAATGACAACATCCTCCAACTCATGTTCGATGGCCCCACCATTTCCAGCAGCTACTGGCCGTTCCCATGGAGCCAGCCCTCCGAGCAGGGCCGTCTAGACTTCAACAGCAGCCGGTCAGCCGTCCTTGATCCGCTTGGCCACTTCTCGTCCTCCGACAACTACAAGTTCTTCTGTTCGGACTACGGAGCAGTCATCCCACGAAGGCTCACGCTCGATCCTGATGGGAACCTAAGACTGTACAGCCTCGACACTTCCACAAAAAAATGGATGGTCACGTGGCAGGCTCTCTCCTCCGTCCCGTGCTTCATCCACGGAGTTTGCGGCAATAACAGCCTGTGCAGCTACGATCGATCCCTGGGTCGGAGCTGCTCCTGTGTCCCTGGATACAAGAGGGTGGACTCAAACGACTGGTCCTTGGGTTGCAAGCCCACATTCCAGCTCTCCCTTGGGCGCAGCAGCGATGTAGGGTTCGTGGAGGTCCCCTATGTAGACTTCTATGGGTATGATTACAGTATCACTGAGAACACGACCTTCAGCAATTGCCGGAACATGTGTGTTGTTATACGCAACTGCAAAGGCTTCCAATACACCATGTCCGATAGAGGAGTCAATTTCTGTTACCTGAAGACAGAGCTGTTGAACGGGCACAATCTCCCGAGCTTATCGGGCCAGTTCTTTCTAAAAGTCAATAAGTCAGTCACCTTCACCACGGACCAGCTCGAGAAGCGGTCACGGTACAGCTGCACTGAGGGACAGGTTGTATTACTTGATAGAAGGTATCCGGGAAACAGTGCAGTCATCAGCTTCATGCTCCGGTTTTCCATTGCAGTCGCAGGAACCGAGATTGTTGTCGTGTTTGTGGTATGGTTCTTCTTCAGGAAACGGTGGGATGTCAGAGCAGCATCACACAGTTTCTTTCCTGAAGCTACTAGGTTCCAGAGATTCACCTATGATGAGCTCAAGAAGGCTACGAAGAACTTCAACAAAGAGATCGGGAGGGGAGCGGGAGGGATCGTATACAGGGCTGTTTTGCCTGACAACCGTGTGGCAGCGGTAAAGTTACTGAATGAAGCGACCACTGACGAGGCTGAATTCCTAGCCGAAGTCAGTATAATTGGGAAGCTTAACCACATGAACTTGATTGAGATGTGTGGTTACTGCGCAGAGGGAAAGCACAGGTAACTTAAAATAGCCGATTAACATTAAGCATAGCAAATATTAAAAGGATTTTTCTTCAATTGTTCATGCTTAATTTAGGACATAAATCCCAGGTCTCATTGGTTGCTTATTCAAAAATTATGATAGGTTTATAACTTGCATCTTGCAGAAAACCTTCATATTCTGGTTCTTGATCAACAGGCTCTTGGTTTACGAGTACATGGAACACGGTTCGTTAGCAGAGAGTCTCTCTTCACCGGATTTGGACTGGAGGAGACGGTTTGATATTGCGGTAGGGACAGCGAAGGGGTTAGCTTACTTGCACGAGGAGTGCTTGGAATGGGTCCTGCACTGTGATGTGAAGCCTCAGAATATACTCCTGGACTCGGAATACCGCCCCAAGGTTGCGGACTTTGGGCTCTCTAAGTTGATGGATCGAGGGAAGGGCACGAACCATGAGTTTTCGAGGATAAGAGGGACCCGAGGTTACATGGCTCCTGAATGGGTTTCCAACCTGCCGATTACATCAAAAGTGGATGTCTACAGCTACGGGATAGTGATGCTCGAGCTAGTGACAGGAATGAACCCTGCAGCAACCGTACATTGCCTCGAGAGTGGAGAAGACGTGAAGCGTATCAGGCTCGTTACATGGGTCCAGCAGAAGATGCAGGAATCGGTGTCGAATCCGTCTCGGGTGGGTGAGATAGTCGACCCGACCCTGAGGGGGAACTATGTCAAGGAGGAGATGGAAATCCTTGTTCAGGTGGCTCTTCAGTGCGTGGCTGAGGACAAGGACACGAGACCCACCATGGGAGAGGTCGTCGAGGTGCTCCTACGGCACGAGAACAGTGATCAGAGCAGTAATGTCAGTAGCTTCTCCCGTGTTTCGAGATGAGAAATGCGGCACTTCCGGTTCCATAAGACTGCAAGTCACGTACTCATTATTAAGCTCTGATTGAAATTAGAATTGTCCATTCTCTCTCTTTCTTAATTTGCATTCTGTTTCGTTCCTCCTGTCAATTTGACAGCGAATGAATGAGGGTCCGAGATTCTGAATCATCTTGCTCCCCAGGCCTGTTCAGCAGAATCACGGATTTGCTATATTATGCCTGAGAGTACTGATTCAGATGTTCGGACATGGAAGGTGTCTCTGCTTTTGACGATAGCCGAAGATGGCGGGCGCCAAAATCCAAGAATTTCTCGTCCATGGAAAGCTTGAAAAGTATATTTCCTGGAACGGTCAAGTCACTTTGCTTCCTTTCGACCTGTTTATCCTGGCGCCATAGTCATTTCTCTAATCGTCAACTCAATTGAGCTCTGCGTGTGAATTCCTGGATTTTCCCATGAAAAAGAAGAAAAAGGAGATCGGACCAGAAATGAGAAACATTTGACCTGACATTTAAGGGAAAAAAACGACAAGGCCAAGTTAGAAATTGGAGACTAGAGAAGTATAATGCCCGTTAAATGCAAGACTTTCCTAGATAGCACGTGTGAACAAAGCAAGATGACTTTCTCTGAGTTCATATTACATCCAAACGGCAGGAGAAAAGGTCTAGTGCAATTCACGTTGCCCTCTACCTAGAAAATGCAGCAATGACCATGTAAATGAACGTTAAAGCTTTAATGTTATCTAAATTGGGAAGCCCGGGACTTGCTGGCATTGGTTGCATCCTTCGTGACTAAAACGGTCATTGGCACTAATATGAGTTGGTTCAAGTGGTAAGGCACTTGTTCCCCTTAAGCAAAGGTCTTGGGTTCGAGTCTTCGTGGATGGAGAAAACTTATGCTGGGACAGCTTTACCCCTTAGATGGACCGACCCGGCTGGGACTGGATTAGTTAGTGGCCCAATGGACTTCTGGATACTAGTGTGCACATAAAAAAAAGAGGGTCATTGGCTGTCAGGTTTCTTTCACACTATTGACTAGGTTACCACGGTCGCATACAAATTGTGTCACATGATTCGAAACTCAACCCATTGTACTGTACCCCTCATGCCTCTTCTTTGATCACGGATATCCAAATTCTCCTTGACACGGAGTGGCTAGTCGAGGTTAGATACATTTGTCGTGAGGAAAATACTCGTACGGACTGGTTAGCAAGATGATTGTTGCATCTTCCTATCAGCTCTCATCTCTTCCACCATCCTCCTCTGGCCGGTATCAAGACGCTCCTCTTTGACGACATTGTTGGGATCTCCATACCCGCTTTTGTGTTGAGAGCTAAATCTCACATCGTTTGAGTTTGAGAAGAAACTTTTGTTTATGAAAGAATCGAATATCACCATCTGACAGTTTGGACTTTTAAGTAAAAAAAGTTTTAAGACTCTTGTAAATTCAGGTGGATATTTTACTGTCAGCCCGATCTTAATTCTTTTTGGGATTCGTCTAGGGTTTGTCCGTCAGTCGGAAGTTAATACTTAACAGCTCTACGACATGGAAAATGTAATTGCATGCTGAGAAGCATGTAATTTGAGAAATTGCATATGATTTACGCTTTACATTCATCCTGGTACATTCATGTTCGTTTTGTCTATAGCTTTCTATGGTGAAATGAATTATACTTCTCAGGAAAACAGACTGTTTGCTACTTCTTTCTCTTAAGTAAAATTTTGAGTTCGAATCTTAAGAATGTAAAAATATGATCGGCGGAGTTTTAAATCTTAGTGAGCTAACTCTATTCAAGCACTAATCATTGGACACTGTCGGTGTTCCTTGAGGGCATGCATTGGGATAACCTTTTCAATGTATCATAGTTAGGGAAACGTCTTCTAGTTAATTCACCCGAGCCATCTGAAACGAGGGTTCTATTTGCTTACATAACGAAGTAAAACCATATTAGGCAAAAAAGAAAAAAAAAAAAAAAAGAGGGGGTGATAGCATGAGCTTAATTTTTACGGTAATTCACGGAATGTAAAAGCTATTGACGAAAATTACGAAATGCAAAGACGGGCACAATTATCCCAACAAAATCTGCAAACAACAGCGATCGGAGTTCCAGAGACTAGACTGCAAAGTTATGGAAACTTAAGGGCTTGTGAACTGCCCGATTTGTAAGGCAGTCGGCGCAAGAGGTTTTTTTTTTTTTTTAACGGAGAGTATGTTTCACGAGAGCGAGCGTATCACGATTCAAGAGGGTATGGACATTAGTGTCTAGAGAATCTCATAGTTCTCCCTCAGTTAGCAAACGCGTTATTGGATCGACTAGATGGGCCCATAGGTAAACGACCAGGGGGCCCAACCGGATGGATCGGCAGCCATGGGCTTCACTTTTGGGCCCTCCATAGCTAATTAGGCCCATATTACTCGAATGCTAGTGTTTCTCAACATTAGGGTTTCTTTTTGGGATAATTTTCTTCCTTGGTTATCACCAGTAAAAATTGAAATCATGATATTTTAGATTCTTGGAATGAAACTGGTAGGAGCTTTTTTTTTTCCGAAACAGAAGTTGAATGAGCTCATCATAACAGTGGAATTCTTCTCACATGACTGAAAATTCACAAAACTCTTACACGATTACCGACGTTTACTTTCAAATGTTAACTGTGTCTGAGGAAGGCATGGGTTACTTAACCATATATCAACAGTAAAGCAATAAAACTCTTGCAGATGGCATTTATGAAATTATCCATCACATGAGCAGGTGGTGGGTATCCGATAGTACAGGAAAAGCTACCGACTTGGGCCTCCAACCATTACTGATCACTGTTCTCAAGTCGTAGGAGTATCTCGACGACTTCTCCCATGGTGGGTCTTGTGTCCTTGTCCTCCGCCACGCACTGAAGAGCGACCTGAACAAGGATGTCCATCTTCTCCTTGTCATAGTTCGCCCTCAGGGCAGGATCAACTATCTCATCCGCTCGAGACGAATTCAACACCGATTCCTGCATCTTCTGCCGGACCCATGCGACGAGCCTGATATGCTTCACGTCCCCACCACGTTCAAGGGAATGCACGGTCGTCGCAGGGTTCATTCCAGTCACTAGCTCCAGCATCACTATCCCGTAGCTGTAGACATCCACTTTTGATGTAATTGGCAGGTTCGAAACCCACTCAGGAGCCATGTAACCTCGAGTCCCCCTTATCCTCGAGAACTCTGGGTTCGTGCACTTCCCTCGATCCATCAGCTTAGAGAGACCAAAGTCTGCAACCTTGGGGCGGTATTCCGAGTCCAGGAGTATGTTCTGAGGCTTCACATCACAGTGCAGGACCCATTCCAAGCACTCCTCGTGCAAGTAAGCTAACCCCTTCGCCGTCCCTATCGCAATATCAAACCTTCGATTCCAGTCAAGCTCCGGGGACGAGAGATTCTCTGCCAACGAACCGTGTTCCATGTACTCGTAAACCAAGACCCTGTTGATCAAGAACCACAAAAGGATGGCTTCAGCAGGATGCAAGTTATAAGGGCAATTCTAGGGTGATTATAAACATTTATCTTATGAACTTAGGACCCGGCCGGGATTTACATCCTAAGTTAAGCATGACCAATGGAAGAATATTCCTTGTAAAATCTGCTTGGACTAATGTGCATAAGCTAGGTTTAATTACCTGTGCTTTCCCTCTGCGCAGTAACCCCACATCTCAATCAAGTTTATGTGGTTAAGCTTCCCAATTGTGCTCACTTCGGCAAGGAAGTCGGCCTTGCCAGTGGTTGCTTCATTCAGTAGCTTCACTGCTGCCGCACGATCATCAGGCAAAACGGCCTTGTATACGATCCCTCCCGCTCCCCTTCCGATCTCTTCATTGAAGTTCTTAGTAGCCTTCTTGAGCTCATCGTAGGTGAACCTCCGAAACCCAGTAGCTGCAGGAAAGTAACCGTGCCACGCTGCATTGATATCCTGCTGATTCCTGAAGAAGAAGAACCAAACCACAAACACGACAAGAATCTCGATTCCCGCAACCGCAATGGCGAACCAGAGCATGAAGTTGACGACAGCATTGTTTCCCTTTTTCGGGTACCTCCGATCAAGCATTGTTACCTGTCTGTCGGTGCAGCTGGACCGTGTCCTCTTTTCAAGCTGCTCCTTGGTGAAGGTGACCGACTTGTTGACTTTCAGAAAGAACTCGCCTGAAAAGCTCGGGAGATTGTGCCCATTCAACAGCTCGATCTTGAGGTAACACCTGTAGGTTCCGTTTCCCTTTCCACTCTCGATCTCGAAGGTGTATTGGATGCCTCTGCAGCTGCATGTACTAGCGCACATGGTCTTGCAATTTTTGAGAGTCGTATTACCCGTGGTATTATAGTCAAATCCATAGAAGTCTGCATAAGGAACCTTCACAAACTCCACATCGCTGCTGCACCCATTGGAGAGCTGGAAAGTGGGTCTGCACCCCAAGGACCAGTCTTTGGGATCCACCCTCTCATATCCAGGGACACAGGAGCAGCTTCGACCCCAGGACCGATCATAGCTGCACAGGCTGTTATTGCCGCAAACTCCGTGGATGAAGCATGGGATGGCAGGGAAGGCCTCCCACGTGACCAGCCACTTTTTAGTGGAAGCGTCCAGGCTGTAGAGTCTCAGGTTCCCGTCTGGATCGAGGGTGAGCCTCCGCGGGAGGACAGTTCCATGGTCCGAAGAGAAGAACTTGTACTTGTCAGAGGACAAGAAGTAGCCGAACGGATCGAGGACTGCGGACCTGCTGCTATTGAAGACAAATCGGCCCTGCTCCCACGGGAAGGGCCAGTAGCTGCTGGAGAAGGTGGGCCCATCGAAGATGAGGTGGAGAACATTGTCATCGCTGAAGTGAAGTCTATAGAAGCCTGCCGAATAGTTGGACCTGCGGGAATAGATTTAGATTCCTTTAAGTGATGAGTCGATCCAGAAACAAAACTTTATAGAAAGCGGATAAACTGATTTAAGCAAAATTTGTCTTTGAACATTTGAACGAGATCGATGGACATGAACTGGAATGTTCTACGGATGCTGCAAGGATGAGAAATTTCATCGAACAGGAGTTTGGGTCGAGAGCTCACCTGCTCCGTGAAGAGATGACGCGGGTGTCCCTCTTCATGACCTGAGTGGGGAGAAGCGTGTCAGTAGGAAAATCAAAGCTCTGCCACAGGGTCTCACCATTCTCGCCGGCAAGTACGAGATTCCCCGTGTCATTGAGCTGCAGCTTTGCTGCCTTTGTGGAATTGGGGCTCCATGACCAAACCGGGAATCGAGAATCTCCAGCATCGGTCAGGATCAGGTCTCCCCTATCCATCAGGGACAGCCTGGAGCCCTTCCCGTTAACCGGGACGTTTCGATTTGCCATCCAGACAGGGACGCAGCTGTCGCCAGAGCAGGGAGATCCTCCGTGCCATACGGCGAAGGAGAAGGCATTGTTGCCAACCCACAAAAATCCGGCGGAGAAGGCACCATCCGGCGAGACTAGGACGTCGGAAGGGTTCTCCACAGAAAGTGAGGAGCCCCTTTCGAGGCTCAGTAGAGCTGAGGATGCCAGTCGAAGATGTACCAGGAGGAGAAAGAGAAGGATCGAAGGTGGTGGAGCCATGGTTGACAAGAGAATCGATTCACTGAATCTTTAGGCGGGAAAGTGCTCGTGGATTGCTCAGAGCTGGAGAGAAATCTGTTGAGCTTATAATGGTCCGAGTATCCTCCCCACAATAAGACATTATAGGCAGTCGCTTGCTTGCCTTGATAATTTAGGAAAAGTTTGATGAGTATTTTTAGGGTTATTTTTTTAGGTTTTATTTAAAAAAATTTTAAAAATAACTGAATTTTATTGGTACATGATATTATATTAGCAGACTCGGTACTATCATGTGGTATACCTATTACACACAAGACTCTCCTATAAACAAGCGTGCTCACTGCGGTTCGTGTGAATCGCTCTCACTGTGTGATCTAGAAGATAAAATCTTTTATGCAATAATGCCATCATGTGATGGTACTTCAAAAATGGTACCAACTAATCAGAATCAGTTATTCTTACTATTGTTTTTTAGATTTTATAAAAAAAAATCCTAAAAATAGTTACATTTGATTAGTTTATATCACCACGTAAGTATTGTCACGTGACGACACCAACAAGATTAAGTCAAGTTTTTAGAAATTTTTTTTATAAAATCTGAAAGGAAAGAAATTATCATTTTTATTGGTGATGGACACTTTCATGAGACAACACTGTTATATACAAGACTTATTTAATATAGTGGCATTGTTGCATCAAAGACTTTCTCGACCTAAAGGTTTTGAATCCGATTTTATCAGTGTCACTTTCCATACATCTTTTATTCCTTCTTCCTTATATCATTTTTAAATCTGTGCATATTTAGTAGACCGAAAAAAAAAAAAGAGTTTGACAAGTCGAAGTCTTCGTCTTCCAGAAAAGATTGACAGACCTCGTCTCCCAGCGTAATGGACACGATGCTTAGGAAATCATCCTATGAACTGCTTCACAATGTGACATGTCGGTTCTCGGCAGCCTGAAATAAGGAGATATAAATGATAAAATTGACCGATAAGATTTAATTTTTATTTTAGCCCTTAATTATTTTGAGGACCGTAAAAGATAGCATAATACAATTGGTATCACTTTCATTTTATAACATAGAAGACTGAATTTAACCTAGTGAGATTTTCTATGCCAGTTTCTTCAGAGAAATCCATAAAATTAAAACGATACGGGGATTTCTTATGCCTTTTTTAATCACATTCTCGTTCTGCTCCTTTTAGGTCTATAAATCTTTTTTGTACACCGAAAAAACTATGTTAAGAAATGAATTTTATATCCGATAAATAATAAAAAGAATCTTTATTTATAAGCATAATTGAATACGGTCACTTATAAATTTAGATTTTTACATAGATATGGTCCAAATTCTTATAAACTCGGTGAAAACTTTATGTAGTATTAAATTTAGTACCATCTTAGCTCACATCTTACTAGGTCCAATTGCAAAACTCGTGACATATAAATCATCAGCCCAAGACCAATAAAATGCCAGGCTCGTAGTAAGTAGTTGAACTCGAGTATGGAACTTGTGATAAGTTCATCGAGTGTAAAATAAAATGTCAGTGTGGTATTAATGTAATTCCGAGAATGCAAGAAAAAAGGCATTTTGTGCATAGTTTAGAAAACCGAACCGGACAAGTAGGTTGGACCGGATGAACGGCACCCGGCAGCCAGTCTGGTCCGGTTACATGTATTACTCTATTTGCGTTGTGACTCGGTCTTAACCCGGTTGAACCGACCTCTTTCGTTATAAACTGGTGAACCCATAATGAACGGGCGGTTCACTAAAACAATAAAATAAATTGAAGTTACAGAGTTTCTAATTGTTCATCACTCGTTTCTTCACTTCTCCTCCCAAAAATCTTCACTTCTCAGACCGCTCTCTTCTCCATTGTTCATGAAATTCTAACTCGATAAGTGACACAAGCCTGCCAGATCCAGATTTCTATCCCCCATTTTCATCGTTCCATCTTACTCATTTCAGTCGTTCCCTCACAGTCTTCTCGAACCCTAAATCATCTGGCTCGAGGTTTTAAAAGTCATCTTCTGAAGCTGAGGACTTTGAGCTTCTTCAATATCAACAATAATCATCAATTTCAATTTATTTATTATCAGAGCTTTGAATTTTCCCTCTCTCGACACTCTGATACATATTTCTAACTAATAAAGGTTTCCAATTGCTTTTCTTCTCCGCTGAAAAGAGGGTGGACCACGCCGGTGGAGGACTATTGATAGAGATAGGGTCTTGATGCTATGATTCCTTGGAGTTTATTGGATTTTGCATAAAGCTTCATTTTCTCTGCATTATTCATACAATCTGGAAATTGGGTTCTTCTTGGATGATCGTTACATGAACCGCGTTTCTGAATTGGGAATCCGGTTGTCCTGTTTTCTATGCATGAGTAGGTAAAAACCCGTTTTTTAATTCCTTTGCTGGTCATGTATGTTTTAATTGCCTATAGTTCTTGAATTCTTCCGGTTGAAGAAGTGTTTTGGGCAAATGAAAATTTTATAATTAAAATCCTATCTTCAGCAAACAAATTTTGACTAAATAAATTCTTGTAAAGTTATCACTAATATTTAGTATTTTAGGTTACTATTGGTAATTTCATATTTATTATTATTATTTATAAAAACCAGTTCGACCCATCGAACCCCGGTTGAACCCAGAAACCTAGGAAGCAATGCCTAATCCAGTTTCCGGTCTAATCCGATTTTGAAAATTATGGTTCTATGATCAATTATCCTCCTCACCCTAAGCAAGGGAAACAAAATGCTCTGTTTGAGATCAGCTGTTGAGAGCGAGGATTTAAAGGTACGTGTCAAGTACGAACACGTCATCACGTGAGCGTAAGTATTCAGGAAAGAATCTCACATCGATGAGTAATAAAAAGGATCCTTATTTACATGAAAAATTATGTACCATCACCTATAAATTAATATTTTTATGAATATGAGCCCAAACTCTTATAAATCGGGTGAAAATTTTCCAAATTATTCTCTACAACTTTAGTTTCACAAAGATTGCCAACAATCAGGTTCGACTCCTGTGAGTGGGAGAAAATTTATAGGAGAGCTTTAACCCCCTGCAAACCCAAACCCATCCTGCTTGAACTGGATTGGGCGGAAATTGTTAAACTTATAAGTACCAGTAATAGAAACAAAAAAAGAAAAAGATTGCCGGCACTATAAGAGCCCTCAAATGTCACCCGACATAGTCTTCCGTTACCGACCCGGAAACCTCTGCCTGGTTTCCCATGGACTTTGTTGATATACAATATCGTGTTGAATTTTCAAAAAAGGATGCAAAATGTTAAGGAAAAATCTTCTGGCCATCGAGATAACGCGGAGGTCGTTCAGAGTCGTTGCCCATCGGCCGAGGAAATTTTTTTCCCTATGATACCACTGGCGCGTGAGTCTTACTATTAGAATTAAATTCAAAACCTCCGTGTTAATTGTAATGCATTGACAATTTTTCTAAGGCACGTGTGCGTAGAGTTGTTGAGACAAAGGACAAATGAAAGTGAGTGTCGATTAGCGGGTCAATGGCAGCGAATTTTAAAATCCCTTGTAATATTTTAATTTTTTTTCCAAAGTTTAGGTGTTTCTGGCGTATGGGTCTTGATAGTTCATGATTTTGTAGGTCACGTCAAAAAATTCATGCTAAAAATAAGAATTCAATCAAAATTTGATTCGATTAGGTTATTTACACATTAGAAATTTCGTTAATACATCATATATGAGTTTTTTTTCTAGCTTATATCACTTGATATTCAAAAGTTCATTAAATTCTGACTAATTCAAGTTTGAGAAGGCTTGACCTACCGAATGATAAAATTCTCATAATATGAATTTTTCTAAATTCATAATACTCGAACCTCAAGATTTTTACTCAAGGGGAGAGATTTATTGATGTCTTAACCAACCTGGTCACATATACAAGTTTTACTGTTTTATCATCGGTGTATTGTTAGGGGGGGATCCGGATTGGTCCAGTCTTACCGTGTTGGACCGGTCCGGCCCATTAAGCATTTTGGGCTAGGCGGGCTCGGAATAATAAACGAAGATCAGAGGCAGTTCCCCATTGACACATTCCAACCCCCAGCTAAGAAATTTTAAATTTACAGCCAACGGCATCACAAAGTTTTTAATGAAACGGTCATATCACGTGGGCGATATTAATGTGTATATCTGTCCAATCAAAATCCATCATTTATATGTTTATTTAATTACCATTTGTCAAAGTTTTTAATATATTTTTAAGAAAACTTTAGGATTTAGTAATTATATCATATAATTGTTGATTATATGTTAAGTTTTAATTGGACCTGTGCACCACATTATCATAGACACGTTGTATAACCACTGCATTCAAGGCTTTCTCTTTAGAGATCGGTTTTCTACTTCAAGACAAGGATTTCTAACCAGCCTGAGGTTGATTTGGCGGTTCGCTTACTAGATCCTCAAATGGATGATCCCATGATCGATCCCAAGTTGGGAGAGTTGATGAGAATTTTTTCAGGAGTCCCGATCCGACTGTAAATTAGTCTAGAGGTGTGCTTTGGTGGCTCAGGATACTATATGATGCAAATAAAAAAAGACAAGAGTCTCCGCTGTTGACAAACTTGCAACATTATCGCACCGGCCATAACAGAGGGAAGATACCGAAAAACAAAACATGGAATCAGCGAACAGACGATCAGCAATTGTCCAGAACGTCAGTTATTAGCAGAGATTGATGAAACAGCTCCCTCATCTGAGATCAAAAAATGGAGAACCAGCTGAGATCTCCTGAGAAATTCCTAGCAAAGATCATCCTTCGATCTGAGCCTCCCTGCAAAATAGTCAAAGAAAGGTGACGGGGTCGCCGGATTCATCTTCCACTCGAGTGCAGAGAGCACCAACAGCTCCATCCTCTGCATCGTCTGTGCTTCGAACACAAACCTCGTCTCCTCTACCTGTCCCCCCGACAAAGAGAGGGAAGACCAATCGGACCCCCACGTCAGAAATAAATCGACCCTACAAGATATTGCTTTGATTCCCCAAAAAAAAAAAAGGAAGAAGAGGAAGAAACCAAAACCAAGTTGGTTACATTAAGACCCATAAAATCTGATTTTTCGGTCAAATTGGATTAATTTTTCCAATTTTTTCGATTTTCATTTACACACAACCATTTGTAAGAAAAGGACCCCAACCTATGTTATTTAATTTAAATATGTTTTTTGTTATGAGATAACAAATTTAGGTTTTGTTCCAACGATAAGCCTTCAACTTCCAATTAGCATAGCGAAATTCAATTCCCTTGTGGACAAGGTCTGAAAAAGGAAAATAGCTTGGACACGGATTAGCTCCTGAGATTTTTAGTTTGTAGGGATTGGCTCCCGAGTTAAGCTGGCTTAAACGATTCAAGGCCCAATCATTATTTTTTTAATAAAAAAAAGTTTTGACCAACCCTCTGTAATTTTCGAAGGCTCCGACAAACGTGGTGGTCCCTTAATATCCATCGATAAAATTTTTCAACGACAAAATCATGTTTGTTGATAAGGATAAGTTTGGACAATTTTTTTTTCTTAACAATGTCGACGACAAAATCATGTTTATTCATGGGTTAAAAAAAAATAAACTCTTCTCTTTATTGTCCGATGAAGCCTTTACTCAGCCCCTAGCGCACACGACCATCTTCCACTGGTGTTCTTCAGCCTCTTATATTCGCCTTTGGTGAGAAGAGATTACACCGAAGCAAGGTGGCCGAGGGCATTGCAGCTTGAGTTAAGGCTTCACCAGCCAGTAATGGTGAAGGGGCACAGATTGGAGTAGACAGATCCGCCAACCAGAGGTTTGGAGAGTCCGTAACGAGTCCAAGTTAAGGGATTGAATGTATGCAGCTACGTGGAGAGTAAGAGGCAAAACTCGACAACAATTCGCAGATGCCGTTCCTGAATGGCGACTTGGATTTCATGGCAGAGATACTTCGGAGTTTGATCACAATCAGTGCATCAATCAGATCTAGAGAGATGGATAACTTATAGCACTATTTACAAAAGGTGCATAGAGTCTGATCAACATAAAGTAGAACCGATCTTTTGGTGAGATCTTCAGTACTTCTGATGCTGCCAAATGAGGCGGCGATCAATGCCGCGGATGTTCAGTCCTTCACAGAATTCTCAGGTAAAAGCACTGCAAAAGATCCTTCACCATCTTCTTCCACCGATCATGCGCTGCTCTTCTTTCCATCACGGCCAAGGGCCCAGTGGAACTTAGCAGGTGTCCTCTTCAGCGCCTTGACTCCAAGCGGGTTGTCCTTGCTCTGTTGGCATTGCGCAGTGGATTAGAAGCGGAAACACAATTTTTCATGCGAGATCAAAGTAGATTGAATGCAGTCAATAAACTAAAACGATAAAAACGGCTTCCTGTGGACAACAATCTTTTCCATTTTATGAGTTACTAAAAAAATCCTCCTCAGTTTATTTTCAAAGACCAGTGCCACCATCAAAGAGAACAACTTGCTAGGTGCATCAAAACTCATTTTTCTCTTGTTTCCTCAGATTTCACTAAGAACTAATCAGAATGCATAAATCCAGTATTAAGCAAGGTTAAGAGCTACAAGATATTCTCACCATCAAGCAGGTTCCAGCGTTGACGTTGCAGATGGGGTAGTCATGGGGGCAGCAGCTGTAGTGATCCTCGCAGCACGTGGCGGCCTCGAGGGGACAGCATCCCCATGCGAAGCAGTACTTCGCGTACTCATACACACAGCAACACGTGCTGCTCTCTGGGCACGAGTAGTAGCTGTCGCACACGGTTGGCGGCTTGATTGGGGATGGGGGAGATGGCCCTGGATTTGGAGGGTTTTGGCCATTCTTGACCGGGTAGGATGCCTCCATGGCGATCCCGCACTTGCCGGTTGCTGTGCTGCCGACATTCCTTTGCATACGAATGTAACCCTGCTCTCCCCAGCTGGAGCCCCACGAGTTCTTCACGATCCAGTAATCAACCCCGTTCTCGGTGCCATATCCGACAGCAGCGACTCCATGGTCCAATGCTGTCCCACATCTCCCAGTGAACACACCCTGAAGAATGAGGCAATAAGACATGAACAAGAAGAAATACAAAGTGACATGGTAACTTCTACTCTACAAGACCTGCTGAGTTGCAAAGAATCTAAGAAAACATTTTTTTTATTACTTCCTCTGGATTGAAGTTGGAAAAAGTTCAATCAACTTCACCAATGAAATTATCTGTTGAACTAGTAACATCCAGATTCTTGCAAGTTACAACTTGCTCGGCACACAAGTCAAAGTCGTAATCACAATTCTCTGCCATTAATATAGAAACAATCTAATTAATAACATTAGTAGGACGTTCTATGAATTTGATGTTTTACATACTGAAATCTTCATTAGCTTCCTTAATACCAGACAGTCTAGAAGTGTATTAAAGTATTTATTGACCTCTAAGTTGATCATCGACAATAGGAAAATAAAAACTGTGACATTACCGATTCATAGAGCTGGAATTCCCTTCCGCCAGCTTCGATGGCCACACTGACAGGCTGATTAACGACTGCCTTCTGCAGTGCTTTCTCATCATTAGCTGGAACATCTTCATAGTCATCGATTGTGACAACCTTTGCATTCTTCTGCAAAAACACAACAGACCAGAAAGAGAAAAGGTCGCATTTTCAGGCTCCACATTTTCTTATGATAGATTAAAGAGAAAAATGATCCCAAGAGACTAAACTAACCCGGTACTGGTCACATCTGCCATCAACAGCCTTGTAAGGGTAATCCTCCTCTGAATCAATGCCACCATTGTTGATGATGAACTCAAAGGCATAGTCCATGAGACCTCCATTGCACCCTTCATTGTATGAAGTGTCACAGTCTACCAGCTCTTGCTCTGACAGTGAGATCAGATCTCCTGTCACGATCTTGTTGATACCTTCGACAGCAGCAATTGTGGAGAAGGCCCAGCAGCTCCCTTTGTTCCAAAATTCATAAATATTATCAATTAGACAACACTATACAAAATTGAGATGATATGCGAAAAATATGACATCGCATTCTTATAAGGATAATACTATCACCATCAGAGAATCAACAATAAAGCCATCCAACCAGAAAAGAATGAACACCGGACAAGCCTCTAACATTGAATAGACAAGTTTCTACAGATCCTTCATGAATTCATTCAAGGCAGACATTTTGCAATCCTAAAATGTAGAACAATACCACGTTGCACAAGAGTACTGTACTTTCTTGAAATAATTTTCCAACAATAGAGCCATTTCAAACTTGTCAGGGTTCAAAGAGACTCTTCATGAAGCATTGAATTTGCTCAAGTCAGACATCCAGCAACTCTAGAAGTACCAAAATTTTGTCTGCCCAAAGAAAGATGCGTAAGCTTGTGCGTTAGTCCTGCAGTGTACAAGTAGAACACAAACACTCGTGACTGCGCAACTTCCTGATTATGCCACTTGGGGCCCCACCACTCCATGAAAGTTCCAACCTCACCCGCCTACCGCAGCCTAGACTTTTAAAAAGCGTAGTGGACCATCCACCCTGCGTGGTGGCCCACAGCAAGCATTTCTGAATGGTGATTCAGTGAAATTGCGTAATTAATCAGACTGCAAGACTATTTAGCCCAAACATAAAAGAAAATGACCGCTGACGACAATTTATAGTATTGAAATTCTTTTAGAAAATTAATTCTTTTTAGAAATTAGAAGAAAAATGCTGTCCACTTCTCTTATGCCCGCCTTATCACATAGAATCTATACTTGGAAAATATATTTAATCCTGTAGCTATAAATATCTTGTGTGCAGGTTCAAATTTGGTGGTAAAATCCTCAAAATCAGTTTTTCCCATTAAAAAAAATCTTAGCTTCATTGGATCAAAGCCTTCTAAACAGCAAATATTGCAAAACAATCTGCGGGGCCTTATCATCGAAGTATTTCTACTATTTTAAAGAATAATATAACTAGTTGGTCTTTTTTTTTATTACTCCCAAAATACCCATCATTACTAAATTTTTGTCCAATAGAAAAAAAAGAAATGAAGATAAAATTATAAAATCATTCATAAAAGTATAATTATTATTTTAAATTATAACTACCTCTAATTTTATTTTTTAATTATATATTTTATTATCATATAAATTATAAAGGTAGAAATATTACAAAAATTATAATAACTTGTAATTATTGCCTAAAAATAATATAAATTTATATTTAATTGTATAATTGTCAAATACATGGTACGGGGCGCTGTCTAGTTTTATTTTAATGATTTAATCCCATTTGCGTCTTTAGGGAAAACAGGACATTGCACCCTTTTGCAAATACATAGACAGCTGGGGACCCACCATGCAATTTACAGAAGCAAATTAAAGCACGAGTCTTTCGATCTAGATGACGATACTGCCCCTCCCAGAGCTTTCCAATTACAGATCAGACCCCGCCTTCCACAGGCTTACTCAGAAATAATCTCCCTAGAACAAATCGATACGACGATCTATTTCCGACTCCGTGAAATATGGTTTTAACAGTAACGACTAACCAATCAGAAATTAACGATATTTACGGAAAACAATTAAAAAGGGACATAATATAATTTTTGAAAAATATGGAAATTGAAGGAAAATGGGAAGACACACCGCAATTTCCCTGATCTTTGACCTCAGCGACGGCGCCCTCCTTCCTCCAGTCAACGGCCGCCGGCAGCTCATCCCCGACCTTGGGCGCGAACCGATCGCTCACTCGCTTCCCGTGCATCCTCCTCCCGTCGTGCCTCTTCGCCCCCAGGTATGTGGAGCGGTACTCGTCGTTGGTGATGTCGGCGAACCGGTTCAGCCCGAGGCGATAGGTCCCATTCGCGGCGTTGTGCTCGTCGATGAACCTGAGGTTGTCCTTGAAGATCTCGAACCGCCTCTCCTTCTCGCCCAGGGCGTTGTAGGCCTTCCCGTGCCTCGCGAGCCACGACTCGTAGATCGCCCTCACCTCCGCGTCGGTCCGCAGGCCGTGGGACCGATCGTAGCTGATTATGGACTGGTCGAGCGCGGAGGACACGGCCAAGAGGGTCAGGAGGAGCGCGGCGGATGCGTACAGTCCCATGTTCATCTCTCTCTCTCTCTCGCAGCGGAGGACCGGTTTCTGAGGGAGGTGAGGGTGGGGGTGGGTATCTGTTGAGGGAGAGAGAGAGGGAGGAATTATTATATAAAGGGCATGGGGGAGAGACTATTTTTTTTTTGGGTTTACATGGGAGAGAATTAATTGAGATAAAACAATGGCAATTATTGTGGGGGTAGGGTAGGGGGAGAAATCTTTATCTGTTTTACAGTGAAATAAATTACCATTAAAATTATATCTTCCATTAAAATGTAATTTTTAATCGTCATATACACTTTTATAAAAATTAATTTAGTCAAAAAAATAACATCAGATATGAAAATTTATTTAAAATTTTGTTTTTATTATTAATTATATAATTAATAATTTTACACGTATAAACAATTAGCTTATACAGTTATTATATATGAGGATGAATTATTTTTTTAGATAGACGGGTCTATGAGACTTATAGAAGAATAAGAAATAAAGGGAAAAATGGCAGTATAATTCACACAGTGAGAATGAAATTCAGAACTTTTTAGTTATGAATATGAATTTTATATTACTATACTAAAAACCCTCTTGTAAAGTGTGCCAACTGGGTATTGGTCTTCAAACACCTGCCTCACGCTATTGCCATTCCTAGTTTTGACCGGTCAAACTCGAGCCATTGTACATATGGGAATAATTGATAAAATCGGACTGAACATTAGTCCTATTTCCAGTCCAATTTGTTCAATCCAGTCCGATTTTAAAAATTATGGGGAGAAATAAAAAGAAAAAGGCAAGGTGATAAATGGGAATAGCGAGTGAGGCGTGGAAAACTCACGCCCATGCGAGCGAATGTGATTGGCCGATAAGAAAGGCAGTAGACCTGCCCCGTTGGAGCGTTTTTCTCACGCGCGTATCCCGCATGTCGGAACTGTTTTTGTCAGCACGGCCAATCTTGGGCCTGTCCACAATTTTGCGAGGTAATCTTTAAAAGCCCGATTTTACGGAGTCCAATAAAATGATGACATGTCAGCTATGACCGGAGCATTCTTGTGATTAAAAAAATACAGGTGAAGTAGTTTTAATACAGTGATATAAGACTTTAATTCACAAAGTTAAGGTCATGAGTTTGATTTTCACTGTGAGAGTTATGTGATATTTATTTATTTTTATTTTTTTATTATTATACTAAACTTACTGACCTCTCTTATGAAATGCAAATTATATAAATTCAGCAAAAAAAATTATACATCATGAATTACATTATTTTTTTGGTACCTAAAATAAAGAGAGACCGATAGAAAATAAAAAAATAAATATAATATATTACAGTATTTGATCGTAATAATTATTGTTCATGAGTTAAACCTGTGGGCCCTGGGCCGAAGGCCCAAAGTCTGGGGCAATGGGAAGAGACCTCAGCAAGTCTATAGAATTCAAAAGTATGAGACTCGAACTGAATTAGTTATGACCCGTTCGATTTCTGAATGCCGATGGTTCATATCGAAAAAAAAAGTCAGCAGAGGTATAAACAATTGCTAAGACTGAAATATATGAGATAACCACCCTACGACTACAGGTCAGTCTTTCTAGACTGCAACAAAAATATTACAACACGAATAATAAAATATCTTACTCAAAAGAAAGTGAACTTCTCGGATCCAAACAACTCAAAATTAATTTTTCGATTTAACCGTTTCGATTAACTCATACCAATTGTATTGAAAGCAAGCTTCTAAAACTCTCATTAAAGTAAATAGAGAAAACTTACAATTTTCATAGGATAAATCCTTTGTAATACTCATGATCTTGGTTTCCAATACCGTGAATTTCAGAAAACGGGGAAAAGTGTTCCCCAATTTCTAATGTGAACGGAATCTCTTCAAATTTTCTAGGTTATCAGTCGGCACACGTTTTTATTATTTAAATATCAGGAATTTAAAAAATTAAATTTGAGATGGAAAAGTGGTAAATAAAAATATCTTGACAATCATTGGAGGCTTCGGAGGAAAACATCCCTCGTGGGGCCACGTGGATGGAATCTTATGAATCCCTAGTGGATAAATATTATATAGAATTTATATACCCATGCTAATGTACATTAATGGAGAAAGGACAGACCATAATACAACATGCTATTCTTTTTATTTATTTATTTATTTAGTATTACAAGTGAGTTTTAATTGTTTTAAAGTGTTTGATCAAATCTTATATATTATTCGTATTATAATATTGAGTTATGTCTATCATCTACTGTTACTTTAAACTGATGTGGCACTGACATGACATCAATACATATCAGCTTAAAGTAACGGAAGGTAATGGAATTGACTCGGTGGTATAATACGGATAACATATAAAACTTGATTTAATACTTTAAAATATTTAGAGTTCACTTGTAAGAATCGAGAAACATATAAGATTCTTAGTATCATATCATTTATTTTTATATATATCACATTGTAATTATAAATTTAATAGTTCATTACTAATTTAGATTAGGATTGAATCGGTCTATTAAAAAATAAAACTTCATAACATAAATTTTATTTATTCATTAAATTTGAAATTGATATTATTTTTAAATATACAGCACGATTCGAATTTCACATAACTAATTCCAACCTCGCGTTTTCATCTGAGCCGTAAAATCTTTTGATCCAGCAAAAAACCGGCAAATCAAAGGTCACTTTCATCTATGTCATCATCTAAGTCCATCTTTTTCTTCTCTAGCCGAAAGGCATCTGCGCAAAGGTATAACTTGCAACTTGCGGGATTCTTCCACCGAATTCAAGTAGCAAAAGAAACACGGCCACTTGTGGTGAAACTTGAACAATTTTGATGAAACAGTGATGCCGTGCCATCTCTGGCACTACCCATGTGGAATTCCGGGAAAATGGCTGAACAGAATGGAACTTGTGGCCACCAACAGCCTCTCATCTGACAGGATCATCGGAGCTTGGAAGCTGCAAATACAGCTTCCCTGGAGGGCCGCACATTGGGCTTTCCGGGCAGCACGCCTCAACGTCCTGTACAAAGTAGCCGAAATGTCGGTTTCTGAGTGAAAGTTCCAACTTTCCATCCAACTTTGTGTTGTTTGGATCTGAAAATGAGTAGCTGTTTGGATCAATGTAAAATTTTTACTTTATAAGGAAAGTCGTAAGATTACACCCTATTTTACGCCGTTTGCCTGCAAAGTTGAGCTCATTATAAATTTTCCGGGTTACATCCTTTTGCTGTCCCGCCTACCTTTGGTTGTAATGATTTTACAACCCCAAAGGGCTGCAATCTAACATTACAATGAGACCACCTATAAAATTACAAAAAAATCCAGTCACATGATTATAGTGGCTTGCACAGAGAGGACGAGGGAAAGAGGAAAACGGGCAGGGCAATTTTGTAAAATCGATAATTATATCATGATTACTTCATTTACTTTCCCTACGATCATTCATATTTATTAAACATAACATTTCATATTATCAATAACTTTTTATGTAAAAATAGTCATTTTTTTTATATAATCTAACTTTATACTGTAATCTAATAATACTTAAACCAAATGCCCGGTGAAGGTATTTTACATTTACCGGGCTAAGAATCCTTTTCCCGGGCTTGAGCAGTTCGAGTGTAAAGCTTTTAAGAATGTGACAATCTTAAATTGGAGGTAGGACCCACTCTTGGTCAATGTGTTCATACTTAACACGTGCTCAATCACAAGCTTTGTATTTTACCTTCTAGTCTCAGTTTTTTTATCGACCGCAGGTCTTTTATGTTCGGGTCAGACGAGGTGCGAGCCTACATGACTGACTCTGATACCTCGTAAAGTACCACATTATCCTATCAAAGATTGGACTCATATTCTCATAAAAACCTAAATAATTAGGTGACGGTAATAAGTTCTTTTATAAACTAGTTTTGTTTCTCTTAATTCTCTAACGTGGATTTATTCCTCAGCACTATATATGCAATTTTGTTCAACATAGATCGGATCTAAATCAATGTCCAGATGGTAAACATTAGGACTTGATGATCTCCAGTTGGATCAAGGCCTCTTGCTTTTGTCCAGCATCACTGGTCTTCTGTTAAGCCTGGGATAGGCCCATTTACATATCTCTTTTTTTTTTTTTTTTTTTTTGTGGTACGTTGACCGGATCAGTGCTAAGCACATGTTGATTAGTATCACGGTTGAACACGAAATGTCAAACATTACGTAGTGATAGATGTTCGGATCGCTGTTTAGGGGTGGCTATTCAAGCTGACCCGGTCTTTTCTGGTCGAACTGGCTCTCCCTGGCTTGAGGGGCCTGATAAGAGATGGTCGAGCTCGACTCACTATCTTACCAAGCCTGGTCAACCCATTAGCACGATATTTATTTATAAAAATAAATTTTATATTTCCATTTAATAAAAAGTTTTATGTTATTTTTATAATCAGTAAACTGACTGTTTGAATATTTTATTTTTGTATTATTGGAATATCGGGTCGGGCCACCCTGAATTCACCTCGGCTTTGGCCTGGCATGTTATGATTCCGTGCCGCGCTATCATGCTGGCCAAAAATTGCTACCACACCACTATTATTGATGCCTTTCTTTTATTCAGTTAGAAAAAGGAACGCGTTAACGAAGGAACCCGGACTTATTCCGCAAGCGAGACATTAATAGAACTAAGAAAGAGAACTTAGCGTGGTGATCTCCTTTCTCGATCCGAAAGAATCAAGACGTCCTCGATCCTCTATCTCATCAATCGGACTTCTCTTACTATTGAATTAATCTCACGAGGCTCTCGCCCTGTCACTTAAGTCTGAGGTTTGCTTCGATTAGACTTTGCATGCATGACGTTGCTTCAGTTCATCAAATCGAATGATTGCTCTCCGTGTCTTCTTCTCCTCCAACACGGCAAATCCTTTTTTCCATTCCATCGCATTCAGGCTTCCCTCTCGTCTTCCCCGTGTTTACACTTTCTCTATTGGCAGGGTCCACACACGACGTTGAGAATGTAACCTAACATTGGAAAAATCAAAAGAAAATTCTGAAAATATAAAAGGATTGGATATATACACGAGTTATCAGTTTACACTCTTGGGTTAAATATGGACCTTGCTTTTTTGTCTCGTAAAAAATTTACATAATATCAAATCACACGTGAGCGAGTTTTGTCAGAGTTCTCAGAGAAAACAGTGAGAGATTATTTTTCATCCGTCAAAATAAAAGATAAACCATTTTCTTTTCTGCTTTTGACGGGAAAAGGATTTTCTTCCTTCTTTCTTTCTTTTTGCTGAATAGAATGGAAAATTTGAAATCTATTTTCCAAGACCAGGAAGACAATGGTAAAACCACTGTTGGATCGGACCGGCGGCGATGCTCCAAGTTTAGGAAAGTCAGGAGGAAGGAGACCTCAGTTTTCCTCTTGGATAGTGTAAAAATCAGCGCCTACTGTGTTAAAAGCATTTTTAGTAAACTTTTTTTCGGTATGCATTGAAGGAATATGAGATGCAAGAAATCCTATTAATGAGATCGAATTCAAGACCTCTAGGTTACATTATAAGAACAGTACAGACTGAATTAAACTCTCATTTTCAAGTAAACTTTGTGCTTTTTTTTTATAAACGAGATAACCGAGCGCATTCCTGACCCGATTAGTGGGGTTTGCGACACATTCTCCTCGAGGCACACGTAACAGCATACAAACCACGCGTGTCAGGTAAGTCGGGCGAACCTGACGGGTTCAAGAAATATAAACCCCCCACCCACGAGGAAATGCATCTCAGGGGATTCGAACCCGGGAGGTCTTGGAGAACCTCCCAATGCCCAACCACCCGGACTACCCTTCGTGGGCAAGTAACCTTTGTACTTACTAAGGAGATTCGTGGACTTAAAAAGATAGAAAAAATAGAGAAATAAAGGATACAAAAGCCTGACTTATAAGAATCGAACTAAGGCCTTTTAGTTCTGAAATCTAGTTCGAGCACGATATCATTGTATTAAATCACATGATCTCTCTCCATGAGCACTTTTTTTTGCTAAAGGAGGTTCTTGGACTGAAGATGTGGACTTAATACAGTGGCATAGACCTGCGACTTGTAATTAAAAGATTTTAAATTTAATTCTCAATTAATGCTTATATTAAGAACAATTTCACTTCACTAAATCTCATTTTCTTGCCATAAGCATCTTATGTTTAGGCAAGTTTGCCTTCCCAGTGGACGACGCCATCGAAGTCAAACGCGCAAATCTTGAGTGTCTTTTCTTTAGAATAATTTTTTAGTTGACATTAATGCCCCTCCAATACCTTTAATTTGCACAAATTCCTCTCTTGCATTGATGCACCCACTTTGCCCTAACCGACCACCATCTCCACCGGCTGAATGCCATCGAACTCGATCCCTTCCACCATATTTGAATACCAATCCCCGCTGGATGGAATACTTCGTTGCCTACCCGATAATTGATCGGTTATTATTCTTTCACTTTCATAGTGGTGGTTGGGTTATGACAAGGGAGGAGGAGGAAGAAGACTGTCCGCAAAAAGGGCAGATTAGAACTGGTTAGGGACAGAAAAATCGATTTTAAGAAATCGCCCTCCTTCATGGTTAAGGTGGTGTGTAGTACGCTCGTCATTACGTAACCTATTGGTTAAATGGACTGATTTGTATCGGTAATTTTCAATGGAAAATTGAATCAGGATAGAATCTATTCTTCTTTACCAGCAATGATTAAATATTTGACTAAGCTAACGAGGATTTCCTTTTTCCTTAATGTTCAAGCTGTCTACTTGACAATCTCTCCCGTCATGGGAACATGGGTCGTGTTTCATGAGTTAAGGTCCAACATTTGATGTGACTTTGACGCCGAATTCAAATTGGAGTTTACCTCATTATGTTCACATACACGGCCAGAAATCATGGATCGGCGGACGAGGCGTGACCCAAACGGCACTCCGTCTCGATCTCGGTCTCTACCGCAATTTGATTGATAATTTTCCACATAACATGACAAGATAAAATCACCGAAAATTTTCTTTGTATTTTGACAAAGCAATGGGCAGAGAAATTGAGAAAAGAAAAGAGAAGAAAGAATCAAAAGAGAGCTATATGCCCTTCGCATAATATAAGCATCATTCTCGATTTAATATCGAGAGATTTTAAATTTAATTATTACCGATAAGATTTTCTGTACCAATTTTTCTTTTTCTTTTTTTTTTTCCATTCCTCTATACCCATGGATTTGAAATAAAAGGACAAAGCAAAGCATTGGCCTTAGGATTTTGGAAGGGAGCGATGCATGATTGAACTTCAAAATTTTGAATTCACTTCACATACTTTCCACTTTATGCATAAATAGTCCTAAAAAATTAAAACAGCTACTGCTGCCCTTCTTTTTTTTCGTCCGAGAGGTGTCAAATAGACAAAAGCTTTCAAATCATCCTTAGAAGTCGGTCGTAAAGTTCAAATATCATGCCGGGTTTCACACAATTGAAGATTGACTTGAAGGAATGGAGGGTTGAGTTCAGTTTGTAAGAGGAATTACAAGTATATACGTCTTTCACTCATTAACAGCGAGAGTTCAATCAGGTGAGAATCCGATGTGTGTTGACATGGACATGTATCTAATATTTAGTTTCAAATTGAAAGGACGCATAACAGAAAATTTGAAAAGTATTTGGAGATTTCTGCATAACATGAAAGTTACGGGAGTTATATTTATATACCAGTGTAAAGGGAAAGTAAAAAACTGCCACCAAAGAACTGAAATGGATCAGTTTTTCCTAAACGTAAAAGTACTGTGGAGAATTTTGTAATTTTAACAAAGGACATGCATCCAGTGCCCATGTGACTCGCAGGAATTGGCTTGGACGCAGCTTCCGTGTCCGGTTAAAGCCGGACAGTGCAATTTGGACTATTGCATTAAAAGCTTATAAAAAAAGTTCGACTCTCTCGCTAGCACCCAAACTAGAAGAAAGTCTTCCGTGAACCGGTATTATTACCGCGTCGTCTATGAGTTCGGTTCATCTGAGAATTTCTTCCATGCATAATCCAATGTCAAGTTCAATTGGAGGAATGACATGGGGAATAGAATGCTTTGTTCTATTCACAATCCAATTCAGTTACACTAAACAGAGATATACGGAATAACTTTTCCGGTCGGCAATATGTATTTGGAATAGGCGAGCAATAACATTTGTGGAGTAAGGAAACATCATATATCCTTAATTACTCATTAAATTTTCAATTTATATTTCAATCCCTCCGTCACTCCAAGCCCCGAGCCCGCCCCTTGACCCCCGAGCCACTACCACTGTCCCTGCCACCCTCGAGCCATCAATGAACCCGTTCGTCTCTCCGAGCCAGGTCACACCCACCCATAGGGTTGCGAGTCCCCAGTGGCTCGAGCTCAAGCATTGGGAAGGCCAAACCAATACTCAGGCCGGACCTCGAGTGGCCGGGGGAGACTGGTGGCTCAATGATTCGGGGGCTTGGAGGTTGGATTAGGGAGGAATTTTAATTTTTTTAGAATGTTATTTTAATATATATTTGTTTGAAAATTAAAATTCTCATTACAGATATGATTTATCGAAAACATACATGTATGTACTTAAAATGATTCAATAGCTATGAGATGACAAATAAGCCGAGTAAGATCTAAGCAGACAACTTATTAGGAAAAGTTAGTCTCATTTTCAATTGGTTACAAACAAAGGTAATGACAAAGCCTGGTTGGGTGGTTTTTTACCGAAAAATACGTCGATTTCGCTCCCTCCAGATTACGTAGGTGTAGTTTGTGAGAGCTCATTTGAAGAGGATATAATTTTTGGATCTGCCTGCTTGGTGTTAAATAGCTCAATCTATGTCTAATACCAATCCCTCACAACACGAGATGTGTTCAGTTTAGATAACAAATCACTCCATATGCAACTTCTGACTAGGCATGAGAAGAAGAGGGGGCTACGAGTCTCTTCATCAATGCCATAGAAATCACATAGTGCAGATGGCAACGAGCTCCATCTGTCCAATCTCACTTTCGTTGATTTCTGTCTTGAATTGCTAGCCAGCATGTAAAGGAAGCTCTTGGAATATAATTTTAAATATATATATAAGCGATTTTATCTGTTTATATTTAAATACTTTGTTTCCTATTGCTTTTATTTATTTCAACTAAATAATAATACATTTTTATTATTCAATTAATTCTATACTCTACTTATTTCTTATCCCAGTTCTTTTTTTTTTCAATCTATTTTATTTCTACAAACTACTCATCATAAGGTCTCTCTCTCTCACCCTGTCAAATCCAACGGCTCTTGTTCTCCAACCCTTTCGACCTCACCCCGCTTTCCTCTTTTACTGGGTCTCCCACGGGTCCACTGGGCCCCACTATCCTTTCACAGCACCGGTCAATTCTTTGGCCAGATCCGTCCACGCGTCACTTTACTATTGGACATCTTCTTTGACTGCAAGCGTCCTCCACCTTCGTAAATTTGACTGGAATCGTCTGCTTTTCTTCTCCTTCGTCTTTCCTCTCAACTCTTTCCCCATCTCTTCTTTTGCTTTCTTCGTTACCGTTTTTCTTCCTTTGGACTTTTGGACCCTTCTTCAGTTGCAGCTGAGATAGATCCATGCCGTCGATCGACTAATTACTTCCCGCACCTCACTGAGAGTTAGAGAGAGAGAGAAGTGTGCTGTGTTATGGCCGTGGAGCTGGTGATGGACTGCGGGAGAGACGGATTTGCCCTGAGGGAAGCGGCCTCCGCCGGCATCAAGAGCGTGGAGAACCTAATCAAGCTCCTCGTTGAGCCGTACCAGGACTCGTCGCCGTCTTCCTCCTCCCCGAGGCCCCAGAGCTGCGATATCGGGGCGGCCACCGACGCCACCGTCAGCAAGTTCCGCAAGGTGATTTCCCTGCTCGACAGGTCGAGGACCGGCCACGCGCGATTCAGGAGGGCACCCGCCCAACCGACGGAGCAGGTTCCGACCCGGGTCGAGGAGCAGGCCAGGTCCGGCAGCTCCGCCTTCAAGGTCTACTGCCCCGCCCCAATCCAGCGGCTGCCTCCTCTGCCCCACAACCAGAATCTCGGGGCGCAGAGAAACGCGCCGCCCGCAGTGGAGAGGAAGGAATCTGTTCCCGGGATGGAGACGGCAACCATCAGTTTCAGACCGTCGCAGCAGGTTTCAAACTCGGCCGCGAAATCTTCGCTCATGTCGTCGCTCACGGCTGGAGACAACGACAGCGTTCACAGGTCCCTGTCTTCCTCCGGAGTACAGATTGCCCACCACAAGCCGCCCCTGTCTATGTCCTCCTCGTACTCTACGATGAAGAGGAAGTGCAGCTCCATGGACGAGGGGGCCCTCAAGTGCGGCGGCCGGTGCCCCTGCCTCAAGAAAAGGTCCGGTGTGGGATCAAATCCAAGTTGAAAAAAAATAAAGAAAATCTTTCCTTGTCTGCCTCTCTTACAATCTGGTGCAGCAATTTTGGGTTCCATCTGAATCTGTTTCTTGAATGATTAATTTGAAGGAAATCGAGGTTGAAGAGAGTGGTAAGAGTTCCAGCCATCAGCGCGAAGACGGCGGACATTCCGCCGGACGATTATTCATGGCGAAAGTACGGTCAGAAACCCATAAAGGGCTCTCCTCATCCCAGGTTTGACCTTGCTTTCAAGTAAACTATACGGTCTCCCGTTTTACGCCCTACATTTGTTATCTCAATCAATTTCATACAATTTAAGAAATTAATTATAATTAAATTTTTAAGTAAAAATATTTTGATTTAAGTATGTAAATTGTTGATAAAGGAAAATAATAAAAACGACCAATAAAAGAGAAAGAGATGTCGTAGATGGGGGAGAGATTGGAGGTTGTGAGAGAGAGAGATACGATAATTGCATATTTATTTGAAATTATTATTATGTCCCTATTTACTATTTAACTAAAAGTCATTAAAAATTCATTTTTTTATATATAAATGGTTAAAAGAGAAATTCAAAAGTGAGATGAAAATTGTCATGGCCCTCACATATAATAATAGATATATGTATTTTGATTGTTGTCCTTTTAATTTAACTCATGTAAAACCCGTGTTTCGCAGTGAGAATATAAATTATTAAGAAAAAATATTTATGATTTGTTAAAATAAAATGATAGTGAATAAAATATACAATGATATGAGGAGTATATATATTTCTAGTATAGATCGTATAGTATGGAAAGACAAATTACTTTTTAAGTTTTTATAAAAAGCAAAAAATATCATTCAATCACCTCGTATAAAAAATAAATTAAATGAAAAATAAAGAAAAGGAAAGATAGATAAAAGCGAAGGACAAGAGTTGCGTGGATATCACTGTACAGAAAAAATTTAACAATGAAAAAATGAAAATTTCACATGAAGCAAAGGCCAAGGACTACTGCTTGAAGGCTTGTGTGGGTTCAACACATAGAAAAAGTAAAAAATAAAAGTAAAAAAAATTTAGAAAGTTGCCATGTAGTGGTCTAAAATGGTTGTAACTCTCTTTTACTATATTAAAAATATAGATAACTTAAATCAACCTTTATTTTATCCAAATTCTTAATTTTAACATAAATTCTTTTGCCTAAATTAAGAAGACATAAAATATAAGACATTATTCTATTTCATATGACATTTATTTTTTTTGTAAAAATTAACGAGAATGTTAATTTTTTGTTAAAATTAATGTGTCACGTCAAATAAAACTTTTACTTTTACTAGAATTTCTAAAACAATAAATGTCTCGTGATTTGTATCTTTTTAAATTATGCAAAAAGTTGGTATCAAAAATTCAAATTCGTTTAAAATTTAGGTTGAACTAAGTTAATCACATTAATATAAATAAATTATAATATGTTTCTATTGTTCAGGGGATACTACAAGTGCAGCAGCATGAGAGGCTGCCCGGCAAGGAAGCACGTGGAGCGGGCTGTAGACGATCCCACCATGCTCATCGTCACCTACGAGGGCGAGCACAACCACTCCCCGTCCGCCGCCGATCCCAAGTCAGTCTTCGTCCTGGAGTCCTCGTAGTCAACCGATCCAACGGCTGTGATGGGGAGAGATCGTAAAGATAGTCAACGAGCAGCTGTAAAGGCTGAAAGGTAGTGCACCGTTAGATCCATCCCTTGTACGTATAGTATCCTTCAATTTTTTTTTCTTTTTTTTTCTTTTTCCTTTCGAGTGTTAATGGACTTGGATGGCTTTGTTTTATTTTTTTTTTAATATCGTTAGTTTCTGGTGTCGTAGTAATTAATTAATTTACTGGATGGTGTATTATACGGCCTATGATCGATCATTAAACCGAATTCACACAAATGACAGCCGAATTCATGACACTTGATTTCCGATCAAGGGTGATGCTTATAAGCACGAAATGTCCACCATCGACTTTATGTTTTCTGGTTAGCGGGACGTCGTGAACCTGAAAAGGTAAAAGAAAAAAGAGTCTGATGGGTCACAAAATTAACCGATGCGAGTAAGGATGAAATTAGAAAATAGACTTAAGGGCAAGGATGGATTTAGGGGGTCATCGCTCCTCTTGAACTCGGAAAACTCTATGAGATTCTAAACAAATTTTACTTAATTTTGTTCAATTTTCGTTGAATTGAACTATACGTAATTTGCCATTCCTGAACTTTTTACGTTAATTTTTTTTATAGAATTTAGTCCCGAAACAGGTTTTCTGGATCTGCCCCCTTCTTAAAGGGATAGAAGCTCAATATAAGAGTAAGATTACGAATTTAAGGATAACAAAGAAATAATTTAACAAAAAAGGTAAAATCAAATAAAATTTATATAATTTCATACGTTCCACACCTTTTTTAAATCCATAATCGGATACCAGTCGAAAGAAAAATCTAATTATATTAGATCCTCTTTCTCCACTTGTTGTGCAATCTTTTAACTCATTATACAAATCAATCAACTAATTAATTAATTAATCCTAGTTGATATATATAATTTTAAAGGGAATTTTTGTTTCATTTCCTTAAAATACATATACATACATACGTGTATATATATATATATATATCGTATGAAGTGGTGTTAATTACAAGGATGCCCACTTTAACTTGTACCATTAAAGCAATTTTTAATGGGAAAGGAAAGCATTGGTGGTGGTCGATGCAGAGGCAGCGGAACTCTTAAAACATTTTCAAGTTGATGATAGTTCAACCCGATAGATTGGTCCGATGGTAACGAGAAAGTAAGTAATTCTTCTCATCCAAAATTAATATCTCTTGAGACCGGTGTATGCCTCTCGATTTACCCTGTTACTTGCACCTGCAAATATGCATATATGGCCTTAGGAATTAGTCCATGCCTTGCGTATGATGTTTATATTGAGATACAAATTCCATGTCTGAGAGATAAAGGATGGAAATCTAGTTTATTTTATAAGAGCACGTAATACCGACTTATTAGCTTAAACTTTTAGGTTCTATATAAGTCCAATTTCTTATAGGCTAGATTGATATTTTACATGGTACCAGAGAAAAAAACCGTGTAATAAGCTCACACTATGACGGGCCTTGAAGTTGTCGCCCGTAAGCCCAAAATCGAAAGAAAAATGCTCGGCTCGTAGTAATTTATAATAGAGTGGGTACTTACAACATATGAGTTTATAATTTTTGATTGGATATGAGCCCAATTTCATATAGGTTCAAGCGGATATTTGATAGTTTACACACTTGTCAAGCCCTAAATCAGTTGATGAGCACGAGTTTCACATCCGAGTTCCAATCAGGGGAGTTGTGAACCAACATGACAGCATACTTTTGGGCAGCATCAATCCGATTAAGGGTTAAAACTCTCACGATCATCATATTCCTCTTTTCAAAATACTCGAACTCCAGAGGAGATGTCTGGCCATGTGAGCTAAAATGCTGGGCTTCTGTGTTGGGCCTGCCGGCGAGAAAGGGAAAACAAGTTCCATGCTTGATTCGAGAAGCTTGACCAGCCCATTGTTTCTTCTCTCTGTTTTTTTTTTTTTTGTTTTCCTGCCACGTAGTATCGTGTGCCAGGTAAAGTGAACCTCGAGATTAATCTATGATTGGATCGGGATCCCTGAAAAAATTTTCGTCGACCCTCCCAACCTAAGAATCAATCATGAGATTACCTATTTGGGGGTCTAATAGGAGAACCAATAGGTTAACCTCAGGTTGGTCAGCCTATTGTTTCTTCTTGACTCGATTTCTTCGTCCGTTTCCACGGCCATTGTTACTGTGACAGAGATTCGAAGCTCATCCATCCACCATAAAATTTTTACTCATTTTCACCCAAAAAATTAAACTGTTTTATTGTGGGGTCCAGTTCAATCAATTATTTATCTGATATATATGAGACTGACTCCTCAACATCATCTCTCACCTGGCAACATGGCTTGCGCTTGCCACGTGCACTTAAATATCCGTCATCAGCAAATGATCCTGGGTCGGACATTTTTCTTTCGATATCGGACGAGAGAGGAAAAACTACCATACGAAATGGCTTTTTTCTTTTATTCTCGGATTAATAACTATTATTTCATCAAGTTAATATTTTATAGAATTTCTCGAATTCAGGAGTGATAGTACCGTGCATCTCCCAATCCATCCTCGGTTGGCATGTTTATTTCTGGTAAGGATCCATGCGAAGAAGACCGAATTCGCTCCACACCGAGACTCGAGTTAATACACGAGTCCGTACTCTCTGCAAGGCGACCATCGAGGTCATTGTTTGTGAATTCACGATGTTTCAATGCGATCCCAGGTTTTCTTGTGTATTCTGAACATCTCGAATCACGATATAATCAAATTCAGTTTATCAGTTGATGTGAGATCGTGGACTGTACTCTAAAGCAGTCTGAATTTTGAGTTTAATTATCAAGATATATACATCTTACTATTAGTTTTCAAAAAGAAAAAAAACATCAACTGAAATGTTTTAATTACCGCACGTGGGACTTCCGCCCGCTCCCCAATGACAACCTTAAAACAATTCACCAATGATGGTTAAGTAAAAAGAATTTTAACACCATATCAGAAGAGGTCACCGCGGTTATTTGGTACTTTGTGCAAGGCGGCCGCCAAGGTCGTCGTTCGTGAATTCACGGTGGTTCAATACGGTCCCAGGTGTCCTTGTGTACTCCGAACAGCCCCAATGACAGCCTTAAAAATAATTCACAAATGAAAGTAAAGTAAAAAATTTAACACGATATCGGAAAAGGTCACCGTGCATGTTTACATATCTTTACGTGATTAGTAAGCCAATGGAGGAAAAGGAAACTTGACTGTATCATAAGTTACATAATTTCGCTCGAGCGCGGAAGAAAATTTTCTGACTATGGTCAGTCGTAGAGTTCACAAAACACATGACAATCATGATTGTGTTGTCACAGAGTGTAAACGGTGATGGTGGAGTCCTGTATTAAAAAAAAGGAGAAAGAAAATCCAATTAATATAAGATATCTTAATTTTTTTTCCTGAATGTGTTATAAGTTACATATCTTCGCTCAAGCACACTCGAAAATTTCCTGATTGTGGTAAGTGGTCGAGTTCAAAAAACACGTGATAATCATGATCGTGTTATCACACGAGTGTAAATGGTGATGGTGAATTCCTGTATTAAAAAAAAGGAGAAAGAAAATCCAATTAATATAAGAGATCTTGACATCTCACTGTGTATGGGCTTGTATTTTTTTTTTTTGAAAAAAAGAATGGATTGTGCCTTTCCATGAGAAAAAGGCCGTGTTTCGGAATCTTTGATACGGCAGTGCGTATTATTAATTATAAAACATCGCGCCGTCAATTTTCCGACAAGCGTGTTGCTTGTTCCATTAACTGGATGGTCGGAAATCGATATTTTAACCCATCCCAGTTAATTCAAGTAGTTTAACACCGGTTCTCTCAGGGCAAATATCTTGGGCTCGAATTCTTTGTGAACGGAGAGTTTTATTCTTCAGTGAACTTATCGGTTTCGCGTTAGATTAGTCAGACGATCTGATTTATCTGCTAATAGGGTCTGTGGTAAACGTGCTCTGCATGGCCAAAATAATGTTATGTACGACTCCCTTGCACCAATCTAACACATCGTATTTCTATGTCTGTGGTGGTATATTTCCGGCTGTTCATATTGTCGGCAGATAAAATTAAAATCTCACATAGTAAAATTGATATTAAACTCTTGACCGTCAGTTAAAATTTCTGGGTGGGATATGGGCTCCGCTCCTTGTAAATTCAGTTAAAATTTTATATTGGTATGGAAGAAAAAGTTAGTATTAAATTTTATAATAGGACCTACAAAAGTCTCGAGCCCGTTTCCATCCAAAAGCCTAAACTGATAGATGGTGCTACCCAATTCTCTTATAAACCCAAGTTTCTTTCTTAATCTGATCGATGTGGGATTCTAATCTCAACACCCGCCCTCACGTGGCAACGTGTTTATACTTGACACGTGCTCGGGTATTTTTCTTCTGGTCTCGGGTAAGGGGGAGAAACTACCACGAGACGAGCATTCACTTCCACCCTCGGGTTAACATACAAGTCGGACTTTTTCCAAACTAGACAAACTGACCACAAGCTGGACATTTTTCTTCCGGTCTCAGGCTTAACGAGACACGAGTTCCACACTCGGGTCTGGCGTGGTGTAAGTCTAAGATCGACCCACTTTGTACCATATTAAATTTTATGCTTGGATTTATAAGAGTCTCGAGCCCGTTTCCACCCAAAAGCCTAAGCTGATAGATGGTGGTACCAAATTCTCTTATAAACCCAAGTTTTTTTCTCAATCTGGTCGATGTAGGATTTTAATCTCAACAGTTAAGCTCTTATAAATTGCTGCCTCGTCCAAGCACATAAATGACAAATTTTCACTTGGACCTACAAGAATTTTAAGTTCATATTCACCTAAAAACCTAAACTAATTGGTGGTGGTACCCAATTCTCTCATAGACTCAAATTTCTTCTTCAACCTAGTCAATGTGGGATTCAACTCTCAACATTCGCACTCATGTGATAATATGTTCACACTTAACACGTCCCTTTAAACACTCGTTCTCACGTGGTAATATGTTCACACTTGACACATACTCTTAAACACCTGCCTTCAACGACTGGCCTAGAAATGATCATTTTTCTTCTAGTCTCGGATAAGAGAAAACAAACTACCACGAGGCAGGTTTTTTCTTTCGTCCTCAAGCTAATATACGAGCCGCGCTTTTTCCATAGTCGACAAACTAACCACGAACCAGGTATTTTTCTTCCGATCTCGGACTTAATAGGCCATGAGTTTCATACTCGGGCCTAGCGTGATGTGAGTTCAGGATCAACCTGCTCTGATACCATGATAAATTTTATATAACTCATGAGAGATGAGGATAAGAGATATTGAAAAAGATGAACGTAGTCGGCCATAATCATAAATCAAGGGAGTCTAACTTTATTAGATGACTAACTAACTTAAGAATTACATGAGACGTCTCACCTATTTATAGGCTCCAAAAATTAAATAAACTGGGAAATAACTAATTCAAAATATCATAATGATATCAAATTTGATACGATAAAATCCTACAGACATTAATTAATATATTTGATCAACACAATCTTTTTGAAAAATATTATACTTCATAAATAATCATAAAATATTTCTAACAAAAGAGGTGCTTGACTCGTGGTCAGTTGTCACGAACCAGTAAATTTTTGTGTGCACCTTAATATCTATAAAACCTTTGGAATGAGTTCTTTCCATCCACAAAAATTCGAAATTAGTATTTTTAAATCAAGTGAAGATGGGTGCAGAGAGATATAAACTTACGTAGAAATGCTAAAAATATAAGAGAATTCAATGGAAAATTTTACTATACCCAGGCCACAATCAGATGTTTGACTGACGCACTATATGCCATTCCACCTTATTCGAATTGGATTTTTCAACCTAATTCAAAATGGATTTCGATGAATCAGGACAATGAACCGGCTTCACGAGCCGAGCAAACTCATGCCTCTGAGCATGCAAAACCGGCCATGCAGAGATGATTCAATCCCTCCACGTGTTCGATTCACGGGAAGATTAATTAAGGCTCGATCGATCGATTTGATATGAACTGTACGTGTTAAGATTACGTGGCTAGTCGACACTCCCAGCCAAATCAGCCGCTAAATTCTTAGTCTTAGTGCTGTTTCTGGGACACTTTCCATTTCACGTATGAAACCGAACTCCCGACATGCCCTTCCAGTCCAGATTGAGGAAAACGGGAGCGAAGCAGTCAAAAAAAAGTAACGACACTACCAACATTATATTACTCGAGAATTTTAGGCCCCCAAAAAAGGAAAATATTAAAAAAATAAAATGGAAAAAGAATATTATTTTTCATTAAAAACACGAGAAAAAGAGACGGTGTATTATGTCGGCCGAGTTTTGGTTTTCCCCTTGTTCCGCTAATAAGGAGACCGGTGGATTGGAAGAAAAATAATATGAAAAAAAAAAAATAAAAAGATTATGTATCGATCTCGAGACTCAGATCTAATATACTTGGTTCAACTAATTTAAGTGGTTTAGTATTTAATCTATTTAAGTAAAGGTATCAGAAATCGAAAATTTGGAAATGGATAAAACCCATGCAGAAAGATTTTATCTACTGATCTAACTCGAATTGAATTAGTCAGATTCTCATATGGCTATTGGATACCAATGGTTTAAACAAATATACAAATACATATATATTCAGTTTCGACCGGAAAAATATTATTGCACTAAACTACTTTTTTTTAGTTTGGATTTATATTAAAGCATATTACCTCAGCTCGGAAAAAGTGCCGTTCGTAGCAAAACAGTTGCAAGTATCTGATATGTCACCAATACCATGTCGATATATTGCTCATATCATCATATACCCATCGCACAAAATACTCCTCCCCAACTTAGTGAGAAAGTCATGTATATAGCAGATATATTATATAACAGTACTTATGTGATATCGCATATTAATAAAATCCAGTTATTTTTAAAAAAAATTTGGATTTTATAAAAAAATTTAAAATAATTAAATTTTATACTGTCACCAACTTAGCCGCCGCCATCCGCAGACGGCAGGCCAGCCGGAGCCTACAAATAGAAGGTTAACAATGGACCCCCAAGCACTCTCCACTCCCATCTTGCTTTATTTATTTATTGGTTCATTCACTATATATTTAGTCATTCTCTTCACACCCTGGAGAGCCAGGAGGACTAAGCAATGGGAGAATCTGACCGGGAAGATCAACATGACGGGCAGAAGCCCGACGAGAGGTCGTACATTGGGGTTCGGAGGAGGAAGTGGGGGAAGTGGGTGGCTGAGATCCGGGAGCCCAACAAGCGATCCCGGATCTGGCTCGGCTCCTACCACTCCCCCCTCGCGGCTGCCCGTGCCTACGACGCTGCCTCGTTCTACCTCCGTGGCCCCACCGCGAGGCTCAACTTCCCCGAGTTGACAAGGGAGGAGCTTGGCAGGTTCGAGCTGCCAGACCGCTCGGCCGCCTCCATCCAGAGGGCGGCCACCGAGGTCGGTGCCAGGGTCGATGCCCTCGAGGTCCAGGCAGCACCAGCAACAACACCAGAGGATCACTGCACCGTGTCGCAGGAACCGAGTTCGTCTGGATGGCACGCGAGGCTGGAGAAACCCGACTTGAATGAGTACCCGAAGTCGGAGAACTCCGATGAAGACTGAAGTTTCCTTGAGTTTGATTTCTTCTGATGATCAAAACCTGTTGTATTATGTCTTTCTCCATTGTTTGCACTAACGGCGCTGCTTATGGGAAACCCTTGGGTGTTGTCAACTGTTTTATTTCGGTCATGCAAATCAATGATCATTAAGTATTCCGATCTTGATCGAAAGCACTGTTTGCTGTAATCAGCTACGATATTGATTCGATAAAATCTCGATTCGATTTAAGCCTATAAAGCTTGATAATTCCACTCAATAACATACCTGACAAGTAAGTTTTCCGAGACCAAATTTCAGACAATGAGATAAGGACGAGGAGAAACCTTAATGTGGTTGAACTCGGAGGTGCCGACCAAAACAGTTGGTGGTTTCACATTGTCAACTCGTATTCACCGATTGTGTATCATTGGACGGTCAAGCCCTTTTACTGTCACGTACTATAGCACTTAGTACGGGTTGGGATAGAATTTGGTTGGAAATTGACGCGTTGATCATTACGAAGGCTATCTATCGACCAATGGAAGTTATTTACGATAGTTCGATGTCTCTTCCTCCTAAATAAGGTTCCGGGTTCAAATTTTGTAAATTGAGAAAAACAATGTCGGGAGAGGTTTACTCTCTCAATGAGCTGAGCCGATTCGAATCTATATTAGTCATGATTTATTGAATTTTTAGATATCGGGTTGTATATACCGAGAAACAAAGACTATTAATTGTGGCTCTACATGCTTTTGGGTTATTAGGAGGGAACTTGCCGGGCCGCCGAATTTAGAAAATTGATTCGGGTGTAACTTAAATGTATATACAAAAAAAAAAAGAGTAAAAGAGCAAGTCTAATAGAACAAAAAAGAGGTGAAAATATTTTTAGCACCATTTCAAAGAGCATTTTTAAAAGTAACACTATTTTATATCAGTTTGAAAAAATAGCACTACTATTTAAGGTTGTTTAATGAATTTTTTTTTAATTCCCATCTTGCCCTTGTCATTTCAAAACCCTAATTCCTCTCCTTCCTGCTCAGCTCAGCCGTTCCTCTCCTTCCTGCTCAGCCGTTCGCCGATCATCTCCTGTGTCCCTGCTTGGCCTTCTCCGTCAGCCTCTGCTGGTCGCCGTTGGTCAGCCTCGGCTCCGCCTCTCCGCTCTGCCGGTCGTCTCCTCCCCTCCTCTCTCCTTGGTTCATCGGTCCTCTCCGCTCTGCCGGTTGCTCGCCCTCGGCTCCACCCTGCTCGATCAGCGTCTCTTGCTCGCCATTGCTCTGCCTCGGCTCCATCCCGCCTCAACTCCGATCACTAAACCTTCGAGACCACGTCTTGACTCCGGTGACTACGAAGCTGCAGCCCTCACTCTTCTAGGACTCCAATCAAGCCTGAACCACCGAGCCCTAGCTTCCGATTCCCCGAAGATTTGACCCTCTCCACCGCCCACGGACTGGAGCCGACCATCCCGTTGAGCAGTGACATTTACAGGGTAGCAGCCCCCTGTCTCCTCTTCAAGCTTCCGATTGTCTTCTGCTCATCACCAAGTCGTCCATCGGATTCTTCTATCCCTGATGATCTGTTATTAGTTGCTGAATGTGTTGCCATTTTCTTGTTGTTCCCTTGTGTGATTGTGGTCGAAGATTAGACTGATTAGTGTATCTGGCCTAAATGGTCCAAACGATGGTTTGTCTGGCTACAGGCACTGAACATGATTGCCAAGATGCTCTTTTCCATCATTTGTCTGTTGCTGCTAATTTGTCCGAGGATTCCACTTGATTTATAACTTTGGCTTCTTACTCGAATCTTCTTCTCTTGTCACAATGGCTTGCTGATTGGTGTACCATCGAAGTTAAATGTCTGGCTGTAAGTTTGTGAGTTTCATAATAGCATCGCAGATTACACAACATTGGTTGAGTGTCTGATTAAGTGGCTGCTTCATTCTTTGCTGTTTCCTCAAGTTCTCCATGCAATTTTTTATAAGAATGAAGCTGTTTAAAGGCCATGGTTGCAGCAGTCCTTGTGCTCAATGATTTCTCTCAATTTCGATGACCGTTTCGAGGAGATTAGAGCCTTGGCGTGTTGGATTATGCAGTAGCTCTTTGCTACATATTTTCTCATGACTTTCATGTCATTTTGAAGGGAATGGGACTGCATAGTATTTGTGGTTGTAGAAGCACCTTACTCGATGATTTCTCCCATTTTCGATATCGGTTTCGAGGAGATTAGAGCCTTAGTCTACAAATCTGTGCTGCTGCATTTTGCTGCATATTCCTCATGATTTTCATGTCATTTTGATAAAAATAAAGCTGCTTAAAGTTCAAAGTTGCAGCAGCCCCTTTGATCGATGATTTCTCCCATTTTCAAGATCGATTTCGGAGAGATTAGAGCCTTAGTGTACAAATCTGTGCTGCTGCACTTTGCTGGGAGTTTTCCTTTGTTTTCATGGCAATTTCGAAAGAAAATGGGGCTGTTTTGTTTATGTGGCTACTGCTAGTCATTGTTCGAGGATTTCTCATGATTTCGATCTCGCTCCTCGATGAAAATAGAATTGTTAAGTATCTATCATCGCAGCAACTACATACTCAGCATTTTTTTTATTTCCATATCCGTTTTGATTAAGAATGAGGTTCAAGTTGCATTTTACATTCAAGTTGTTTGGCTGAGGTATTTGTTTGCTCTTTTTTAATTGATCCCTCTAGTTTAATTAGGCCTTACCTCCCTAAGGATTAAGTTCCTGATGTACTTAGAAGATGTAATCAATTATTTTAAGGTCACCTGATGCTCCTTCAGAGTTGTGAGTTAATCATCATTGAGTTGCCATTTGCCTCTTTTCCTCTGGTTTCTGATGTTTGCCTCATGACCATGTATTCAGTTCAAAGGACAGTGTTGAAATGAACATCACATGTGATTCCCATCAATCTCTTTTATTAATTCATCCCAATGGACAAACAATAAGTCAGCAATCCGACATAACACACGCACTCTTTTTGAAAACAACGGTGCACATGATCAATCCACCATTCAAAACATGCAAAACCTGGGGACTTTGTTCACCATTCGAAACTGCGCTCTGCCCACCATTAATCGAGGCCCATCACCAGCTCACCGCCCAAGACTGCTCGCCGCTGATTACTCGCCACAAATAGGTCCCAAAATGTACATAGGGACTTTATTCTCGAGGAGTCTGAAATAGGTCCCGAAAAATCTTAAATAAGTCGTGAGAAATTGTATACTGGTCAAGAGAAATATCAAATAGATCCCGAATTATACATGGGGATTTTGTTCTCAAGGAGTCTGAAATAGGTCCCGAAAAATCTTAAATAAGTCATGAGAAATCTTACACTGGTCAAGAGAAATCTCAAATAGGTCTCGAAATGTACATCGGGATTTTGTTCTGAGAAGTCTAAAATTGGTCCCGAAAAATATTAAATAGGTCATGAGAAATCTTACACTGATCAAGAGAAATCTCAAATAGGTCCCGAAATGTACATGGGGATTTTGTTCTCAAGGAGTTTGAAATAGGTCCCGAAAAATCTTAAATAGGCCCCGAAAAATTTTACACTGGTCAAGAGAAATTGCAAATAGGTCCTGAAATGTACATGAGGACTTTGTTCACGAGGAATCTGAAATAGGTCACGATAAATTTTACACTGGTTAAGAGAAATCTCAAATAGGTCCCAAAATGTATATCAAGACTTTGTTCTAGAAGAGCCTGAAATAAGTCCCGAAAAATCTTAAATAGGTCATGAGAAATCTTACACTGGTCAAGAGAAATGTCAAATAGGTCCCGAATTATACATAGGACTTTGGTTTTGAGGAGTCTGAAATAGGTCTGGATAGTTACTAAATTGATTAAAAGAAATTTAAGATAGGTCCTGAAATGCACAGAAGTGCTTCTTCGGTATGTCCGAAGTAACATACATAGTTTGCTACAAACGATCACGAGAAAGTCATGTATGTGCTTCTTCGGTGTCAGGTAAGCTTATTCTCATTGGACATGTTTGTCTGTTATGACTTGTTTACTGACAAATCTTGCATCGACGAAATAGGTACTGTTAAAAAAGGTCCCGAAAATTTTGAAATATGTCCTGAAAAATCATGAATAGGTCATGATAAAGTCTAATTAAGTACTAATAAATAGGTCCCGAAAAATTATGAATAAGTCCCAAAAAACCATGAATAGGTCATGATAAAGTCTAATTAGGTACTGATAAACAGGTCCCGAAAAATTATGAATAGGTCCCGAAAAATTATGAATAAGTCCTGAAAAATCATGAATAAGTCCCGATTAAGTCTCGGCGACTGGGATGCTTTTCATTGGGACAATAACACAAAATACCTCAACACGCTTCAATACTTTTAGTGGAATTGTTAGGTAACAGTGATGCCCGTGCTCCGGTATGACTCCCGTGCTCCGGTGAGAGAGAGACGGTGACGCCCGTGCTCCGGTGACGCCGGTGCCCGTGCTCCGGTGAGAGAGAGAAAGGTGAGAGAAATAGATAGGAGAGAAAGGAGAGAGAGATAATGGAGGGAAATGGCTGAAAATTTTAAAATGAAAAGACCCCATAAGGGTATTGTAGTCTTTCACTACAAGGAGGTGCTAGTTTTTCAAATGTTTATAAACTAGTGTTACTCTTAAAATGAAGTAGAGGAGCAATGCTATTTTTGATTATTAACCCAACAAAATAGAACAATTTGATAAGAAAATAGACAAAATTGGCTAAACCTATATGATATTTTAAGGTTTTCCTAAATCCATTTTGTGACAATCATGCATCGCTAAATCCATTCAAAGTGTAGAAAGCTAATGGAAACGGCAGGAGAAGGACACCAAAGTAGGTCTTGTCTCGAGGGGGGTGATGATGGTGACGGTGACGACCATGATCATGAGTGAGGATGATGGTGCTGGTGACGACAATGGTTTCATGTGAATGCAATTGTACATGGTTCAGGTTGATTATTGTCCATTTCAATTCCATCTGTCCATATCTAAATTTTCAACTGATTAAAAGATACAAACTATAAAGAAATAGCTCTGATTCTGATAAATAATTTCGTCCGTGTCCCGCGTTCCCATATCAAATGTGTAAAGTAGAGATGTCAGGTATATGTATATATATGTGTGTGTATATATATATATATGATCTAATGATCTTAAAAGTATTAATAGATAGTACTTTTAGGTAACAGACTCGTAGTGCTGACCCACAGCCATGAGGGATCGATGAGTGGTTTATATTGGGCTGACAATTAGCTGAACTCGTGGAGAATAGCCTGGATCTTAGGCAGAGGCTTTAAGGGGGAGTCTATTGCGCCCCATGATCCTACACCAGTTGTGTAACGAGGAGATCAACGCTTGAAGTAAAGTCCATGAGTCGGAGCATGTAGTTCTAATGCAGTAGCATAAAACTTCGACTCATAATTAAGAGGTTATCAGTTCAATTCTCACTGTATGAGTTATGTGTTCTTTTATTTCTTACTCTAATATTAAGCTCATGGACCTCTTCTATCACCAAAAGAAAAATACATTAGTTGGAGCTCGGAGATTAATCCCTTTTTATAGAAGGGCGAGAGAGAGAAAGAATGAGAAATTTTAAGATATGGGTGCTTATGTGGGTCGATGATACTGTATCGTTGGTAGGACCTGTTGAATAGTGTATTGTTGTGTGAGCGAAATGTTTGCAAAATAGATGACTGGACTTAAAGCGGGTTTGCAGGGCTCATATATTATATTATTGTTAATGGACCTTATAAGAGACTGAATCACTTTCCACCCAAAAGTTTATAAGCTGTCAGGTAGTGATACTCAGTTATCTGATAAATTTAGGATTGTACTTTTATCTTACTGACGTCGGATCTAACAGGACTACTTAGAAATCAGTAACAGTATTGCTTGTTCAGCTTATCTGATATAAATTTATGATCTCACGTCACGTGAATGTCCTAACACTATGAGAGAGTCTTCACGGATATACCACGTGACAATGTTTACACGGTATCACAAACGAAAAAAATTCAATCATATTAAGATTTTTTTTATAAAATTTTAAAAAATAGAGATAATTAAATTCCATTAATTTGTAATATCACGTGAAGACTGTCACGTGTTATATTTGTTAAATTGGAGAAATAATTTCTCCAACATTACATGCATCGGATGCAAAGGTCGCAGCTATGGCCGCCCACCTTTTAATTGACATTCAAGGAAAGAAAATCGTCTTCGAGACACGAACACCACACCTCTTCGTCTTCTCCTTCCCCTCTCTTCATCCAACTAACTTTTTTATATTGTTTACTAACTTTGAATTAGTAAGTTAATTTAGTCAAATTAATGGCCCATTCGCCCCTCTTTTAGGTGAGAGATCCTTCGCTAATAATTGATAGAATCATCAAAAGAAAATTGAGACAGGGATTAAGAAGGGTTTGACATTAGCCAATTCACACTCCAACTGTTACTAAAAGACTCTGTAATCAATTTTCGTGCATGAGATGTTGAGGAATCGATCCCACGTCGACTAGGTTGAAGAAGAAATTTGTATTAATAAGATAATTGGGTACCATCGCCTACTAACTTAGTTTTTTTTATGTGGAAACGGGTTCTAAACTCTTGTAGGTCAAGATAAAATTTCATATGGTATCAGAGCGGATCGATTCTGAACTCACATCATTACAGGCTTAAGTATGGAACTCGTGGCCCATTAAGTCAATTTTCGGAAGAAAAATACCCGGTTCGTGGTTAGTTTATTGATGAAATAGAAGGCCAGTTTCATGGTAGTTTGTCCCCCGTAGTTGAGATGGGAAGAGAAATACTCAGCTCGAGTTCAATTGTTGAGTGCAGGTATTTAATAGCACGTGTCAAGTGTGAACACGTTGCCGTATAAGGATAGATGTCGAGAAGTTAATCACACATCGGACAATTGAAAATCGGCCAAATCACTTATCGGGTCAGGTGTATATTTTACATGAGACTTCTCGTACTTTTTTTTTTCCTGTCTCTTTACATATTTTAAGTTCTTTTTTTATAATTTTTAAAAGTTAGTCCTAAACATATTTTACGTTTTTTCCCTTTCATATAACGAATATTGTGTGAAAAGAACGCTATTTCCTTATTAGAAAGAATATTTCTATGCCCTCCATTTTCTTAAAAAAAATTGGAATTTATGTTCTTCGTCAATTATTTATTATTTATTATAAAAACGGTTCACGAGTTTAATTGAAAGAAAAGGAAAATAAGGAGGTAAAAAGTATTAACTTGCGAGATTATACCACGACTTACTATTTTCAAATTAAAAATGATACTGCCGCTTTAAATTCTTCTGCAAATAGTGACTTTTCATCATCAATAAAAGTACGGAGAAACTTTACCACCGAAAAAATATGGAGGAACTTATATAATTAAAAAAATTCTACCCAAATTTAAATTAATTATTTTATATTTATTTTTTAACATCAAATGTATTTAAAAAAAGGACTCTTTATAGCAAAAATTTTTGGCCAAAATGAAAAGATTGAAGCATAAACAATTTCTCCGGTACGATACCTTTTCAGTTGCTGATAAATTGATGCAAAAAGCAGGAGCAAGTGGATTTATGTCAAATCCAACGAAAAAAAAGTTGTTATCCTTGGTACAATTTAATACATTTATGAAAATCTGTATAAAACCTTGACGGTACGATACCTTGATCTTATTTAACCACGACGCCGTGGCATGTCACATATGAGCGCCATGGCGCTCGCTCACGATGTGCCACTATACTATGATCGAATTAAGAGGCCCTCATACATTGGCCTGTAAAGGAGATGGCAGGAGAAAGACAGTAAAGTGTATCAATTTCGATATATAATTAAAAGATTTTAAGTTTAATTTTATTATTAATATTTTAAATATCTTTTTAATCCTCTGTATCTTTCGCTTTTTGTGGACAGATAACCTTCATTATAATTCGGAAAAGAAAATGTTGGCTATCAATTTTTCTATTTAAACCGCCTTACCATGGAGACTGTCCATGCATATACAAGTGTTTACATAGTATCATGAACTGATAAAATTAAATTATAATAAAAATAATTAAATTTTATTAATTTATAATATATCATAAATATTTTCTAAGAATTTCTCGTATTATTGCCGACAGGTTTTCTTAGTACATTCCCTTTTTAGGCGGGATGTAGTCAAAGCTTCAGCCAATAGGTTTTCTCAATACTTCATTTTTAATATGTGGAATGACATCCACTCTTGACTATCATGCTCGTCTGTCTTTTATCTGTCCCGCCGGATAAACTGTACACGAGCCGAGTATTTTTCTTCTAATTTTCGGTATAACCGACCCCGAGTTCCACACTTAAATCCAGTAAGATGTAGTAGCTCAGTTGACTCTGATATCATGTAAAATTTTCACTTAATTTGTAAGTGGCTAGATCGATATCCATCTAAAAATCTAAACTTAGAGGTGATAATACTCTATTCTTCTTATAAATCATATTTCAATTTCTTAACTTTCTAATGCAAGATCTTAGAAATAAATTTACAAAGCGATAGAAGAAATTTTTGGATGGACCAAGTGTACAGATAATATAATGGATTCAATTAATAATTGTTTGAAATATCAATAAAATATATCGTTGGAATATTATTAATAAATAGAAAAAATAAATAAATTTCTGTTTTAATATATTAAACAACTACCGATTGAGTTTATAGGAATTTAAAACTGCAAGGAGAACATTAAATTTTCTTCCCAGTAGTTCTTTTTTTTTAATCAATCATCACTCGATAAATCGAATTAAATATGATATTAAAATTATAATAAAAATGTTTGATAGAGTAAAATTGAATTGTTATATTTAAAAACTACATTGAATTGCCAAAAAAATATGAAACTTGGATAAGTGTTAATGAAATAATTGCAATACAAGAATTTCGTGTATTATATATATATAAATAATTTATCAACTGCAACATAAAATCTTATCTTCATATGATTTTGAATTATAATAAATTTTTATAAATAAGAAAATATAATTTTGCGAGATTTGGATTTTATATTTTACATGACAAAGCCACTTTAGGGTAAAAGCCACCACAGAGAGACAGCTTGCTTTTCCCCCGCGGTTTTGATTTGTTCTTTTTAAAAGTCCTAAAGATGGGAATTTAAGAGAATGTTTGGGAGGCATGGAATCTTCCAAACTCTCTTTGTTTTCATAAAGACTATATGTTCTGCTCGTTCGTCCGATCGACTCCGATGCCGGTCGGTTAATCAACTCGGGGACGGGCTCGAGTTCGGGGTTAGATCGAGATTGAGATGATGTCGGATCGGGGAAAATAGAGACCGAATTCGAGAAATCGGGAAGAGGGTCGTGCTCGGCAACGTTTCATGTTGCAGGGAGTTCCTGACTTGGTAGAATAAAGAGGAAATCTAACATCTTTTCTCCGTCCCAATCCAACTGAGAAATGTGAAATTCAGGGCCAAAAGTGGGAGAAAGGCTCTAGTATGTAACATGCATATAACATATTAATATTAATATAATATCGTAAATTAACATGATTTAATTATTTTTACAGTCATTTTTTATTTTTAAAACTTTTTAAAAAATTTATTAAATCTTATAAATTTATGATAACTCATAAGTACTGATAACGTGATCATTTGGATGCACTCAGCATCCTCTCCAAAAGTAGAATTAAAGGACTCGGACCATTAGGTCAATGAACGCGTGGCCCACACAAAATATGTCCCCAGATTCCAAGCAGCAGCCCTTTTCCCAGTAAAAGTAATGTCATTTCTCTCTGTTTTTATGATCGGTATATGTCTTTTCTCCCTTGTGCATGCCTTCTTTGATATGTTTTAAACTTTTTAGAATTATTCACTGGCATATAAAATTTGATTTTTAGTATCTATTTGATTGAGAAAAATTAAGGGCGTGATTCTATAGTTCAAAATGTAATAGAATGATCTCGATTACCACAATTAGAGGTAGTGTTGTTAGCCGGGCCGGTTCCGGTTCAGGTCGAGCCGGTTCATGAACTTGCTAAGACGGGCCGACCCTAACCGGAAAGCAAATGGTCCGGTCCGGTCCGGGTCGACGGTTCGGGCTCAAGTGACCCGGCCTAGAACCGTTACACAGACAGGCCGGGCTTGGCTGAACCGGCCAGAAGTTTTTTTCTTTTTTCTTTTTATATTTTTTCAAATTTTTAGGGTATTTTTAAGGATTTATATACGATTTTAAAATAAAATGAAAGACTTAAAAGTCAAGAATTTTAACCAACTGGACTAATCATATTTTATTAACATTTTTACATTCAATATTATATAACTAATTTTATTAAGGTATATTAGATTTTTAGTATTTTCAAATAAACTTGAATTATTTATTTTAAAATAAAATTAAAAAATATAGATATTTTAATTTAAAAAACTATTCGTCGGTAGATATGTTGAGTATTTATAGTATTTTAAGTATGATATAAATTAAATAATATTAAAAAAATTCTCTACTGTGTTTTGGGGTCGCGGGGCCCACTGCCCATCTGGTCTCCCATGGGGTTTGGAGGGCGTGGGGGATGGGGAAGAGGCCGTGAGGCCCACTACCAGCTCTGTCCTGGTGATAATCACAATCCACGACAATCAAGAACAATTTTTTTAGTCAATTATTTCATACTTTTTGTATTCTTCTATTATTCTTTATTTTAAAGGTATAATTTTTCTAGCACAAAATCGTGCATAAAGAAAGAAATAAATTTTTTTTTATAATATTCTTCCTCTAATTAGTGTTGCTAAATGGGCCGATTCGGCCGGGATCGGTCACGAATCATAACCGGCCCGCCCCCTACGGGTTGAGGCCTGATTACGGGGTGGGTAGACAAAATCGACTCGTTGAACTGGAACCAGATAAGCCGTTATTGACTCGAAACCGGCCCGGACCGTCATCGACCTGGAACCGGCCGGGAACCATGACCAACCCGGACCGGAACAGTGAACCGGAGCTTTTTTTTTAAAAAAAAGTCCAAAAGTCAAGGTCAATTCTGGCCAGTGGGCCCCGCACCCTCCTCTCTCTTCCTTTTGGCCAGTGGGCCCCGCGCCCCTGGTCTCTTCCTTCTGGCTAGTGGGCCCTGCGCCACCCTCACCCTCCCATTAACATCTCCTTTTTAAAATTTTTTTAATTAATTTACATTATATTTAAAATATTATAAATACCAAACATATATACTAACGATTAGTTTTTTAAATTGAAATATCTATATCTTTTAATTTTATTTAAAAATAAATAATTCAAATTTATTTGAAAATGCTAAAAAATCTAACATACTTTAATAAAGTTAGTTATATTATATTGAATTAAAAAATATAAGTAAAATATGATTAGTCCAGTTAATTAAGATTCTTAATTTTTAAGTAGAAGATTTGGGTTCGAATCCTAAAAATGAAATCTTTCATTTTATTTTAAAATTATACATAAAATCCTAAAGAATACCCTAAAAATTAAAAAATTTAAAACTGTCTGGTTCAGCCCTACACGGACCGTGACTGTCCCGCCTGTGTGACGGTTCCGGGCTAGGTCACTCAGGCCCGAACCGTTGACCTGGACTGGACCGAACCGTTTGCTTCCCGATCCAGGTCAGGCACGTTCCAGCCGGTTTATGAACCGGCTCGACCAAGATCGGAACCGGCTCAGCTAACAACACTACCCAGGATATAAAGACCTTTGAGCTCGAGGCTGCACAAAACTCAAAGTTAGAGGGCGAACAGAATTGAAGCTGGAAAATCACCAGGAAAAAGATGCTATACAGAGAGAGGAGAGTGCTCGAGAGCTGTGGTGTGTTGGAACATATGGACAAGTGTCCTATTTATAGTGTAGGATGAGGGCTAATGATTTAATGGCATAGAATCAAAAAATTGAATGCCCAAACCGGCCGTAAATGCATCGAACCGGCCATTAAAATGGTTGAATCGAGCATTAGGTGCCCTTATTAAGGTTGGCTCTTAATGTCGTGTCTTAATACATCCTTAATTTGACTGATTAATGCCCTTAAATTGCCAATTGGAATCTGAAGAGGCAAAAGGAATCCTAGGCCTGTTTATTGAAGGAATTAAAAAAAATGACTGGAAACGGCAAAAATTGTTGATTTGCACCCCGTGCAAGCACATGGGCCCTAGGTAAGTCATATCATATAGTTTAAGAGGTTACTCATCGTGGACTCTTGTGGGCTTCCTTGTTCTCTTTATAAGCTTTTTTAAACCCAACCTACGTTACATAAATTAAGTCCATTGACTTAAATCCAATCCAAATTCCTTCAATTTAATAGAACAATTTCTCATTCATTCAATACCATTTTTTCCAACCTATTCATCCTTAAAATTTAATAGATTTACTTTTAATTTGGTTGATTCACATATAATAGGTCAAGCGGGTTCCAGTGGTTCGCCCACAGTAAAAAAGAAAAATACATAAGTAAATCAAGAATATTACGTCATCTGTCAGCTGGCTGATAGGTGTTTGACAAGTTGGCAAAAAATGTCACATTATCTAGAAGTCATTTACTCCGCAATTACCATAAAAATAGAATTGTAGCAATAAAATTTGGGATAAGGACGAACGGCATTTTAGTAGGTAAATTAATACATAACGTAAAGGAATTAACAGAAAAATATGACGTGATATTTTTACTTATGTATTAAGTAATATTTGTTGATTTCATAGATGACATGGTGGTTTAGAATCACTTCTTAAGAAAAGTATACTTTGCTAGTGAAAGGAGGGTGGATGGGCAAGTCTACAATTCCTCCTTACACAACCTTCATGGCATATTCGATTCGAGTATCATTAGATTCGTGGAATATTCGATTTTGGTATTGTTAGATTGCGTAGAGTATCAATATCATAACGAGAATTCAAAAAAAGATTTCTTTGGCTATATTTGGACATGGAAAATTATTGTATTAGTTAAAAGTGGTTTTGAAGCCCATTTATTCCAATTCTCTCATAAATCATGATTTTTTCTATTAATTATTCGATATGATATTCATTCTCAACACCTGTTCTCATATGACAATTATTTCACTATTGACACTTACCCTTAAATACCTATCCTCAACAACTGACATCAAGTCAAGTATTTTCCGTACTCAGGTGTTTTTACACTCAGGGGGTCTGGCGATATATGAGCTTACACGATTGACTCTAATATCATACAAAATTTTCACTCGGACATACAAGAATCTTTGGACCGTTTCCACCTAAGTACCCAATTCTCATATAAATCAAAATTTTTTCTATTTATCGTCCAATGTTGGATTCATTCTCAACAATAAAAATGTAAAATTAATCATAAAGTTTGGTAAAAATATATAACATGATTATAGAATTAGCTGTAATTCAAGAACATCTATCGCTTCGAACATACCGTCAACTTGATCAATGAATATTTTACAAGTCGATAAAGATGGCACATTGTATAGAACTCCATTTATTCCAAAATTTAGCAAAAAATGAATTAAAATAAGGAGATTTGTTGTGCTAGATTCCTTCACCCATAAGCAATCTAGCACAACAACTAAGAACTTTTGTTCGAGTTTTGCTAAATTATAAAGATTTTTAAGTTTATAATAATAAAAAATTCGCTCATAGTGAAATTTTCTTAAGCTATATATAGAAATACGAGATTACTGTGCTCAAATAAGCATATAAAAATCATTTACAAAAATTTACAGTTGTAAAGTTTCTAAAATATGAGCAAAATGATTGTCAAATTTATTGTAATTCAATAATACCATTTATTTCCGCGTAAATGGAACTATTAGAGAGATAAGTTTTTCGTCAGCGCTTAAACTGGATTAGTCATGATCTATTAGACTTCTGGACATTAGTTATTCAGATTGAAAAAAAGAGCAAAGTCCTTTGTGTGATTGTGTCACTGTTTGTCAGCACTTACGTGATAATACTAATTAATAAAATTAAGTTATTTTAAAGATTTTATGTTACAGTTCCACGCAAGTTGACACGTAATCATACTGTGTCAGGTCCTTCTTCCTCAAATCTTCACTGGCACGAGTTGATCTGCCAGTGTTACATAAGTCCCCCAAGTCCCCCGAGCTCCATTGCTCTGTTCCTGCTCTGCTTTCCAAATTCCAGTTCGATTACGTCGAAAACCCTATACATCCACCTCCTGAGAACCTCCCATCGACCCCATGGAGGACGCCGGTGCCGGTGATCGGCCAGCAGTCCCTCTTCCGCCCGGTTTCCGCTTCTACCCATCCGAGGAGCAGCTCTTCAACGCGTATCTCTTGATGAAGAATGCAAATCCTAGCGCCGAAGACACCTGCAATTTAATCAAAGAGCTGGACCTGTACAGCTACCTCCCGCTCGACCTGCCTGACACCGTGTGCTACCCCTATGGCCGCGGCGGGAGGAAGCGCCACTGGTTCTGCTACACCGCCAGGGCCGCCTCAGGGGAGGGGCGGACCCGGAGGGTAGAGGGCGGGTTTTGGAGTAGAAGTGGTAGGGTGAGGGATGTTACTGGCGGGAATGAAGGAAATGCGAATGTGCTTCTGGGAACAAGGACCCGCTTCGTCTTCTATTTGAGGAATTCTGCTATTGCTGCGTTGAGGACTGACTTCATCATGTACGAGTATGCTCCAGCCAATCATTTCGAGGTAAATCTCTGAACTTTTCTTTGTTTCCTCTGTAGTGACTGTTGAATTCGATGCTCTTATAGCAGTTGAATGTATTCTGTGTGATAGGCGATGATTAGTTTCTTACTAATTATTGCTTCTGATTCCTGGGTTAGCGCTAATTCTTGTCTTGGCTTAGGAAAGTGTGTAGCTGAAGTTAGTATTTTTGCTGCCATTCTTTTCGGGGAAGATGTAAACCAATTTCTTCACGATATTGGAGGATAAATACTTAGATAATAGTGTTTTTAAGAATTGATTCCATGTTCATAGGCAATCAAAGAAGAGGAAAGAGCTGCTGATTGGACTGGTTTGATAGACGTTTCTTTCATTTTGATTTTCAATACTAATGTAGAGCATGTGTCTTTTGATCTTTTGCCACTTGTTCATCAGTGTAGATGTAAACTCCTTTTTTTTTTTTTTTGGATTTTACCACGAGAAACGTCGTCTGCTCTTCATTTGATCAGTTGTCAGATTTTAGGAAAAAGAAGTATGGTTTTTATCAAATGTTTTACTGTCAACCGATGATCCAATTGAAGATTATTATTTAAAAAGTGTGGAAAAGCCGCTATATTGGCCTGATCGAAATCACCCCGTGATGTCGAGACTGTTATCCATTCATCTGTAGTAGATGCGATTTCTACGATTAGAAGCAGCGACTAGTTTACAAGCTAGAAATTATTTTCCTGCCATCGTTACAGAATCTCTGAATATTCTCTTGATTATGCAGGCTTCTTTTGTTTTATGTCGAGTATTTCTGAAGGCTAGGAGAGGAAATATGCCCAGTAACCTTATGACATCTCGTGCTGGTGCAAGCGGTTCACAAGTACCTGGTTTCCCTCAAGAGTTAGATATGAACAACTCCATTGGCTACAACAACATATCTACAGGCCCAATTGCTGTGGGCAATGAGCAGAACCACCGTGTTGCACCTGACCCAGTACCAGAGGCGGATCCTCGGTTCCATGTGCAGAGCCAGCCGGGTGAACTGGTACACATTTTACATTCTTATCACAAAGGGCATCGATAAGAATCTTAGTCACCTTGGAATTTCCTTTGTTGTTTTCAGTAATGCATTGCTTGACTCCTGCAAGTACCAGTGCCTCTCATATTTTACTAATCATGCTTGTGTGGGCCATTAGCAATGATGAATTTTGTCCAATAACTTTCCGATCAATTTGAAAATTCTTGATCCTGAAAGGGGACGGGAAAATTCCAGCAGATGCGTGCTAGGAATAGGCATTATGTTGTATTACACATCCCACTTCCACTTTTTCTTTTCTGTAGTATGTATTGAACTCCGGGTTCTTTCTGATTCCTTTTGCTGCATGTGCAGGTGAGGTTCCCTAGGCTTCCAAACTCTGCAGTGACTCTGCAGTCTCTTATATCCCTTTATGAGGAGGATTTCATCGAGCTGGATGATCTGCGCCCATCATCCGCCGATGAATCACAGCTTACAAGCGAGTAATTCAGAGCTTATGGGAGCTCTGATGTGCCCGAGAGGACCATCATAGGTAGTAGTGTCAAACTAAACTCATCAAAGAGCTGGCTGGCTGGCTGGCTGTAGGATACCTGGGTGAAGTAGCTGAAATTTCTGTTCTAACATATGTTGTGGCTGGATCGATTGACCTGCGAAGGTAATAGTTGTGTTAGAATGCTTTCGAGCCATTGATCCAGGAGGGAATATTGAGTGATCCTCTTCTTCCTTTCATGCTGTGCAGGTTCGGTATACATGGTGGACAGGCAACTGTACAACTGCTGTTTTGTGATTCTTAGCTGCTTCAGCTGTTTTAGATAACTTTTCTTTTCTCCCCTTCCACCCGAGGGGTGCCTGCTTCTCGGATCTGTGAATAAGGAAGAAATTTGTATTCATAGAAAAACTGAGGAATTCTTCCAGGGGTGTAATAAATTGTTAGACTCTTGTCACAACCCGAAATGAGTTTGGTACATTTCTTGATTATTCATGTGGTGTTTGCCTCTTTTTTTGATGCACAAGTACTTTCCACTTCTCTCGATCGGCAGTTTAAAGAGGTACGAAGAGGTGCTTGAAATCTCTAAGGTGAGTTTCAGGAGAAAGGGGATAGTGTAGCGGGGTTACCGTCCATCCAGACCTATAAGAGGTCTGAATTTGATTCTCGAAACTCATCATACCTCTATGTTCCAGTCTTCCTCAGGTCCCATCGAATCCCTTCTAAATCTACATGCCTCATTTCTAGTTGAAAAAGAGGAGCCTATAGGTTGGTGAAAGTCGGATTATTGGTGTATCACTACCCTCTCCGACCATAGCAGCTCGTAGTAATGATAGTATGCCGGTAGCCTGAATTGTCCCTCCGATACTTAAGTTGGTTATGAATTGTAGGAGAATAGAAGGAGGGTAATGGAGAGAACGAGAGTACAGAGAAGTATGTACAAGAGAGCGTTGAAGAGAGGATGAAGCGGCAATCCTCGTGGAAACTGTCAGTTGGAGTCGGGCGTGGAGAGTCGGTTATCAGCTCGTCTAAGAAAGTCGGTAAGACGAGAGTGTTTGTCGGGCTATTGGAAGTCAAGTCAGATGCCCGATATCCGTGCCCATATCTGGTCGCTATCGAAGGCCAGCAACCATATTCGTGGTGGTCATTCAGCAAGCTCCATGACAAGGGTTGTGCTCCGAGGTTGGCCATTGCCCTCCAAAACCCGACGTGGCTGGGAATGGCTCTATCCTTAGACGACAATAGAATGGTCGGAGGGAGCGCTGCACAGGCAGCCAAACGCACTTGAGTTATAGATTAATCGTGTTATTCTAAGACCAGCACCCGGACGAGGGGGTTGGAATTTGTGGAGGGGCACAGCGCGATAAACCTTGATTGTTTCACATCAACGCAGGTTGGTTCACTTAGCCTGTGTTTAGATCGGGTGAATAGTGGGTGAATGGAGGGAAAATTCTTTTCCTTATTTGGATAGTTCTATTTAATGGAGGGGAAGGAGAATAGTGGGGAATTATTCACTCTGATTCCCCTTCAGAGCTCTTTTTTTTTTTCACCCTAAGTTGGAGTTGAATGATGGTGAAACATATATTAAAAATTCATATAAAATAAAATTACCAAGTTACCCATTTTACATAATCAATACAAAAACTCTAATCTCACTTTTTTTCATGTAAAATTAGAAACAAGCCATCTTCTCTCTACTCTCAACTCCCGATGAACACCTTCCGCACCAATCTGAGGTACGCCACTTTATTTTATAGTCACATAGAGTATTATCTCTTTTGATTATATGATTGAATTACATCTTGTAATGGTTTACTTCTATTCATTAAATCGCTCATGGTAAAAAAGTGAACGTACGAAAAAAAAGTCATAGTCAAATTTGATATGAAGAGAATGATATTTTTTTTTATTAATAACTAATAAGTCATATATATTTGAGATTAATTTTTTCACTCATTTTTCCTTATTATAATAAATTCAAATAAGATAAATATTTACTCTCCATTCCCCTCTTCCTCTGTTCCCCTCCCCTCCATTCCCCTTCATTCACCTCATCCAAACATACCTTTAGACATGAAATTCTTCTAGTTATGAATTTATTTTTAATTTGCATCCTAAATTTTACTTTTAAAAAAAGAGATATCAAATTATTATAATTCGATCCATATTAGTATTTGGAAGTGTGAATAGCTTGCAATTCACAATGGTCTTCCTTCATGGGTAGGCTTGATCCTATCCTGAGATTAACCCATGGGAATGCAGTTTGTCAACCTTGATCATACCGCTCACATTAGGAGGTACGTAGAGGGCGTTCTCGCCCTCTAAACTCAAAAAATCCATTAATTTTTACATAAGTTTTACTTAATTTTACTTTTTTTTTAATTAGATCAATTAGTTTTACACCCCTAAACTTGTGATGTTACTCTTTCCATTAAGTTTCGTCCCAATTGGATGGGGTTTCAAGATCCGTCTCCACTGCCAACCCTTACTATGTTTGAATTGAGGGATTTGGAGGGGAGGAATTTGGAGGTATTGGAAGGGATTGGGATGGAAGGGGAAGGGAGAGATTTGAAGCGATATTCTATTCATTCAAATCACTCGTTTGTATATTATTATTAGATGATGGATTTGGAGTGATAGAAAAGTTAATTTAACCATTTTACCCTTTTAATCTAGAAGATCGATCGAATGGGAGAAAGACGTAAGAAATACATAGTAGTTTTATGATTATCTTGAAACTCGAACAAAGTTATGGTTTTATGATAGTCTTGGGAGACTCGGTGGCTGCGACATTCTGGTGGTCGAGTAAGGGGAAGCGTGTTGTAGTCGTGGTTTGGTGGTGCTCGAGCAAGGGAAGACAATTGTGGTTGTGTAATTATCTGATACAAAATTATGACATATCCATGGTTTCTTTCAAGAAGTTATGATGAATATTTTTGCCTAAAAATTTATTATCCCTCCAAATTCCCCCAAATCGGAGGAATTAAAAAAGCGAGGTTCTTTCTAATAATTTACCCAAACAATATATTATACTATCCATTCGAATTCCTCTCCTCCGAATCCCTCAATCCAAATAAAGCATTAATGTCAGCCCCATTGGTGGCCATCCCTGGCGAAGCTGTACCCGTGCAGGCGGTGAGCCAACGGACAGAAACATCGGATGGTTATGTGGATGTTGCAGGTGACGCTGAGATGAATTTGATAAGTTGCGATTACGGTTGCACTCTCCATTAAATTGCAGATGCTTTCACAATCAGCCATGACAACCCCTAAAAACGGTAATATGATTGTACAAAACTCTTCCTCATATGATTTTATAAGGTCGAGATCTCATGTTCGAGTATCATTCTAGGCAGTATTGCGGAGAGGGACTCTTGAACTTGGTCTCCGTGAACACTGACTTCTTGAACTATACTATTCATCAGCTAATACTATGCTAACGAACCAGTGTTGATATCGGTCATTCACATTCGTCTAATATATTCATGGTTAATATATTGTTTAAACAGTATGGGTTTTGCTCGATTTAATCGCTCTTGCTTTACGTATTGGTCGTGCGATTTAGTATCTCTTCACTTTATATAAAATGTCGAATTCCTGATAATTGAAAAGATCGTTGATTAGAATTGGTTTATCATTTAAGGTCGTGTTTGCTACAATGTAATCTAATCGATAAACTGCAGGAACTGTAAGAGTAAATAGTGAATTTTTTTTAACAATCTTGAAAATAAAAAGAATAAAAATGACATAGATTTGATAAAAGTGGTGGAATATGTATTTATAAAAATTTAAGAAACATCATGCAATCAGTAGAACGTAAGCATCAATTTTTAATTGTACAACTAGAAAAAAGGAATAAAAAGGGTAAGATACTGTTTCACTCAATTAGATTCTACCAAACATAACAGTAGTTCGCTTCGAATTTGTTGGAATGTCTTGCCCTAAACGGAAAGTTCAACGACCTAATAAAAACCATGGTGAGTCGAAAATCGATTTCAAGGAACGGGAGCAGTGTGGTTGAGATTGGTTTAGAAGTGTGAAATATTCTAGACAATTTTTATGGATATTTGGAAGATTTTATAATTTTTTTGAGAATTCAAAATGCATTCCATTACTCGAAATTTTGCATATTTTATTTTATTATTTGAATGACATTTTCTGAAATCTCGTAATCTATTTTTCTAGTAAATATTTCAAGGGATAGCAGGAATATTTCTATGATATCATACAAAAAGGACAAGGTTGAGTATTTATGAATTGTTGAGAGTTAAATGGTCATATCGGATGATGAATAAAATTGATCCTAATTTATAAGAGAATTGGATACCACCACATATCAGCTTAAGTTTTTGGGTTGGATATAAACCTAAGGCTCTTTGTGGGTTCTGTAAAAATTTTACATGGTATCAAAATGGGTCAATCGTAAGCTCATACAACGCTAGCTCCGAGTGTGGAACTTGTGGCCTGTTAAGCCCGAAACTAGAAGAAAAATACACGTGCCCGTGGTCAGTTTATCGATTATGGAGGAAAAGCCGAGGAGGCTCGAAGATGGAAGAGAAAGCCGGTCTCTTGGTAGTTTGTCCTTTCTTGTCCGAGACTGGAACAACAATACTCGGTTTAAGGCCAATTGTTGAGGGCAGGTGTTTACGGGTACCTGTCACATGAAAGCGGATGTAGAGAGTTAAATCCCATATCGGATGATGAATAAAAACGTAACTGGTTTATAAGAGAATTATGTATCACTATCTATGAGCTTAATTTTTTTGGTTGGATATGGCTCAATACCTTGTGGACCAAGTGAAAATTTTAGAAAATCAGAGAGATTCTTAAATGACCCCAATTCACTGTATGTTGTTATAAAAAGTATTAATACTCTATGATGAATTAAATTTACCTAAGAATTTCTGAGAAAATTTCCTTCACGGGGAATATGTGTATATATATATAGAGAGAGAGGCACACATATACACACAAACACATTTATATACAATTATCTTGAGATTTTTCATTTTAATTCATTAGCCAGAGAATTGGCTAATGAATTAAAATAAATTAGATTACAAATTATAATTAGTGAAATACGAGATTGTATAAATTAAAATTTTATAGTATGGTTGGTAGTATAAATGGAATTAAGAGAGGCCTATGGGGCATTCCGCCCTAAACTCGAGAAAGTTTTTAGTAAAAAGTCATTATATCACTCGTGAATGATGACGTGATATGTTCGTTTAATCAGAACTTGACATGTAATCAATAATTATATAGATATAATTACTAAATTCTAAAATTTCTTAAAAAAAAAAGAATGAATTGTGAATTTTAATTAGACAAATATATAAATGGTGGATTCTGGGTGGACGGATATACTATGTTAACATGGCCTGCGTTTAGTATGACCGCTCCAGTAAAGACGGAAAAACTTGTGAAATGTTGTATAAAATATATTAACCTTTTCTTTTGAAAGTTATTTTATTTTGCACACTATCCAGTTTTTACCATTCCTTTAACTTCGACCGAGTTTCGCTCCTACTGGACAATTTTTCTGGATCTGTACCTGGCCGGTGAAGTCTTGACAACCGAAATACATGTTCTTGTTGAACTACAATAAATTTTACGACCAATTTTACAATTATTTTACCTATTTATTACAAAATTTTACCACTTTATTTGTTCCAACCGCAAAAATTTTACACTTCAACTTATAAATAACAAAAATCTCACCGTGATTTAAACATTCCTCATAACTCCGACATCTTCTGTAATATAATAACACCCGAACCAAACACCAAGGCTGTATCAGCCAAGCTCCGCATGGACTTTAGTTTTCACTTTTAGGATAATCCACGTGAAGATAAATGCGCGAATTTGAAGCAACCGGTTTTGCACAGTGCAGAGATGAGAAATTCAGCACTCTCCTCTGCACAAAATCACGAGATTCTACATTTAGTTTACTACCCGGACATCCTACGCTCTTGATGTGGTGGTCCACATCGAACTGTATAGGGTTCGTCTTTGTATCCGTATCCGATGCGGGTAACGTGCAATAAAGCCGAGCCCGAGTGTGGAGGCCCAGATCGGCCTCCGATGCTAATGTGGAGTAAAGAAAAGGAGACGAGGTAGAAGATGACATATATATCTCTGTTTCTATGTCCATGAGAGATTATATATATATATATATATATATATGAGAATAAAAGACGGTATGAGAGCTCTGTCTTTTATCGACTCTGCTTGGTTGTAATATTATACATACCGACGTCCTGTTTGAGTGTGATACGATAGGACTGATGGGTAATAAATTAATTACCTTATTTAACTCATATTCGATGTCAATAATATAGCTATCGGTATCGATCGGTTCGAGTCGAGTATTGGAGTCGGGTTAAATAACTCCATCTATATTACATCTTTTATTCCCCTTCTTTTTTTTTTTTCCCTATCCCTTACGAATCTCTTTTATAAGCAGATAAAAAAACACGGATGCTGATGATGAAAATTTTCATCTCTTTTTTCTTTCAATGCAGCATATGCTTAAGACCAAAAAAAATATGCATACATATATATGTATGTATATATCTCGATAAATTAGAATGTGAGATGGTCCCGCGAATGAGATGTGAACGGCAACCAATTCCTGCACACGTAATTAGATAGAACTTGAATCTGCTTTTCTTTGTTTAGCAAGAATCTATACCTATATATATATACACATATATATCTCTACATTTTTATATATTCAGATATTTATGTATTCTGATATTTATTAATGTAAAATTTTCAATTTTACTTACAGGAATCTGCGTCCGTTTCCATCCAAAAACCTTAACTATTAGGCGGTGGCACGCAAATATCTTATAAACCTAAGTTTACTCTCTGACTCAATCGATGTGGTGTAACAATATGTTAAATTTTGAAAACATTTTATAATACGGAGCGACATTTTTATTTTTATACCAAAAGACCAAAACACCTGCCTCAACAATTGATCTCGAATCGGATATTTTTCTTCCGTACTCAGGCAAGGGAGGGACAGTTGACCACGAGCCGGGTATTTTTCTTCCGGCCTCGGGATTAACGGACCACAAGTTATACGTTCGGGCATGGTGTAATGTAAGTCCATGCGATTGGCTCTAATATCATGCGAAATATTCACCTGACCCCAGAAGTGGTCGGGCTAATGCCGACCCAAAAACTCGAGCTGATAGGCTGATGGTACCCATTCTCTTATTTGTCGTGTGTGAGATCTATCCTCAACAGCAAGATTATGCAAGTGGTGAATTGTATTGATCGTTAATTAAGCTTCATGTGAGTTGATTTTTTGACAACACACTCCACAACAAAATATTTTAATGAAATATATTTAATCATGCGGAGAACAGAACAGCTCCACAGACTGGCCGAGTCAAAGATATAAATAATATTCTGGCCACAAAAAAAAGATTTAAATAATAAAGTCCAAAGAAATTATTTGATATTAAGATATTTTTTTCCATGATTGTAACCGCAACCACGCCGCCGAGAAAATTAATATTACATATTGATTACCTATTAAAAAAATTCCACGTTGGCTTTTAAAATAATTTATTTTTCGAAATTTTACTGAGGGCAATCCTCTCATCATCGCGAAGAAATTAGGAAACAAGAAAGGGAGGTTCTTGCGCGCATCAGTGAACACTTGGAGTCAACTTCATTGGGGCATTTTTTTTTTAAAGTTACTTGTACATTTTTCCTTGATTAGGAATGATTATTATTAAATTTCTACATCGACTTACAAGAGTCTCTAGTCCATTTCCACCCAAGAGTCTAAACTGATAGGTGATGATACTCGATTCTCTTATACCTCACGTGACAACTTGTTTACACTTGACACGTGCCCTTAAACACACACTCTCAACGACTGATCTCGAGTCGAGTATCTTTTCTTTCGGTCTCAGGCAAGGGGGAGAAACTACCACGAGACGGGCCTTCTTCCGTCCTCGGGGCTAACATACGAGTCGAATTTTTTCCGTATTTGACAAATTGACCACGAGCCAGGGTATTTTTCTTTCGGTATCGGGGTTTAATTGATCACGAGTTCCACACTCGGACCTAGCGTGGTGTGAGTTTAGGATCGACTCGCTCTGATATCATATTAAATTTCCACTTAGGCTTACAAGAGTTTCGAACCTATTTCCACCCAAAAGTCTAAGTGATAGGTGATGGTATCCAATTCTCCTATAAACTCAAGTTTCTTTTTCAATTTAGATAATGTAGGATTTATATCTCAACAATTATTGTCGAAAGTGTGATTTAGGAACAAATATTTATATATAAGTTAACAAGAATAGATAGCTCAAAATATATTTTATTTTTTATAATAAAAAGTTTATTTTTCCAAATTATATTTTCTATCTTTACATTGGAGCTGTGCTTGAATCCAATTTATTAGAAGAAAGAAATGGGGATCGGAAATAAGAATATTGCTCTGTAAAATATTCCACCTGTGGTCGCCGTTTCCATTAAAAAGTTTAAATTGTTAAGTATCGGTATTGAATTTTTTTATAAATCATATTTTGATATATTATGTTCTTCCCTTTAGCACCCACTTTCATGTGGCAACGGAGTTTACGTTTGTCACATGTCCTTAAAGGACCTCTCTCAACAATCGACCTCGAGTCAGATATTTTTCTTTCATATTCAGGCCTAACGAGATGTGAGCCCACACGGAAACCTGCTTTTGTACATGTAAACTTTTTGTCGAATTTATAAGAGATTGAGTTCATATCCATTTAAAAGCACAGGCTATTAGTCAGCATGACATGGTTCTATAGTAAACTCAAAATTGCTCTCTGATTCAATCAATTTGAAATTTAATTCTTAATAATATTAAATGGAAATCTCCGAGGTGTGGTGGGGAATGAAAGACCAAAAGCTGTCAGGTAAAAATAGTGAAATATTAATTTTATTTGAAAAACTAAATTTCAAACATTTTAATTACTATTTCTCAAGCCATTTATGTAAATATCTATAATCTTCTTTTATTATATGACTCTAAATGTAATTTTAGTGTCTTTATTCTCTACCAAAATTGCACCCAACTAGAATTATCTGAAAATTAATTACTTAATTATATATGAGTCTTGATATCGTACTTAATTGTATACAGATTCTAATACCATTTCACATATCCAATCCTCACACTGGACCATTTGCTTACTGTTCTTGGTAATTTTTCATATCCCAAATATCTCTTATAAAAATTTCGTGAAAAAAATACATATTTACTATGTTGGTAGTATATTACATTACCCATCGTGCATTGCACGGGCCGTGTATAGGTTTTTATATGTTACACATAAAGATACATAGCTGTAATTTAGCCTTAAAAGTTACAAAAAAAAAAATATAGCTCAATTACTTCAAAAAAAACCACTAAACATGGGCTAAAATGTTGAGGACCAGCTTGTAATTGTGTTCCAGCCAGTCAATCAACCTGAGATTGGTATAATGGTTTCCTCACTAGACCTCCAAATGGGTGACCCCAGTATCGAATTTCAGGTTGGGAGGGTCGACGAGAATTTTTCTAAGAATCCCGGTCCGACCGCAGATTAATCTCTAGGTGCACTTTGACTGGCCCAGAAATACTGCGTGATGCCGATAAAAAAAATTATATTCTGGCCAAGACATTTAATAGATCGCAAAACTGTGCTATCCATGGTGGTGGTTTAGTCGTCTAAAAATTGCTCCGATATTATTCGGTGAAATCTAGGTTATAAATTTGGGCGTCGCTCTAAATAATATTACTAGAAAAGACTTTTAAACTTTTACCTTAGTAAACACCAATTTTTTAGACTATACATGTGTTAGCTGATTATTCAATTTGTGTGTAATGTATGACAAAACTGTAATATTTATAAAAAATAATAATAACAAGAAAAGAAAAGAAAAAAAAAAGGTGGAGAGAGATGACAGCATAGTTTTCTGGCTTTTGAGGAGATGGTTGTCTCCATTTATTGTCGTTGGTTTCATATTATTAAAATATATAATTCCATTTATTACTGTCTGCCTTTTGATTCACCATCCCCACCCTCTTCTCTCGCCCAAATTCACTTCCCATCTCCCCCATTCCTTCTTTCTTCTCTCTTGTTTTTCTCCATCTCTGGAAACTCCCAAGGAAAATGGGAGAGCACCGTCCTTGAGGAGAGGTTAGGAGAGCCTCCGATTCCTCAGATCTTTCAGCTGGGTCTGTTTCACACCCCCAAAAGGTTCAGCCTTTCGTGCCTCTCTCTGTGATTTTCTTGCTCCCTTCTCGATGATCGGGGAATTCTGTTTCTCGATGTGAATGATTCTCTGGGTTGTATTTCATTTTATTGTCGTATATGAGCTTCTGGTATCTCTGTATGCGTTTCTTTGAGCTGATGTTGGTTGACCGGGACTGGGTTTTCAGCTGGAAAAGTGTCGTTTCTGTAGAGGAAATGTAATCTCAAGAAACTGCCTTTCTTTGTTACTGGTCCGCATCTTTCTGGTGTTTTGACGTGAAGGAGTAATTTTTTTTAGCTGCTTAATGCCTCAAGACAATTCTATCGATCTACAAATGTGAGATATTGCTGTGATAATCCTAAAATTCTTCCTGGTAATTTGTCATCAGTTTACGCTGTATCTATAGCTGATATGGGGGACTTATATTGTGACCCAGTGAAAATGGTCTCCTTATAGAATGAATTTCTGAAAATGTGGGCAGACTTGCATCTTTGGGCCAGCGATCTTTTTATCTGCTGAGCTCTGATGGAGTCATTTCTCCCCTCATAGTTCTTCATATAAGCTGACCTGACAATTTCCACCCCTGTTTGCTTAACTAGCTTTGTTTCCTCATTGAAAACCTGTTATTATTTGCATTTGCTTTTTTTTTTCTTTTTTCTTTTTGAAGATGTTTTAGACTGCGCTTATTTCTTATTTAAACAAATATTGCTTTGTAGTGCCACACATTCTAAAGCCACAGCTGATCGCTAGACAGGAATTAAAGGGTTTTATCTTCTCGCTTGTCATCCCTAATGCAAAGGCCGAGGGGTAAAATGGCTTCCCTGCCTGAAACTTTTGAGATTGACCGTGCTTCCTCCTCTAGTGGAGCCTCATTAGATCGGCAGCTCTTCAGGAATGATATGAGCTGCCCATCAGAACCCCATTTCTCAGGATTTATGCTTCCACCCAATGACAATAGCATTCCCTTTTTGAGATCCATCAGTCACGAGCAGCAGAATGTGAGCGGTTGGAGTTTGGGTGAGGCTAGTTCGAGCAGTGGTCCTTACAGGTCCATCAATAGTGATTGGAAAGTAGAGAGTGGGTGGGCTTCTACTGGAGGGAGACACTGTCCGAGAATTGAAGATCAACAGTTGGGACCGAGCAGCAGTGTACTGTCATTGGATAACACAAATATTAACCCGGTATTTGTGCGAGGCTCCGGATCTAGTTCAATTCCACCAAGTGTCAACTCGAATGGACAATATCTGGGTCCTACCAGAGTGAATCCTTCCCTTAGTGATCACCCTAACTTGTACGAGTCGAGTGGCTTCAATGATAATCAGAGATTTCCAATTCAACCGGGCAATCTGGTTGATCCCTTCGTCCCTTCAGGAAGCAGTGGGTATGTCAGGGAAGAGAGTGAAGTTAGTTCAGGAGTTGCATTGGATGGCAGACGATTCCCATGTAAAAGGAAGTCCTTTGAAGGGCACATTGGACAATCTTCTTTCATTGAGAATGCGAATTTTCCCCAGCCCATGGCAAGTAGCCCTTGGCAGGCTACTCTACAATGTTCTGATATGAATGGTAGACCAGCCACCCAGACCCTTCAGGAGCAAGTGGCCCCAAGGCTAGGCCTGGATTTGGCTGTGGGGGCAGTTGCTCAAAGTCTTCCTGATACAGAGAGCGACGGTGTCTCATACAGAAATTTTCGGCTGAGGGTTAATTCTTCAGGTCAGAGTGATATGAGGCCCACCTCCTTATCGTCTTCTGTAGTGGGTGCTGCTGGGAGTCCTTGTATTACTTCGGCCCCCCAATCATCTTCTTCAAGACTCCTTGTGGCAAACCGTTCCTTGCAATTGCCAACACCATTGGCCTCGAGTGGCTCTGCCCCTCAAGAGCTGCAGCCTTCGCTTCAAGTTCCGGTTATGGTACCTGGTGGGCATTCAGTTCCGTGGAGTAGAGGTCTCATACCAACAAACAGCAGCTCCTCTTCAAGTCCAATCATCCCCGATGAAGCTAGTTCAAGTGGCGACCTAAGAAACATGTTACAACAACACCCTGTGTTGGCACCGAGCTTGAGTTTTTCAAATAGAGGTCTCATGAGTGCAAGCAGTTCTGGTTTCCCAGCAAATGCTGATTCTGCTCCCTTGGGCAGTTCTACCTCAGCTGCCCCTCAGCTACCTCATCACATAGCAACACAGCCCAGTCATCAGCATACCCGCTTTCCTCGGAGATTGTCTGAATATGTTCATCGACAATTGTTGTCTTCTATTGGCTCAGACTTGGGTGGAGGTCAGGGTAGTCAGACTTCAAATAGTGTGGGCCGTCCTTTGTTGCCACAGGATGTTTTGCTCTCTTCAGGACCTGGTCGCTCTGGTCATCGTCAGTCATCGTCCAGGTCAGCACTTTGGATGGAGAGACAGGGAGACAGTGTCGCTAGGATTCCTTATCAAGTGAGAAGCTTAGCTGCTGCTGGTGGAGGCCGAAGGAGGTTTGCCTCTGAGGTTCGTTTTCCTGCTTGCTCTTTATCAGTCACTTGCTCCTTGATTCTGCAAAAGTTAAGAACATTTTTTACACATATCTTTTCTTCTGATGTGAAAGCACTTAAATTCCAGAACCCCTAGGTGTTCTTTGTTATCTAATATTTCCTAGTGTAGAGATTTCATTATTGTAGATAGCAAAAGAGTTTCTGGATTTTTGGGAAGTAATGCTGTGTCTGATTCTGACGTCATCATATAAAGTAAGGTCAGAAGTCCAAGATTGTGAAGACATAGTTCCAACATTTAGTGAAATAAAATGCATTATATGTGAGAACTTGTTCTATAATGTCTGGTATCATAGATATTATCTTCAGTCCTTTTACTTATATCCACTAAAATGTTGGCTTATCAGGCCTCTGATGGAATTATCAAGAATCTATGTTCCACCTATTGGATCCTTTTTGTTGATTTACTCCAGCATTCATTATCTTATTTGCCCGCCTTTTTTTTTGCAATTTCTGGGACATAGCTTCGTAATGCATTGGAGCTTGTGCGCCGAGGAGAGGGCGGGTTTCGGGTTGAGGTAGACTCATCATTATATCGATTTGCTCGTCACATTACTTTCTACATTTCAACGAGTTGGTGTTTTACGAAATAACTCGATCATCTTTAGAATTAGCTGCAGTCATTTGCTTCCCTCTTTCAGGATGTTATGATTCTCGACCTGTCCATGTTATTCGGGGTGGCAGACATGCACGATCGCTACAGGGACATGAGGCTTGATGTTGATAACATGTCTTACGAGGTAAAATCAGCCGCTATATGCCATGATGAAATGTTTCCATTTTTCCTTTAAGACTGTTCTCATAAGATTAGCTTTATATATATTCCAGGAGCTATTGGCTCTCGAAGAACGGATCGGGAATGTTAGTACAGGACTGAATGAAGAGACCATATTAGCTCGTATGCAGCAGCGGAAGCACTCAGATATGGCTAACACCCAGATGGAGGCTGAACCGTGCTGTATTTGTCAGGTACCAGCTCTGACAACTTCTCGATCTGCACCATCTTTTTATGACTGTTAATCAAGAAAATAAGTGAGTTGGTCTTCTTCCATTCAGTTTCTGCCTTGCAAATGGATTGACGACCTTAAGATATCCTTTGCTAATGTTCCGGAGACTTGGAAAATGAGTTTATGATCCCCCTGATCATAGGACCTTATAAACTTTTCACCCGATAAGCTTTGATTAAGCTTTTCAAAGTCGGAACAAGATCCCTCTGCAGTTTCAAGCTGGAGACTCTGTGACCTCTCATGGGATGGCCTGTATAAGTTTAATATCGGCATTGATTATCAACAGTGTCACATATATTGCTGGCAATGGTCACTAGAGAGCTGACAAAGGACATCCTGTCCCATACATTCATGCGAGCAGAGTTTGTTGTCTCGGTTTCTTTGTTTTCCTAATTGGTCTCCTTTGATTTACTTATATGTCAATTAGGAGGATTATAATGATGGGGAAGACATTGGAACTCTGCAATGTGGACATGATTTCCACAAGGACTGCATCAAGCAATGGCTCATGCAGAAGAACCTGTGCCCAATTTGCAAGATGGCGGGTCTGACAACATAACAAGGTGCTGTCATTTTTTCCTGGAATTATTTGAAGCTGGAGATCGACTCGGACAGCCTGGGCCACCTTCCCTATCAACATTTTGCGGCATCCGATGGCCAGGAACATTACCCAGTTCGTTCCTTGCTTTTTTATCGGAAGAGGGAGAGGCAATGCTTTTCATTCTTAGAGTTGGCGGATCTCTCCAGCAGGGGTAAGCTTAGTTTGAAGGAAATGATGAAATGAAACTTTTACAACAATTCTTTTTTCATTACATTATGTTTGTTATGGGATATTTTATCGGCGGTCTCAGCGGCCAAGACTCTGGAATTTTTAGAAGATATCTGCGTAAGGATTCAAAGGAGAATTGTTTTGTTTGGTAATCGATGATCTCACGTACAAGATTCTTGTTCATGTGTCGTATGTCTGGAAATCTGAAAATTACATGATTCACAAGGACTTTTATCGTTTATGCCGAAGTCCTGCGCCGATCATCGTAGCATGTACTGGGCCCCTGTTGGATCGATATTGGATTCCTCGTCCAGCAATGCTTAACTCATGCATGGTTACATACTATGCCAGAGAGTTTCAGTGCTCACCTTTCTCCCGGTGAGCTGCCTTCCTTTACTGATAAAAAGGAAAAATCCTCTTTCTGCTCCCAATTTCCAGGCCTCAATGCTGACTGCGGGGCATGGCCTGGTTCGGGTTTGGTGAAGATGTTATAATCGGACTCCTGGATACAGGGTTACAGCTGCCGGAGAGCCATTAACATCCGTGATGATGTGCTGTTGGAATGCCGTCATCGGTGCCCAGAACTTCAACAAGGGAGCGGTACTGGGAGCCATGGACCGAGGTCACGTAGGCATAGCAAACTCCACCATTATTTAAGTATCTCTGCCATCATTCGATCACATCGAATCGGCAGGAGGAAAGCATGGAGTTCGTGCTTTCGTGCTTCCTAATATTGCATCTTGTGTGTATTTTCTCGTGTCGTCAATATGTTGTCCAAGTTCCGAGAGAAATTAATGTCGGTAGTAGTCGGCGAGGTCCTTGTTTTAGAAGTTCTTGTTTTCGAAGTTTAAACGCAGGCAATTCTTGTGCGTCTAAGCTTGGGAAATACACACACACACACACAAAAGAGAAACCCCTTAAAGCCTTCGATCTACACAGAATAATGAGAGAAGGACAAGATAGATAGACAATGCTAGTAAAAGAGATCGAACTCGGAACCTTATGGTGGTCGGACGCAGAACATTACCTCCGCGCCATTCCAGTTTCTTGTTACGATATTTGTCATACTGCATCCGACTTCATCACTTATCATGGTGTGACGTTGTGTGAGAGACATACTAAATTGTATCTAAGATATGAAGCAGAAAACACAACACAATCTTACCTTCAAAACAAGGAAAGGCAAAGTCCACACATTTAAAAATTCATTACAATAATTTTATGCTCAATCTAGTTAACAAAAAGAGGAGATAAATTCAATTTTCAATAAGACTTTGTACAACCCTTTTATTCAACAATTTTATCTTATTCTCTTCCAGATTTACGAGCTTTTTTTTTTATCCGAAAGAATAAAGAATCGAAAGAAAAATAGTAATATATATATATATATATATATTTGGTTTGCTTCTGGTAGATTAAAGAGCTCATTTGGTTTGTCACATAATTGGGTATCTTTCCATGTGGGTTCACATGAATGCTTTGGATCCCATAACTCACCTTCATCTCTTAGGCGCATACAGGAGAAAGTCTTGTACGTAATGTGTATACCACGTCACAGTATTGACATAATTATCACGAGCCAATCAAATTAAGCCATTTTTAAAGGTTATCTTTTCCTTTTAGGGTTTTTTTCCTTTTAAGTTTCATTAATAATATTCTAAAAATAATTGAATTTTATTGGTCCGTGACACCACACTAGCATTACCACGTGGTGCACTCGTTACACACAAGACTATCTCCACATACAGAAGCAAGGAATTAGAAATCCATTACTTATGTAGTCTCACATAGTTAATTTATTTTTTCTGTCTATATTGCTAGTTCTTATTTTATGAGTCTCTAGTTGGTCCAGTACGAGCTGGATCAACCTAATAAGAAGTAAAACCTACTTAGCATAAGTTTTCTCCATTTACAAATACTTGAATTCAGGATCTTTAGTTAATGGGATCGAGTGCAGAATCATTTGATTCAATTAATATTGGCATGTTTAATTTATTTTGCTTGTGTCGAGAATACAGATGAAAATAATGGAACTCCCGCATAGGATGGGATTAGTCAGGGCATTTATTGAATTTTTGAATATCAGTAGTTCAGACAAAAAAATAACATTTTTTACGATGACATGACGAGTTTGACTTATATAAGAATCTCTCCAGCTTAATGCTCCTTGACTGTTCTCAAGAACAAGAAAAAAAAACTTGGATCAAAATAATACTCCATCCTACACAATAGGACACCAACACACCGGTAGTGGACCTTCACTGTATAACAGAGGAGAGATAGCACAATCACGGACCCGCTCTTTCTCGACTCTACCATCAACGTGTGCTATTTCGATGCGCACGCATTAACAAACGGCACGAAACAATGCCACGAGTTACACAAGATTAATTCTTCTGCAATCGGGGATTGAATGGTTGTTGTTTTTACTCATCGATTCAACAACGAGAGATCGGATTCCGAGCACGAGCCGAATGCGAACCGGGTCGGTCGGGTTTCACATCGGGACAGCGTTCCCGACATTGACGCCAAACGCGCGAGTTACTGTATTTGCTGCTGGAGAGTTTAAAACACGGACTGGGCTCTTTCGAAAATCTCTCGATTGTGATGCATTAACAATTGTGATTCACCAAGAGGGGTTGGGCCGAGTGGTAAGCAGCTCGGTGCCGCTTAAGGAGGTCTCAGGTTCGAGACCTCACGTACGCAGACACCCCTCTTGGGAGCCTCACCCGCCATTGCCAGGCGTGCGACCCGGGGCGACCAACGGATTAGTCAAGTATGGTTGGCTGAAAGATGCCATCTCACCGCTGGTGGGGCCTGCTTGGATACCGTGGCTGGCGACAAAAAAAAAAAAAAAAAAACAATTGTGATTCATGTGACTGGGACAGTTGGCATTTGTTAGACGGACCGTTACTTCACCATTAATTGTGTGCTGTACCTAATGTTTTGAAAGAAAAAAAAACGCTTTTAGCCCTCAATTTTTTCTATTTTTATTATTTTTATCATAAATTTTTATTTTTTATTATTTACATTCTCAATCTTTTGAGTTTTTATTATTTTGGTCCTACAATTACTTTTTTTAATCCAAAAAAGCATACTCCATAAAAAAGAATATTACTTCCAAAATTATTTTTCAACAAAAATATATATTTTTTTAAAAAAATATCATTCCTGATTAAGGAAATATTTGTTAATAGCATGTTCCCCTTCTAAAATTAGAACTTATTTTTCTCATAATGAATCATGATTTTATAATAATAATAATCATTAATTAATTTAAAATCTAGAATATGTTTTAATTTTGAAAGAGATATAGCCATTAGTAAAATCCTACTGATACTTTTATTTTCATTTTTTTCCCTTTTTCCTTTATTTTTTCAAAAATAGTTTTTTGTTGAAAAATAATATTTGGATCAAATATTCTTTTTTGATAAAATATGCTTTTTTTTGGATGAAAAAAAGTAACGGCAGCACTAAAGTGACAAAAACTCAAAAGGTTGAGGACATAAATGATAAAGAATAAAGATTTTGGACGAAAATGACAAAAGTGCAAAATGTTGAGGACTAAAAGAGTCGTTTACCACGTTTTGAAAGTTACATCTGGCTAGTGTTTGGCTCGTTGGAAAGGAAATGATAGAGAATATATTGGACAGAAAAAACAATAGATAGAGAATGGAATTTAAAATTATTTAATGAGGAATACCCTCGATCTCATATCGCCCAGGGACAATTTTGTCATTTCATTTATATTTCTTATATGGAATACTTATTTTGCTCTTGAAGGAGTGCATAACATCATTACATATCTATTTTGGATAGCATTCCGACAAATCAAATATGGGGAGGGAATTCCATCTAAAATATATCTGGAATCAGAATTCTCATTCCCTCTGATCAAACACCGCATCAAGTTTGGTGTGACAATATTTTAGTCATCTACGTAAAGGCCAGCCTGCCATTTTCGACTAAAACTGAGCCCATTGAGATTGGTTACCGATTTGTTCAGAAACAGTTCGCGCGAAAGGCAATTATTGATCCGATTCATCTATTTCAAAGGCTAACTTTGCTTATTCTCTCATCATAAACCTACTATCATCTAAATTCTCGTTTCTATGATCTAAACTCAGTATGTTCTCCACCCCATTGTACTTGCACGGGAGTAATAGGAAGTGGATGGCAGATAGAATTGCACGATTTCCTCATTTTAGTTAACTTACCATTATATCCTCTCTTCTTTTTATTTTATTTTATTACTGATAATATGATTATTGCAAGTAGACTTTATGTAGAGTAGGTGACTTTGGAGAATGAAACAGATATGATACCAATGTAAACTGATTCAGGTGATTCAACACTTAATCCCTTCAACTAAGAGAAAAATCTCAGGTGAGCCGACGTGCTGTGAAGAAATACCAATTAAAATGTGATAAACGAGTAAATTAATGTTGGTCACCCGAGCGATTGCCATAATTATTACTGATTAAAATAATCTAATTAGTTATTCATCATCACGTTATTATGAGGTAGTATTATCTAAGATTTTTTTTTCCTTAACTAAAGATATCATGTCTGAGCTTTTTTTTCTAATAATGAAAAATTACGTGGTGAGATTTCTTAACAGACTGACCTGATTCGAACTGTATTTGTAAAAAGGCCATAGGACCACCGGTGGATATTTTTTTGGACAATTGAGCCCTCTTCTAAATAATGTACGTATAGATACAAGAGCCAAACCTGGCGACTGATTACGGTTCTCTCCCCTAAGAATTTGACTTCTTAACTACTTTGCATATCGTGACCGGTTCCTCATTTTGACAATGTGTTGCACATAATTTAGAGCCGTATTTGGGAGTCAACGGTGATTTATAAGCACGTGTTGTATTTGTTTGAAATCTGAATTCACATACGTCCCACTAATATCTAAAAATTTTTAAAACTATTGATCGATCAATTAAAGAATAAATATCTCGTAACATGAGTTTTATTTATTTATTTATAAAAACTCGAATTCGAAATCTTTACTTAAAAGGAATAAGTGTCTTATCATTTAACATCGGAATCCACGTGATGAATTTTCCTTGGATACTGATAGTATCGACCCAACTAATTCCCTGCCCGATACTGACTCGAAACTTTACCAAGCTATAGCTGCAAGTAGAGGGACTCAATTGAAATAAAATGAAAATACAAGGGTTGTTTTCTAAATTTTTAGAAGTTAAAGAGACTGATGCTTGCCAGCTGTAATGTGGCTGGAGATGCCATTCCATTTCTTCCCCTTCTCGTTCTTCCTCGCTTCCGCCTGTTCTCCTCCACTTTCTCACATTTCTGATAAAATCTTTGATGTAGCCATTATATCATCCGGATAATACTGATATAATGTATTCGTTTAATTAAAATTATATTTATTTAATTTGAGTTTATTATTAGGATTTTTAATGTTTTAAAGGAAATTTTATGATTTAATAATTATATTATATATATATGTCAAATTTTAATTAAATAAATATATTAATGATACATCTGATTTGGTCGCGACTTTCTCCACAGTTTCAGTCCTCCGTTGTCGTCTCCTCCCCGCCCAGTTCCCCATTTCTCTTTAGTTCACTCACGACATTCAGAAGCTAGAGAGAGATAGAGAGAGGGGTGAATCAAGATTCGTCCGCGATGCACGCGAAGACAGACTCGGAGGTGACCAGCCTCGCCGCCTCGTCGCCAATGCGACCGGTGTACTATGTCCAGAGCCCGTCCCGTGACTCCCACGACGGGGAGAAAACCGGGACTTCGGTCCACTCCACACCCGCCCTCAGCCCCACCGCGTCTCCTCCCCACTCCCATTCCTCCGTCGGCCGTCACTCCCGGCAGTCCTCCTCCACCAGGTTCTCTGGATCTCTCAAGCCCGGATCCAGGAAGGTCCTCCCCAACGACAGCTCCCGCGGCGGCAGGAAGGGCGGCGGCGGCGGCGACAAGCAGTGGAAGGACTGCGCCGTCATCGAGGAGGAAGGGCTCCTCGAGGGTGAGGGCCGCGAGAGGGGCCTTCCCCGCCGGTGTTACGTTCTCGCCTTCGTGCTGGGGTTCTTCGTTCTCTTCTCCTTCTTCTCTCTGATCCTCTGGGGAGCGAGTAAGCCCCAAAAGCCCAAGATCACCATGAAGGTCCGCCAATTCAGCTCAGATCTAGCATTCTCTCCACTTACAGTTTTCGATTCCGATTCCGATTCGGTTTTTTTTATGATTCCAATTGCTTCCGCAGAGTATGACATTCGAGCAGTTGAAGATTCAGGCGGGATCGGACAGTACGGGAGTGGCGACCGATATGATCACGGTGAACTCCACTGTCAAGCTCATCTACCGGAACACCGGCACATTCTTCGGCGTGCATGTCACCTCATCTCCGGTGGATCTGAGCTACTCCCAGCTCACAATTGCCTCCGGAGCTGTAAGCCACGGACACCCTTTTCCTCAATTCATCGATTTCAGCAGAATTTCCATTTTAATGGACAGATCGAGCCATTGACAATCAGAATCTCTTAAGTTTGCCGATTTCTGATGGGCTTATTCTGATCAATTTTCGAATTGGGCTCTGCAGATCAAGAAGTTCTATCAGTCCAGGAAGAGCCACAGAACCGTGTCTATCTCGGTGACCGGGGACAAGATTCCTCTATACGGCAGCGGATCTGGCCTGAGCACGCCGTCGGGCACCACGACCACGACCACAACGCCGCCGGTGCCGCTGAAGCTGAGCTTCGTTGTCCGTTCGAGAGCCTACGTTCTGGGCAAGCTGGTGAAGCCCAAGTTCTACAGGAGGATCGACTGCTCCATCAACTTCGACCCAAAGAAGCTGAACACCCCGATCTCCCTCGAGAAATCTTGCACGTACAGCTGATGGATTCGACGAATTACGATTACCCAGAAGGGGTTCTTGATTGGTTCATCAATTTTTTTCAATTATCTTATTTTGTTCTGTGTAAAAGATCGATTTTTATATGTACTGGATCGAACATCGGACAGAAAACTCAACGGGCAGGGCAGGTGCTTGATCGGGCAGGGAATGAGTGAAGGCGGAGTTATGCTATCTTGGCTGCCCGAGTGCCCGGGAGAAGTGGTGACTTGTGAGTCGCGCTTCGCTCTGGCGTTTATTCTTTACTTCTTTCTTCGGTATAAATTAATAAATATTATTTGTAAAAGACACATAATCATTTTTTTTTATATGTTTTCTTCAAATATTGCAACCTACATGATTTTTGTCTTTTTAACATTCATACTAATGTTTGAAAATTAATCGGGTCATCACTAAAGTATGTTCTAACAAGCCGGTCCGTTAAGGGATAAAAAAGAAGTATTAAACAATCTTGAAAACATTAAATATTCAAATATTATGTAGCGAGATTCCTGTTGCGCTCATTTTATTGATTAAAAAAACCTTAAAACATTGAAAAAAACTTATTACCTTAACATTGCACTTTCAGAATTATTCCAACTTCTTTCGTAGTTTATTTACTAAATTATAACCGATTTTGTAATAAATTTTCATAGTATTAATTTATTTTTATTGTTTAACACAGTTGTTTATTATTATTCAATATATTTTTGTTAGGTTTTACTCGTTTTATGTGGATTTTTAATGTATCTTCTTATTAGTTACTAAATTCATGTTATATTTTTGAAATTGAGAAATTTGTTAAACATGCATAATTAATATGTTAAGTAAAACCTATCAAATTAGGAATTTAATGGTACAAACAACATGAGAATTAGAGATTGACGGGAAAGTGATGACCAAATAAAATCAATCGATGATTCATATATCCGGTTTCAGCACCGATTCTAATTACAACGTACGTACGCTAGAACCGATACAGGAACCGGTTATGATAAGGTCTATGATTTCTTACCCGGATTCTACCCGAACTTTACGAAGCTGGGCCACGTGGAAAAAGTAATACGCAGGCCCACGGCCCATTTAATATTTGAGGGAGGCTTCGGTTCCCAAAGTCGAACATTTCATCCCGCAGGACAACGCTGGGAAGGTGGCTTGCCACAAGGATGTCCGGTAATTTGCCTCTTGCTCCGGCGGTGTCATTGCTCGGGCATGCTCTACAAAGATGAGCTTTTGCTCGTGGAGACCGAACTTGGAAGTGGGGCCGGGATTCTCGATGTCGGATGTTAGGTTTTGCTGCTTGTCGAGAGCAACGAGGGGGCTTGATCGATAAGAAGATTATTGGTACCTGGGACTGATCAGTGGATATAGTTTGTGAGTTGAGTAATCTTTTGTTCACTCATGGCCTTAATGGGGAGATCTTTGGTACTCTAAAGACTTGAGGGCCTGCTGACGCAACCCAACTGTTCAATAATGAGAGTAAGATATCAGGAGTCCTATATATTTGTTCTATTATTGCAAGTGGATCCTAAATATTTTAAAACGATAAATCAAGTCCTACATATTACACACGTTACAATATCGAGTCATTTCCGTCATCTATCGTTACTTTAGACTAACGTGGCACTGATGCGACACCGACACAAGTTAGCGTAGAGTAACGGTAGGTGACGGAAAGGACTCGATATTGCAACGCGTACAACATATAGGACCTGATTTATCATTTTAAAACATTTGGAATTCACTTGTAAGAATCGACAAATACATAAAACTCCCGGTATTTTTTTCTCGTTCAGTAATTGCTGTAATAGACCAGAATTACATCCACCGAAAACTTAAATTTAAATAAATAGTGAACTCGGGATTTTCTTCGTATTTTGAAACGGGTGTATAAATTAGATGAAGCTCTTGAAATTACGACAAGGCCCGGTGCGTTGTCTTGCGTCGTGATCGCATGCTATACTTCTCTCTATGACTCCCGAGTTTCACATTACTGGAAACGTGTCATCCTCATGTCTCTTCTAACTTTGCATTCGCACTGTGCATCAAAAGGGTGTTAAAGAAGCTAATTCTATATCAGACGACACAAAAGAAAATCCCGGGACCATGGAGAACTATTCGGGTGCTACCTACCTTATTTTGAATTTTTGGATGGATATTCGTGCGATTTATTATAGTTACACTACAAAATTAGACTTCATAGCCATAAAGATAAAACATTAGAGGGCTCCCCACACATTCACTAGTGTGGCATAAACAATCAAACATCAAGCCAAAGTGTAAATAATGAGTTTGATGGGCTCCACTGGGATAGTCCGTGCGACTCAACACCGAAAGTTTAAGGAACTTCCAGATGGATCTTCCCTTTGGCTCATTGGCTGTCAATGATGTCCACATGCATGCCCATTGCATAGATATATAGTACTCGCATTCATGGCCAACATGCATGACCTACACCACCTTTCCCAACCAAATTTTAACTGGTAGCTGGTTTTGGCTTGACTGGTTGTTGGGGGCAGCCGTATACAAGTGATGGATTTATGGGTGCACGAGGCTATCATCCCCGAACTCGAAAAAGTCTGTAAAATCTTGTATGAAATTTTTTTTTATCTATATAACTTTTACTAGATTATGCTATCTTATTCCCTCTTGAAATCCGTCCATTGTATATGTATAGCTCAAGGATAATCACCAGGTCTATGACGAGTTTCAGCCGACATGGCGGATGGCAATCAATTAAGATGTCAAACCCACCAGAGTTTCTACGAATTGAGGGGGTCTTGAATAATTCAAATTCAGCAAGATCGACTCATCAAAAAACTTATTTAAGTGGAAGAGACGTCGAACCATATCAACTAACTCATGATAGAATAATATAAACTCCTTTTCTTTAGTGAGTACCATCGATATCCCGAAGATCAACAAACACTTTGTCTAATGCAGCTCAAGCTGAGTGAGATTAAATCTCTCCCAAGGTGAATTTTTTCATATCACTATTTTCGAACTTAATATATTATTTAAGGAAAGGGGCATCTAACCACATCGACCAATCCACTTTACTATCGGTAAGCTCCTTTTGCTCCTGTGGTTTCTTATGGATAAACAGTAGGCAGGGAAAGAATCTTGAGGAACAAGATTTGCTTGGATGTTGTTGGAGAAAGATAGTTGAAAGTGGGGGGAGGGGGAAGAAGATTGATCAGATCATCAAAGCCCCTTTTTCTAATCATGCCCTAGAAAAGTGGTGACAAAGAGGAAAATTAAAGTGGATACACAATTGGTGCTTCCCTTTCATGATTATATACTATCTGCTAAAAACCCTATCATTCCACCTCCACTTGCACCTCTCCCACAGTCCCTCTCTTTCTCAATCTGATCATCACAGGGATCAGGGCTTCCACCCCTCTTCCCCTTTAATCCCTTTATAAAGAGGAATCACCCAAGGCTTTACTAATTGGGATGGATGAAAGCACACATGTAGATATTTACATATATATGCCTATACTTGTGGCAGAGATTCCCAATAAACTCCAATTAATGCAGGTTTGAGTCGGATCGATTCACTGAGGGGTAGAGCTGTCAACTAATAAATTTTCTTCATTCATAAAAAAACCAAACCCGACATCTTATTCCAAGAGAAGACCCACCGGGCTATTTTAACTCATAGTTTCAATCATCTTATATTGGAGAGTGTGTAATTGGTATATCACGTGACGGTACTGATGTGGCGAGATCTTTTAATAAAATTTAAAAGGAAAAAAAATCCTAAAAATGACTTAGTTTAATTGGCTCGTGACACCACATTAGCACTATTACGTGATATACCCATTACATATTATACTTTCCCGAAATTATTGGGGGAAGGGAGAAATTCTTATTCCTATGAAAGCTGTTTTCCACTTTCTTTATTTGCTTCACTTTTAATCCATGGCTTCCCTCCACTTTGTTTTTGGTTTTGGCCATTGCATACTTTTCACCAGATGTTGCACGCATTCACTTTTCGGAGTTCCAGTGCACATTCTTACTAATAATATCTATGTCTCATACGTTGTATTCTATTTTTAACTGAAGATACAATATCTTTTTTCTTATACACTTTACGAGTTTTCCGAGTGCGCATGGTGTCTCTTATGAGATTAATTCCCTCTTGGCTCCATCATCCTTATAATTAACTGTACGATCTCCGTCAATCTTTTTTTCGATAAATGTAAATTCCATTGATGAATCAAAACACGTACAAGATGTGCCCCCAATTATGTTGAAAGATCTGAGGTTGTGTTCTCTTCATCAAGGACTAGTAACGAAATGAAGTGTGTTGTTCATAGTGCTGGACAACTGTGTCATATCATGTTTAAACGAGCTTAGGTAAGGAGTACCGATAATCTGGATGTGACATATTTATTTATCGTGTCTAATTGGATTCGTGTCCAAATAAACTTGATCCAAACTTGCTTAACTCTTCCATCTCTTATCGTGTTGTATTATTGGTTGTCAGCCAATCAGAATTACCCTAAGTGGAAGCCTGGCTTCACGGTGGTCCTGGAGAGGACACAGACAATTTCGATTGTCTGTCTACCATCCACAAATATGAGAAGTAACAAGTCCAACTCCACAGTGGGAGAAGATATATGTATGTTTATCTTGTACAACTCTTGACATGTAACTTTTCTATCAGGGTCTGAGAAATTGTCACTTGGGACCCGCAAACTTATTCTTTTGACATTTAATTGAGTCTTGCACTTTACATCTTCATACATGATTATCGTATAAGGAAGAGAGGATTTCAACCCAAAAAGAAATGAATAAATGAGTATCAGATGTCACGCGGACGAAATTTAAACACATAATTTTTTTTTATTTTAATCAGATGACAACGACACTTCTACACCAAACATGCATATGGTCAATCTACTATTTTATAAGCACACCAATCTCCAATGAGATATTCTGTTTATTTGTGATTTAGTGACATAAAAATAGCATTTCCCTAGAACACAAAAAGGAGGGAAAGGGAAGGATTACCCTACGATCAATTGCCATATAATTTCCCACAAAATTCCATGGGATCAGGCAGATTGGCGTCTTGATTCATGCATTATTGGGATACCACCGAAAAATCTTGCCACTTGCCAAGTAACATTGGAGGTGAAACTAGGTGGGTCTCCATGCACATATGCAAGAAATGATTGAGGAACATGATGGTGGGGACATTGATGGATTTCCTCGGTGATGATCGAACTGGAGCCTCTCGATCGATGATCAATGGCCGTGATCGTCCTTTGGTTAATATAGGACACCCCTCCTTGTGTCTCTTTTGAACGTTCACCTTATATATGAAAAGAAGAGACTTTGATAGAGAAAGAGGAAAAGGGAAAAGAAGGTGAGGGGCATGTGATCCAACAGCCTTTGTGTTCCCCCCTTGTAAAGATTTCTAATGAGAACTCTCCACATAAAACCAATTCTATCATGTCTTTTTTTGACATTTTGGAGACCATGCTTTTTAGGGTTTAATCACATTTTGTGTCAATGAAACATGTTCTTTTGCCGGGAAACTTTTATGATCATGTCACTGGACTGTCAAGTAGTTTAATCTGACTGTTATAATATCAACAATTTAAAATAAAGAACAGAATCCGGTGACTTGTAACCATCTTCCTATCCTGTTTAATAGTTTACCGACTGAACCATAAAGTTCTAATCTTTTTCAATAGTAAAATCAACTTTAGGGATGGAATCCTCGAGATATTCTCAATCAAGGTCCAATTGATTGTCCCCGATGGTCGAGTAGACGTACTGAAAGACAACTATATACCCATGTAGTGAATAACAAATCAATCAATCAATCAATCATGTTTATACAATAAATCTTTTTTGAAGGTAATACTCATTTGAAAAATTTTCATGGTATTGAAAAGTGCAGGGCCAAAGTTCTCAGAGGTCTTTGCCTCCTCCCATGTAACAAGCCTTTCATAGGGAGTTTAGTTCTAAGTGTTAGATTATGTGAAATTTTAAGATTGCATGGAATGTTTCAATTATAATAAGTTCTTTTCTAAGTTACAGATCAAAATGTGATCTTTCTTGTACCTTCAAAAACATTAAAAAAATATTAACTATAAAGTTATGTGAGTATAAAAAAGTTATAAAATTGATTGTAATCGGAGAATTTCATATCTTTTAAATATAAAAAATCTATCAATCATATTGTAAATTTCAATATTTATAATAGCAGATAACACTAACGTTGTAAAATGCCTCATTCATGACAAAAAATCATTATAATCGGAACTTAAAATACAGTAAAACCAAAACAGGAGATAAGGATGTTGTGCTACTGTTCTGCAGTTCAAATTAAAGGGTGTACTAATTAGTGCATTCAAATTAAAATAAATATTTATTATATCTATAGAGTTTTCTCTCAATAAAGAAATACATTATTTTGCAAGCTTATGTACAAAAGAACATTCTCACATTAGAAATATGTTTCTTTCTTCTTTTTTTTTTTGTGCATATCACTTAATATTCAGTAATTCGGTGTGTAATAATTTAACTAGGTTCGAGTCAGGTCGGCTTACTATAAGAGTAAAGCACTCCCAACATTCTCACATTATAAGATTCGAATCAGAGACAAACTTACTTAAAGAAAAAATATCTTATCGTTTCAACCAACTTAATGTTAGTTGTTTATTTTTGCCCGCAAAAGTCGAACTGATTCTCAGCAAAAAGGGAAGATAATGGAGGGGGAAGGCGTGAGTTGTTGTTGTTGGGTTTAGATGAGCTTTCTTTCTATATTGTGATAATGTCAAATCAACAATCGGTCAAGCAAAGAATTAGTATCCTTTTATATCCCAAAAGCTTTCCTTTCCTTTGCATGCATGAAAGGTTTGCTTTACGTATAGAAGGAGGCTACCATGTGGGTATTTTTCGAATCAATATCCGACAAGAATTGATATAATGAGTAGGAATACTTAAGACCATAACCAGCTCAGTTTTCAATTTGAATTAATTTTAATTGAATGTTAATCTTCTTTAATAATTAAGAACTACTCATTCGATGGGAAAGTATTATGTGTAACGAGTACATCACGTGACAGTACTGATATAATATCATAAACTAATGAGATTCAACCTTAAAAGAGATTTTTTAAATAAAATTCTGAAAATAGAAAAAGACAACCCTAAAAATAAATAAATTTTATTGATTTGTTATATCATATACTTTCTCCTCATTGAGCATGTGCTTGGAAGCTTAGCTATCATACTTTCCCAATTTGAGCCATTTGTTGTCTTGCAACTTTGACAAATCATGTATCGTCATCAATCGAGTAATATATGCTTGAATTTGCTGTTTTCAAATCTGAAATCGTATTTAAGAAAAATTGTTACGGAGATTTGTATCCGTTCAATATTTTTATTTTTATTTTCTCAGCAAGACGATCATCCGATTTCAAGATCTTTTATTCATCATAATTCTCATTTTCTTCTCTTCCAAAGTGTTACTACCAAGGAAGTCTATTGTGTAACGAGTATACCACGTGACGGTACTTATATAATGTGACGAACCATTAATATTCAACCATTTTAAGATTTTTTTATAAAACCCTATAAATAAAAAAATAACCCAATAAATAACTAGATTTTATTAGTTTGAGACATCACGCAACGCACGTATTTTCACATGATACACCCTTACGTACAAGATTTTCTCCACGCTACCTGGGGCAAGTAATCACTATGTAGGCCATGCTATATAAATTAAAGTGGGGGTAAGGAGGGGGAGAAATTCATGGGAAGTGGGATTGGGACAATTCAACTTTATATGTGCAGCCAATAATAATAATAATGAGAATCATAGGCACATTATCAGTTGAGTATCTGCTGGGAATAATTACTCATCATTTTCACAATGTTTGGCTAGGGTCCATCTCTGTGTCCTTGATCCATGAATACACACTCACAGCAGGTTAAAAAAGGTAAAAAGAAAGAAAGAAAGAAAGAAAGATGAATATGAGTTTGTTGAGATGGTTCGACTTCGTTATCTCGGAAACAAGAATTTGGGGTTCGAGTTTTCAGAATGGAGAAAATAATGTGGTCAAAATCGGAGAAAGTCTCTATGTGTAATGGACATATCACGTGACAGTACTTATGTGAAATTACAAACTAATAAGATTTAATCGTTTTAAGAATTTTTTTAAAAAAAGAAACTAAAAATAAAAAATAACCAGCGCTCTTGCCAATATGATATAATCAGCCTTTTGCAGTGAAACTTTCGGGGGTTGAAAATTCAAATATTCACCTGATGCGAAATGAGAAAGGAGCACAGATGAGAAAGAGGCCCACGTTTAAATCTCAAAAGTGATTAAAGCACATATAAAAACATATATATGTATAGGTCTTGAGAGCTATGTCTCTATATATTGCAAAAAGAAAAATTAGAAGAACTATGTATGACTGATACAAATAATGCAGGGCAAGATGATCATATGTTTCTATATTACAAGACATGGAATTCTGGAATCTTTGAGAAGCAGTGAGGAGGAAAGCATAGTGGTGGAAGACATGGATAATGAGCAATGTGATCATAAAGACAAAAAAGCAAAAAAGAGAAAGGGAAATTGATGGAGGCACGAGGAGGAAGATGAAGAGAAGAAGAAGAGAAGAAGCCTGATAATTAATGGGGATGAATTTCAGTACAACTCGAATTGGGGTCTTTTTTTAAAAAATAAGATTTCAAATTTGAGTTTACAAATAAAAATGATATATGATTGGAGAGTTCAGCCTATTAATGTATTGATTAGCTTGAATTTAGTTGAATTATCTATTAGATTTACGAATGCAAGATGATGTGCAGATGTTTTATCACATTCCGTAGACGGTTTTTTCATTATCCCTAAAAGAAAAGTTCCGAATCTCTCATAGACTGTTTTATGGGACAACTTCTGCCCCTTTAAGCTGTAATTTCTCTTGAAGTTGGAGGTGTGTGTTTTGGGTTTGGGTTGCATTGGTAAACAAAAACAAGAAGAATCGTACAAAACCAAAGACAAACATAGATCTACGGAGAGTCGACTCACTCGTTTGGCATGAAGTGAGAGAACCTCGGAGAAAATATTTCATATAAGAATTATATCACGTGACAGTACTGATGTGAAATGATAAATTAATAAAATTAAGTTATATTTATATTTATTTTTTATTTTATAGTTTTATTAAGAAAATCTTAAAATAGTACAATCTATATGCTAACTATATGTACGAGAAAGCCCTGTATGCCATGAGTGTACCACATCAGCCTTACTCAATGGTGTCACAAACCAATACGAATCGAGCACATCGACAGATTTATGATAGGAAATTTCGATTATAAAATACAAATTCGAAAAAGACCTTAGAAGCCATAAGACTTTCTAGAGAGAGGGAGATGGGGAGAGGGAGAGGAACTTTTATCACGGGTTTGTCTTGAAAGGCCTTAATGATATTTTTCATAGTCCTAGACAGAGACAGACACATATTCTCCTCTTTTACTACATACCCGAGGAAGCAAAGGAACAAGAAACCACAAGGAAGAAAGAAATATAAAACAGTACATACAAACACATATTATACATATACATCCACTCTCGTATCATGTCATCTCTCATATAAAACCATATAATATAGACAAAGCCCACATCACTCACAGCCACTCACTCACTCACTCAAAAGCAGCTCAACCCTTCCTCCTTCTTCTTGAATCTTCTCCTTCTCCTTCCTGTTCTCAAGATTGAATATCGCCACACAGAACAGGCTAGAGGTGTGGTCTTGGCCATGGCTCTGATGGTGGACAACTCCTGTGATGGGCTGTTGCTGTCTTTAGATTCCCACAAGCCCTCGTCGGTGCCAGCTCCGTTCCTGACGAAGACATACCAGCTCGTGGACGATCCGAGCACGGACCACATAGTATCGTGGGGAGAGGATGACACGACCTTCGTCGTGTGGAGGCCGCCAGAGTTCGCCCGGGATCTGCTGCCGAACTACTTCAAGCACAACAACTTCTCCAGCTTCGTCCGCCAGCTCAACACCTACGTGAGTCTGCTGCACTGAAACCCTAATTACTATTGCAAAAATGAGAAAATAACTCTGGACTGTTATTAGTCAGAGACTCATACGGATTTTGGACACTGCCGGTGCAGACGGAAAAAAAAGGGCCTAAAAAATATTGCTTTCGGGCTTCATGAGTAATTGATGGAAAGGAGGTAGACCGGTCGCAGATCGATGCTATCCCCGGTGAATTTAGGAAAATATACAACTTCTTCTTTTGTTAGTAGACAGGCGAATAGACCTAGTTAACCATTTTACACATTAGATTGATCATTCCCATTTTGAACAGTGTAGAGATAAATTTTATAGACTTTCCATGTGTTTTCGATTGGTACGAAGTGAAAATGCCAAAATGCGTTAAAAGTCGATAAAGCAAACTAAGATCCTAGAAATGGCGCCTATGTTGTTTTTCTTCCCATTTGTTCCTAGAGATGAGGTTTTATTAGATTATTGGTGGGATAGAACACGGGAAGCTATTTTAAGAAAGTTTCTTCTTGGAAAGTAAAATGTCGTACTTGCTAACGAAATTGAATTAGGTTCGAGAAAGTGGGATTTGTAGAGTGGCATCGCCCGAAACGAATTAAGGGTTAAAAGATTCTAAAATCGATTCTTATCAGTAGAACATCCCCTTTTAAATCAATGGATTTCCTTTGTGGCTGAACATATATATGCATGTATGTATATGTCTATGAAATTCCTCTTAGTTTATAAGTTCACTTATATGTGTCTGCACGACAATCTAGGGTTTTAGGAAGATAGTCCCGGACCGATGGGAGTTCGCGAACGAGTTCTTTCGGAAGGGCGAGAAGCATCTACTGTGCGAGATCCACCGCCGGAAATCTGCACCGCCCCACCATGTTTCGTCCCTCCGCCCTGACTTGGACCTGCCCCTTGGCGTGAGCCCTGCAAGTTTCTTCCCCTTTCCGGCCAGAGGCAGCATCTCCCCACCCGACTCCGACGAGCCAGCCCACCGCCCTCCTCCTCGCAACAGCTTCTGGCCCATCGTCGACCCACCACCACCGCCGCCGCCTCCACCGCAGCTCCACACTCAGGCCGCTGTATCTCCGGCGGCGGCAGCCCTGTCTAAGGACAATGAGCGGCTGAGGAGAAGCAATGACATCCTCATGTCTGAGTTAGTCCACATGAGGAAGCTCTACAACGACATTATATACTTTGTTCAGAACCATGTGAAGCCCGTGTCCCTGAGCAACTACGATACTGTCCTCCGTCCCTCCGGGCAAAACCCTAGTTCGACCGGCGATCCATCTCCGTGTCTCAGTTTCAAGCATCCTGTCTTTACAAACCCTAGCAACAGACTACAGCTTGCTCCTACATTGGCGGTTCTCGAAGAGCCTGACCGGAACGGGACAAAGCTGTTCGGCGTGCCTCTACAGAGCCCAACCGGACCAAGGAAGAGGCTTCACTCCGAGTGCTCTTCGGGTTTGATGGCGAAAGCCATTGAGAGCAATACCAAGGCACGTTTGATGATTCTCGACAAAGATGAATTGCGGCTTAACCTAAGGCCTTCTTCTACATGCTAGCATTCTCCGTTTGCGGGACAATATTCTTTCATCCGAGAGCTCTCTTCTTTCGAGTTTGATAAGTCTTTTGGTTTGTTCATTTAAGGGCACGATAGAGTTGGAAGATGTAGCTCTCTTGTTGTGTCAACTGCCATACATGTACTTGGAAGAGTCTCATGGTTGTGATTTACATTTGTAATTATAGAAATCATTTTCGTCTGCGCCGAGTATTTTGGTATTGTCCGTGATCTGAAACCGAGAGTTCCTGAGTCCATTACTGGTGTGACTCTCGTGTTCCTTCGCTCGTCTCTTCTTTCTTTCTCTTTTAAACTCATAAATCTCATCTTTAATAGAAAAAGAAAGAAATATATCAGGAGCCTTATATGTTTGTCGATTCTTACAAGTGAGCCCTAATATTTTAAAGTGATAAATGAAATCCTATATATTGTCTGCATTGCAATATCGAGTCTTTTCTATTACTTACCGTTACTGTAAATTGATATGACATCAACATGGCATTAACGCACAATATGGCATTAGCACGCGTTAACTTAAAGTAACGGTAAAGTAATGGAAATAACTCGATGTTATAATATGGGCAACATATAGGACTTGGTTTGATACTTTAAAATATTTAGCACTCACTTATAAGAATTGATAAATATATCGGACTCACGGTATCTTTTTTTCAAAAAAGAAAGCTAAATTAATGTCTTTTTTCATTCGTTTAATTAATTATACTGGGACATGTAATCTCCCGATCCTCCACAACATGTATACACAATTTATATACATATTATGAATTAATTACTCATATGAAAGTATTTGCAAAATCATGGCCACATGGATTATCATAGAAGGAATTTGATGATACCGTACATTTAACTTGACAGTCGACAATTTGGAGCATATAGCGGAAAATGTTTCGAATTCCAAAAGCATAAGTCTTTTCCCTCCAAAAGAGCTGCATCATATAGGAGTAGGACACTGCACATGAAAGGAAGAACATGTCGAAAAGTTTAAGTTACAAATGTTAAGTAGCAAGCTGATTGAGATGGGAGGCCAAATCCTAGTTTTCGAGGAAACACGTGCCGGTCACTGTCGGGAAGAATCGTTAGAAACTTTTCCGAGTACATGTACGCGTTCTTAGCTTCTTTGGTGGACAGATAGAAAAAACGTTTTCTCCGGTGTCGTGGCAAAATGACTTGCTTTGTCGGTCGATGAAAAATCGGAGGATGCGTGCACGCACGTAATATACATGTAATGGAATTCACCTTACAGGTACTGAAAGACATCAACACCACCATCAATACTACAATATAACAAACGTTTATTAATCATTATCATATCCTCATTACAAGTACTTGAAACAGAATATTGAGCATATGATATTAAAGTTGGTGGATTAAAGATAAAACTCTTTTTCCTCCGTGTATAAGAAGACACGTGAATCTCAAAAATGATAGAAATGAGATAACAAATTAATATAGGAAGTTTTATTTGCGAGAATTTAACATTGGATCTCTTGCTCTTAGGTAGGAGAAAGTTTTGTATATAACATGATATCACATGAAAGTACATATGTGATGTCACGAACTAATCAAATCAATCTATTTTTGGGATTATTTTTCATTTTAGGTTTTATTAAAAAAATCATAAAAATAATTGAATTCTACTAGCTAGTAACACAAAGTCAGCATTGCCACGTGGTATAAACCTAAAATAGATAGAAGGAAGAGGGGATAAAGGGGTCCGAGAAGTCTCCCGAGTAAGATCGAATCCAGTACTTATAAGTCACAGGCCATTTCTAAAAATAAAACTCTTTCAAACATAAATCTTTTCATTCAAATTATTCAAATGGGACTCTTAATTAAGAAGAAAAAAAAGTATCGAATTATCACGGTCGATGCAGATAATTATAAATAAATGATTAATCTCAAAAAATAAAAAATAAAAGAATGTAGGTAGAAATATATATTTTAAATAGCTCGCTTCTCAAGGAGCCAACTATGGCAGCCGTGCCCATAATTATTCTTTTTTTTTTTGGTCGCCAGCCACGGTATCCAAGCAGGCCCCACCAGCGGTGAGATGGCATCTTTCAGCCAACCATACTTGACTAATCCGTTGGTCGCCCCGGGTCGCACGCCTGGCAATGGCGGGTGAGGCTCCCAAGAGGGGTGTCTGCGTACGTGAGGTCTCGAACCTGAGATCTCCTTAAGCGGCACCGAGCTGCTTACCACTCGGCCCAACCCCTCTTGGTGTGCCCATAATTATTCTTAATTATGAACCCTATAATTTCTTACGAAATGGAAAGTAAGCTATATGATTAGGGAAAGGAAACATCATCATGCCGCCGTTTGATTAGGGTTTCGAATTTCTAGTTCTCGTTTCCTTAAACTGTCAGTCAATTATCCCAACATAAAAAAAAACAAAAAAAAAAGACACAGATGAACAGAATACGATAGGAAAATTCGACAAACAAATACTGCCAAAACGATGTGGACTGGCGCGAATCGCTCTGCACAATGGAATCTTCTGTCCTTTAATCTTTTCCAATTAGACTACAGCGGATATAAAATAGAAAAAATTCTCTGATCCACTTGGTAGAGGGTTAAGGAAGTAGGGAAAGTAATTGCGAACTATTTGATTTTTTTTAAAAATTTAAATTAATGATTATGAGTTATTGGATTAAACTGTTGAACGGTTTATTGATTGGACAGTAAAAACTTCCTATAAAATGAACTAGTAATACAGGTTAACTAAGATAGTTCAAAGTCTCTTCTCTTTAAATAGAATATCGAATTCGGATTTTATAAATGAAGAAAATCCTTAATTTAAATAGTTTTCCTATTAGTTGATCGATCCAATTGGAGTCAAAGTTAGTTAAGAATCGTTGGGTTTCTAAATATCATATAGTGAATACTAAATATATATACATATACACACACAATGAAGAAGAAGAAGATTTGAAATGGAGCTCGCGGAGGCACATCTGTTCCATTTGACTCAATTTCCTGTACTTTCCTCTGCAACTAAAATTAGTTGCTGGTCGTTGAAGCAGTATTGAATGTTGACTGGCAGATGGAAGCATGCACTGTATGGCTTTGTCAAGAACCACATTCTTCTGATCATGACCATGCATCGTCCTTCCTGTCCCCGATTGCGATTTGATTGCGTATAAAGAAGTAGTAAAGTCTGACCAGCGCGCAGTATTAATTTGCTTTTGATTCGGTTGTCGGGTATGTTAAGCTTTCATTGTATGCATTAAGCATGCATCTTCATTAGATTAAGCATAAAAATTCATATTAGAAGAATTTTATCACTTATAATTGGACCGACCCTACTTGAACTTAAATTAGTGAAAGTTTATTAGATTTGTTTTGAATGTGTACCAAATGGTATGCACCAAACAGGTTGAAATTAAGCAAAGTGATAGGGTTAGGAGTTGAGGTGATATGTGTATGTGTTCGCTAAGGAAAGAGCATTACCTTTTTGTGTGGCATGTTCTGAAATCACGGTAGTTAGAAAACTAAAGCCCTAGATTGTATGATTGTTCCTGAGTTGGCAAACCCTAACTTTACACATACGTTTCATCTATTTCTTTCTCTTTGAAGATGAAAGGAAGGCCTAGGGTTCCTACAAATGAATAGCAGAAGGGGGCGAGATCTGAAGATGCCGATCGAACTTGGAATCTCACAGTTATTCTGGGGTCCTGAGACGGGGTTGTGATTTTGTGTGTTTCTCTAGACAACACTTCATGTTCAAAAACTCGATGTGCATGAATATCCTCTATTCAAAAGACTTTAGCTTGAGATGTCATATAAGGGAAAAAGGCTTGGAACCACACTCCGACCAACCTGTGCTGATGGTGATCAATGTTGTCCTTAGCCAGAGTGTAAGCCATGCACGCATTTGTAGTCACAAATAATACGCAGTCGAAGAATAATTGGAATAATGCACAGAGAGATCTGAAAAGGAAGCAGAAAAGGAGAAGGAATATTTAAGTGGAAAAGTTTACTATAAAAGTGGCTGAGGGAGCCCAAAAAGCAGAAGCGCTGGGCAAAGAAAGGCATGCTTTAAGGAGACTAATAGGGCTTATGCCTTGTTGCTTAACAGCCGTATCGGACCAATTTCAAGAAACCAAAAGTTCCCCAAGTTAGAGACAGAGGCATAGTGGGTTTAGAAAGGCAATGTTTTCTGCTTCGTTTAGTCTTTTCTAACTATCCCTTTATCGACATTTTATCGGCTATGCTGACCTGATACACATTGGATGCAAGTTGCAGGAGTACTGAGACCGAACGATTCGACAGCACTGAGCTGTGCAGTCCATGAACAGTTCTTAAAAACAAGAATTAGGGCTTCATTGTTCTGGTTTCCCTGCTGGTATGCACAGACGGGCAATCTTGAAATGGCTAAGCATTCCTGCCCTTATAAAAAAAAAAAAAAGAGAGAGTGCAGCCAATTGGACATGAACTTCTACAAGTTTATGGGGGTTTATTATGGGTTGAATGCTTTATAAGTTTAGTCTGTGTTACCGGGCAAGATACCGTGTCATACAATATCTGGCCCGAATATGAAACTCTTATCAACACGTCCAAGTTTGGAAGAGAAATCCTGCCCTGTGGCCAATAGTTATCCATCACTCGTTCACAGAAGAAAAAAAATATTTGATTCATGATCAGTTATTGAAGTGGGTATTTTAAATACGTGTGACACGGGTAAGTCACACAACCACGTGAGTGTAGTGTCAAGAATGTAATTTTCGTTGCAAAAGTTCCCAACAGCGTAAGAGAGAGGGCACCATGATCTATTTGTTTAAACTCCTGGGTTCATCGTGAACACAACTTCTATCGGGGAATTCAACACGGTATATCAAAGCATGCCATCATTCAAGCTCACAAACTACCATGTCTGCACGGTGGAAATCATAAACCTTGAGAGTATACTGATGTACAAGAAAATCAAGTACCAACACCTACCAGACATTTACATTGGACACGCACCAACTCGTTCTAAACTCGATCATCACCGATGCTACTCCTCTTCTCAGGAAATTTATTTTCCTTCTCTCTGGACTCATCGGCTCTCTCTATCTGTCTCTCTAAAAGAAAATGGGAAGTGCAGGAGTGCACGAGGAGAGCTTGATGTGATTCATTGACTGACTAATTAATGCTGAGGGAAGAGAAGTTCACATGTTACTGAAACTCCTCACGAGTCACGACGGAGACATCTACCTGTGTTAAGAGTCAAAGAAGCTTCCTGCTGCAGCAGCCGCAGCATGTTTGATAGCTCAGCAGGCAACCAAGGGACTCATCCTCTCTGCCTGCACATATTAATATAAAATCGATCATCCGTCGTCATTGCACTCACGGAGGTCGCGAGAGGCTGCGCCTGCTCGTCATCCTTGTCCTTCTGTCTTGGCTAGCTACGAGCTAGGGGGTCTCTTTTTATATTATCTCTGTGTGCTACCCGTTTACGTTAGTTTCTATCATTTCTTGGCATAGTCTAATACGGAATTGAGATTCTTCTTAGTTGGGTAAAAAAAGCGGGAAGCAGGAGTTTCGATGTATAGCCACTTCCCAACTTAATTGTTCCGAATTTTGTGTCAAATTGTGAACATGTGAGATGCATTGAATAACTAATATTAACACCAGTCCCGTTAATATAGCACCGTCTAAAGTCTAATAGTATCTAAGAAACCGGCATCTGCCAAGATTTGAGTTCAAAAATATCTTCTAGCAATTTTACTTAGAAGGTGATTCAAACATGGGCATTGACATTATCAAATCACATGGCAATGAGTCTTGAATAACTAGATTACTGTTCGTGATGACAATATCGTATTGAGATACTTTTATGATAATATGACGTAATTTATTTATTAATAACTATTATTTGAATTATTCATTTTAATAGAATTTTACTGCCATGATTTTGACTTATTCCCAATCACATTAATCTTTTTTTTTGAATCTCCGTTCCAAAATGATATAAATAATGGAGACCCAGCAATGCTCTCAACTTAAAATGAAGAGATTTTACGAATTTTGGTACTTCTTTATTATCCATAACCCTACCCCTACCATACCCATTCACCTAGTTATGAGCCCTAAAAAGAAAATGCAATGACAAATCCTTCTTTTTGGGCTTAAAACCCGGGGAGGAAAGCAGATTAATGGAGGAGAATTGACTGCCACAGAGAAGTGGAGAGACTAGTGCATGCCTAATCTTAACTTAAGCAAGCGCCGTAGATAAAAAGAGAGCTTGATTTAGTGATAAAATTCTTGACTTGGTACCTTTGTGCTCAGGAATAGGATCCCGATTTTTGTGGCATCGAGGTGGATCTTATCCTTCCGACACGGGCCTACGTGGACATCTCGTGTTACCGGCTCATGAGGGGTTGGAAAGGCATACGTAGGCCAGGACAGATAGCAATTCCCGCGGTTCAGAAACCGGGCAGTTCCGATTCCAAGGGGACATGGAACCACCCTAAACTTCCCTTTGGATGGTTTAAAACTGTTCGATTTCTATCTAAAACTAACCGGGTGAGTCCTATTAAATTTAAAAGTAAATGAAATTAAATTAATTAAATTTCAATTTAATTTTCTTACCCCAAATTATGTTGCATATATATATATATATATATTTGTGGGATTTAGAGGAATTGAAACTCACCAAAAACTAAATTAATTTTCCTTTTTCTATTTTTAAGGTCCCGGTTCTGTTTCCGATTCCAAACCGACAGTTCCGGTTTCTCAGGGTTATGAACTAGCCCTGAACCTTGGACTTCACAGTTCCTAGCCGGTTTTGATTGGCCCGTGGCTGCCACTAAAGGCCGATGGTAACGAGTGTAATAATGATCCCTCAACAAAAATAAAAATAAAAATATGATTAGTAAACTCTCTTACAGTAAATCGTATACCGATGTCGTAAGATAGGATCGCCAGATAAACCCCTCGTCCACGGGACTCACTCGACCACATCTTCCATCTGGCTGTGGGATTCAATGTGTTTTCTTCATGTGCTTTGAAGCGAGGATTTCAGGATGCAACACATACAACATACTACATAGAACATGGTAAATATTGTAAGTCGAGCATGGATCACATGAAGCGGACAGACAAAAGCTTATAAATCTACTGATCATCCAGAGACAACATTTTCAAAAGTCGTCTCCGATTTCTCCTACCAGTTACAGAACCAAGTATGGATACAACAGGGTGAAAACAAAACCAGAAGAATCTCTCAGCTTACCATTCGAGGAAGCTGGAAAATCCAGGGAGCCACTACCTTCCGTCATTGCGTCTCCGCCTCCGAAAATGCCGAAAGATGAAGCTGTCGGCATACAAGGGATACTTCTTCCTAATGAGTCCCTTTATGCACTTCCAGTAAGAGAAGTCAACTAACTGACCATCAGTACGAACTATGAACAAGCACCTTGAGCTTTCGAAATCAGGATGATACCCAACCTGTCAAATAGAAACGAAGTATACCATTAAAATTCAGACCATGAACTATGAATAAGCACCTCGAGCTTTCAAAATCGGGATGATATCCAACCTGTTGAATATAAACCAAGTAACCATTTCAATTCAGGGCACCTGAAACTTGCTGCTATCATCATGTCAAGACAAGTCTAGATTTTGCAGTTAGGGCTTCGAATGGACATATCTGATCATCAGTTTTGAATAGCTTCCACCTTTGGTATGAGTTGAGACCAATATTACATGTGGATGAACCCATTAAATTTGCTTTGAAATGCATAGAGAATTATGTCATGGGAACTGATGTGCACCCTAAGTTTTAATTAGCAACAGCTTTTCGGGTTGGACTGTTTGTGAACACCCGATGCGTATACATGCAAGCATTTGTATAATCATTATTAACGGGTAAAGAAAAATGAAACAGATATTTCGAAAAAATCATCAGATCATATGGCCTTAAGCCCCTGAATTCCACATGCACTTAGTATTCTCCCTCCAGACAGGCGAGTTCATCAAACAACAGAGAAAGAGAGCAATAAAGGTAATTAGTTGTTTAATTTCTGAGAGTTGACTTGCTCACACCATGTTCTTCCCAGAGCCTTCTTTCCACCGACTCTTCATTTTGCATTATTTATTTGTTTATCATCCTCATTGGGATTATCTGATTGGAGGGGAGAGAATTTCATATGGAGACGGAGAGCTTGAGAGATGGGGAACCAATAGGAATAGGAACAATACGAAGGAAAAGGAGAGAACAGAACAGTGAGGATAAATATCTAAGGAGGCAAGAGAACTTCGAGTACAATTTAGTCTCGCCCTTCTCCAACTCCCCAAAAAGGTCTACGACGAAAGTGGACAAAGAAGAAAGGTTGATGATTAAAGTACACTTTTCCCTTATAAGTAGTTCATTTTTACTCATGAAGATATAACCCACACCCTAAGCATATTATTTTTCCAGATAAACTCAGGTAACTTGGTCGTGCCAGATGTGCAGAAATAACTCACATGGGAGTTAACAGTTTATATATCATAGGAGTTCAGTTTGAGTGTTTCTATAGTTCCGTAAAAAATGTTACGACTTGAAAATTTTTGTGTGATTTTATATTATTGATTTTGAAGATTTCATAAGATATTTAGTAGTTTCACATTTCTAATATGAAATCTTAATTTTCGGTTTTTGCAGAATTTTCAATTTCATTGGTTTGTGGTGCTATTTTAAGGAGGCAAAGAGCCTAAAAGAATCATTGGCCAATAATATAACTGCTCCACAACAATCAGGTGCTTGTGCGCATCAAATGCATCTTATAATTTTTCCTAACTGGCAAGCAACATATCACAGTAAGGAAACAACATTTCTACAACCCCGTTGAGGCTAGCCACAGTACTTATGCAACCCAGAGATTCAGGGGGAACAAGGGTATGAAGAGAATTAAGAAACAGAAGATACCGTGATATAGTCAATGCCACCACCAATCTTCTTTTCGGATTCGGGATGATATGGAAGCAATTTCTCGAGGATGGTTCTCTCGTGCTCCAGTTGTAGTCGCTGTCCGCTCTGGTATCTGTAACAGGATCCCCGTTTGCAATTATAAGACCCAACAAGAAAATGGATTTGTAAAAATGGCATAACCCAGACAAATGCACTAACTGAGGCTCAGGCAATAGCTTTTATCCTGAAACATAGGAAGCCAGCCATTATAGTGGGAAATATGCAAGAGTAAGAATTGCCATTCGAACATTGTACTGGTGAAAAAGGGTCTCCCGCAATGGCATATGGCATGGGAACAGGTTCAATTCTAGTCGGGGACTCCATGTCAACCTTTGTCTCTCACTTCCTCACATCTCTTCTATGCTCATATCTCCTTTGTAATCGAAAAAAGCATGTGGAATATTCTAATTCATTTGACCATTGCCGAGAAGGTTCGCCACAGAAAACTAAATGCAAGAGCAACCTGTTCTACGCCCACGAGCGTGCTCTTTACCAGACAGAGCAAATAGCATCGACTGCGAGAACCAAATACAGCAAATGACTCTCCTTTGCAACCATAAGCATAAACAGAGGTCACCAGCATTAGTCCTGTATTAATTAGTATTTTCAACTTAAACGTAGAAAACTCGCTGCCAAACATAGCTTTAGCAAAGAAATGCACAAGAACCCTCACCGCCCAGAGTGCAGAATCATCCGAACAAACCCTACCAGAGGCACAGTTTCTTCCAATATCTTGTCCTCCCAATCAACCCCTTCCTCTTCCTCCTCCGCTTCGTCCACTTTTTCTTCTACTTCACCTCCCGCGCTCAAATCCCTTTCGGCCTCAACCTCCTCATCCTCTTCCGAAGTCTCACCCAATTCCTTCACAATCGGCTTCCTGATCAGCTCGGAGCCGTAAGCTTCTCGGCTCCCTATCCTCCCGCCGTCCGACCCTGTCCTCGGTGCACGGAGCAGAGGGAAAGCGTGGGAATTCGCGTGGAAGGAGAAAACCGACAACGAAGGCGAGAATTGCGTCGTATTACAGCTATGGAAGGGCCGGTGTACGAGCTGTAACGAACTGGAACCCGGAACCACATATGCGACTGCAACCATGGCGACTGAAATCGAACCGCTTCTCTGCTTCAACTCTCATGCGTGACAGTTACCGGAATGCACTGAAAAGGATCCCGAAGAAGAAAAGAGGAATGGCTTCGTCAGTTTATTAGCAAGCATAGCGAGGAGAGAAGCTTAGCCGATAAAGTTGCAGACAGAGAGAGAAGAAGAGTGGAAGAGAGAGAGGGAGGGAGAGCTCACCGGCCCGTTCGCGGCGTCGGCTTAGATCGTGTGGTCAGAGAAAGCTTCTTCGCGGGCTCAGCCCGGTCAGTAGGCGGCGCAGCCCGACCGGCTGCTTGATGTCTCTAACTGGGCCTCCGGTAATGGGCCTATCCTTCACAGCTTATTCGATGTAGGAGTGTTCGGATCAGGTTATCCTATGTTTTTTCATGATATTCCGATCCTGTCATATATGAGACTGGTTCCTAACTTTTGAATCTGAAATTTGTAAGATACTACTTGTTTCGGGTATCTTGTTGGACTGCTTATTATTTATTTTTACATATAAAATATGCATTACTTCAATCTTTTTTCATGATTATTATTATTTCATATATTTTTTATCATAATAAAATATGTGTAATTTTAAGTATATTTGTAATATATTTAAGTGCTATTTATTATTCATTTTAAATTGTAATGATACTTGTTATCAAATATGTATAACTATTATGTCAAACGAAAGTTCATCGTGTTAGAAATACAATGTTTTAAACAGTTTGTGAATTAGAGTTCAAATGAAAAAGTTACGAACGATTAAAATTAACCGCTCGAATAAATTAACAGGTTCCGATTCCAATGTGGGATACCCTGTGAACTGGAACCGACCAGCTCATTCATTCACTAATCAGAACCTACCCTATCTTTATTGAGATCTATTCAAAACCTACTTCTGGTAGGTTCCTGCAGGTCCCGAGTCTATCCTGTTCCCGCGCACACCCCTAATTTGATGGCAGCTGAAAATGGGGACGTGTAGGTTCGGTTCGGTTCGGTTCGAAAAATCCTTATAAACCAAAATTAAACATCCGTTTTGATTTTTTTTTCTTATCAAAATCGAATCTTGAAAATTCACAAAAATAGTGTTCGCGTGGAGCTTTTTGTTTTCGTTTTGGCAAAAATGCTTTTTCACCCAAAACTCATTATTTGTGTTGCTGACTTAGGAACTGCAGCGCAATTATCATTCTTAAAGAATCACTTACCCAAAACAAGCTCCCGCCGACATAAGTGATTACCCAAAATGCCCTTACCGGCACCGACGCCACCCACCCCACCCCCTACACCTAAGACAGAATTGCAAATTAATGCTGTGATGATACAATTCACGTGCTGAAGATCTTGAGTCCTGCCCATATGAGTTAGCTCAGGTAGTTTACCGAATCCTTCTTAAATAAGATATTGAACTTGAGTACTGTTTTCTAAAGATTAATTGGTACGTATTTAATATGCACATAAAAAAGGTCAAATTATCTATAGAAAGTGTGCACCCCTCGTATTGAAAGAATTTTATGAGTAATAATAAAAAATAATAACAGTATGTTAATTACTTTTAACTGAATTCCTAATAACTGTAATGTTAATAAGTGAGAATGAATTTAGTGGATATACATGATAATCGTCCTCCTTAAATTTAAAAAAATCATAAAATTTTATTAATATTTTTATTAAATTATCTTATTTTACTCATTTAAATCCTTTTTTTTAATTTAATCACCCAATTTCGTGTCTTATTGATTTTCCAGAAACTCCGTTTTCCGGTTGATGGATCTATCGTCGGAGTCCGCCCTGTTTCCTTTCCACAGCTGCGGGGGGATTCCAGCTCACGCGAGAAAAACGATGGCGGCGACCCCACTCCATTTCCCGAGACTCATTATTCTTAAAACATAATAAATATCTCCTTGATTTGACTTCATTAGCCAAAAAGAAAATCTATTTTTTTAATAAAATAAAAAGAAATCTATTTAAAATCTCCTTATTTCTAAAAAAATTTTAAAAATTATTGTACTAGGTAGATCGGTTTAATAAAAATTAAAACTCTTTCAAAGTGAGAAAGAGTACTAGTACAATTGATACTGTTATTATTTTATGATGTAAATATTATTTATACATTGAAAAAACTCTTTTAACATAATTTTTATATATATAAGAGCCTGTCATCTGAATTAATTTATTTTAACAGTAAAAAAGAATTTTTTTACCTAGTAATAATAATGACAACTAGTGAGTTACCAACTTTGGGTTGACCTAATAGTTCCCACACTAGACCCTCAAATGAGTGATCCCGGTTGGGAGGGTCGACGGAAATTTTTCCAGGGATTCCGTCCCAATTACAGATTAGTCTCGATGTGCGCTTTAGCTGGTCCGGAATATTGCACGATGTAAAAAAAAAAAAAGCACAACTAGTGAGTTAGTTTACATTGATTTACCATTTTTGTCATAATTTAATTAATATTTCTCCCCTTTCTCTGTCTTTTGCCCTTTTCAACGGAGAAGAGAACGGAGGAGAACACAGATCAGTCAGTCACCCAAGCTTACCAGAAGACAGCTCTCCTCCTGACCGACCGGCTCAACTCCTCCTCTCTCTCTCTCTATATGTATAGATATATAGGATCTTCTCCGCCAGCTCACGTCGCTCTCATTCACCTATACTATACTGTATACTTCGTCTTTTCTTCTTCTCCTAGATCTCTCCTCGAAGCAATCTTCTCCTTCCCTCTCCCTCTCTCTCCCTGTGTGTCCAATTCAGGCGAAGCTGCCGAGGTGCTTCTGAGAGGTTTGATTTTGATTCGGCTCGGTTGAATTTGACGCGGTTCCGTGTGGATGGAGCCAATGGACGGCGGAGACGGCACGGTCAGGCTCAGCGCGCTCAACCTCAGGCGAGATCGGGCCTCTGACCTGGCCGCCGCCGATGTGGCGGTCTCCTCGCCCGTGACGCGGCAGAAGGCCGCTGCCGCCAAGCAGTTCATCGAGAACCACTACAAGAACTACTACCAGGGGCTTCAGGATCGCATGGAGAGGTTTGAGTCTAATTGCTTTTTGCAGAGTATTTCGCTCTCGTTAGTTGTGATTGGATGAATCAATTGTGGAAATGTCGGGGACGATTTATGTTCAATTGACTTACATAGGACTATCGAAAAAGGTCAACGCTCGAAATCCTCTGCTGTCAGCTAATTGTGTTTAGTCGCGCTGCAATGATCTGTTTTCTATCCGGTGCACATCGTGCTTCTCTGATCCTTTCATTGAAGAGCAGCAAGGAAATCGCGCTTTACTGAATTTTCCAAATATAAACGTCGAACTCATGTTTACACATTGACTGGACATTGATTTTGAAGTCGCGACAATTAGAGAGATGAATTAGATAGAAACAATGAACTTTTAGCTGTCAAACTCTGAAGGATATACCAGAATTTCAAATAACCAAGATGGAGTAGAGCACCAGAGAATATCCCGTTGGTTCCTTGGCATGTCCCTGTGGAGACAATCTCTTGTTAGAGCTTGTCTAGCATCTGTCTCTGTTATCTGCTACAGTCGATACGAGTGGAATCTGTGGCATGATCAGTGCACTTTATCTGTCTCCACTCGATAAGGATACTCTTAGTATAACAAAGTACAAGCTCATCAAACTACTTCACTATCATAGAAGAAAGGCTTATTGTCTGCTTTGGTCTGTTTTAGACGTCGAGCACTCCAAAGGAAGGCACAAGAAGCTCAGGTGTCAACTGAAGTACAGGAGGAGATGCTGAGGAATTTGGAGAGGAGGGAGACTGAGTACATGAGGCTTCAAAGACGTAAAGTTGGAATCGATGACTTCGAACAATTAACAGTGATCGGTAGAGGCGCATTTGGTGAGGTACATGCTTTGATTCTCCATTTCCCCTTATAACTAAAGAGAAGCTATTCTATTGCATTGTGCACCATCTGGGTATCTATCAATATTTTCTATAAATGCAGGTCAGATTATGTCGTGAAAAGAGTACTGGAAAGATTTTTGCTATGAAGAAACTGAAGAAGTCTGAGATGCTCAGCCGTGGACAGGTACTAAATTTGTAAGAGATTGGAAATTTTACTGAATTTCTCAACCTGGTTGTTCTGTTTAACCAGCATTTCAGTTCCTCTTGGAGGAAGGAATCTGTCATTGACTTAATCGTTTACCAAGCAAACTGGTTTCCTCTTTTTTTTTTCTTTTTTTTTTTTGCAGTTTGCAGTACATAACATTTCACTTGATTTGTTTTTTCTTTTTCCTTTACGTAGGTAGAGCATGTTAGATCTGAAAGGAACTTACTCGTGGAGGTGGACAGTCGATACATTGTACAACTTTATTATTCTTTTCAAGATTCAGAATTTTTATACCTCATAATGGAATATCTACCTGGTGGTGACATTATGACATTACTCATGAGAGAGGACATTCTCCCTGAAGATGTGGCTCGCTTTTATATAGCGGAGAGCATTCTAGCTATACACTCAATTCATCAACACAGTTATGTGCACAGGTACCAAGAAAATCACTGCCTTTCGCATTTGTCAATCTACAGTATGTTTCTGTATTTCTCTATCTATGATCATCACCTGCTTGACATCGAATTCTCAAATTTTCTTTATTTCTTTGAAAAAATTATAATTGACGGAGATGATGATCAATGCAATGACATAGAAAAATGTCTGCTCTTTCAGATTACATTTTTCCTGAATGAATTCTATCCTTGCAGGGACATAAAGCCAGATAACCTGATACTGGATGGGAATGGCCATTTGAAGCTTTCAGATTTCGGCTTGTGTAAACCTCTTGATGACAAATATTCGACGATCCTATTGGAAGATGACAACTTTAGTGCTCACCAATCTATTGGCGAATCAGAAGGGCCATCTGCTGCTGATGGAGCGCCTTGGATGATGCAAAATGATCAGCTGCTACGATGGAAACGTAATCGGCGCCAGCTAGTATGATCCTTCATGTTCTCTGCAATACTTTATCCTATTCTTTATTGGATGAATATGTTGATTTTATTCTGTATTCCGTTTCTTAAGCTGTGATTTTGCTATACATGCCTCTGGTTCTACAGGCTTATTCAACTGTTGGTACTCTTGATTATATGGCACCTGAGGTGCTGCTGAAAAAGGGGTATGGGATGGAGTGCGATTGGTGGTCCTTGGGTGCAATCCTGTATGAAATGCTTATAGGTTACCCTCCCTTCTATTCTGAGGATCCAAGAATAGCTTGCCGCAAGGTGATCTCAAAGTTTTGCTCTTTCTAACATTAAATTCAAATGTGCATGTTTGTGGAATCACCGGGGATTCTCTTTTATGTTGTCAGATAATCAATTGGAAAACATGCCTCAAATTCCCTGAAGATGCAAAAATATCCCCCGAGGCTAAGGATCTGATATGTCACTTGCTTTGTGATGTCGAAACACGGTTGGGGACCGGGGGCGTTGAAGAGATAAAGGTATTGTGGAGCGGCATTGTTTCAACATTCTTAAGCATAATGTTGAGTATCTGTGTTTTGCTCTCCACAAATCTTTGAAATCTTTTAAATTTTTAGTGCTTTAGGGTTTACACAATATAATCTTTTTCATTCAAAGGCAGAAAAGCAGACCCTGAATTTTCATAAAGAACTGGACTCATCATAAGACTGCCTATATATTTTAGCATGCTCTGTTTTTTTTTTTTTTTGGTTTTATGTGGATTTCTGCTGTGATGGTGGAATTTGAACTAAGGAAATGGCTGATTCTGATAGTTTCTTCACAGGCACATCCATGGTTCAAAGCCATTCAGTGGGACTTGCTATATGAGATGGAAGCTGCATATAAACCTACTGTCAACGGGGAAACAGACACACAAAATTTTGAGAAATTTCCAGATGTGAGTTGTGCAAAAGCCAGTTGATTACCCATAAATCTCTCTTGAAATTGTCAAATATTTGTTCTATCTTGCAACAGTTTTTCTGTCTGAACATTTTGATTTTCTCCACTAGGTGGAAGACCCACTGTCTTCAATACCAACTGTGGGACCTTGGCGAAAGGTAATAACCCGTGCTGATTAAATTTTTACTCCTCAGAGAAGAACTGCTAGGACTAAAGTGTGTGATGAATTGTCTCAGTTGTTGATCCTGCCAATTTGTTGTTGCAGATGCTGACATCAAAGGACACTAACTTCATGGGATTCACATTTAAGAAATCAGATGTTTTGAAATCCCTCGAAAGCTCAGGTATGCTGCTTTGCATTTTCATCTTTTTCGGTCCTTCCGGTATCTGAAGCAGAGGAGTCCGATGCCTTGCTTAGCTGAATATTAGTTTTCTTGTGGTTCTTTCAATAAGCAAACATCATGAACTGCTTCTAATCCAGTATTCTAGAGGATGCCAGTAGATGATAAGTTGTCTCTGATATTATATGGTTATCTGCTTGAGAAGTAGAGGATGGATGAAAGCAAGGGTGTAGAACATTCGACATACCCCATCGACCTATAAAACCCACATTTGGCTTTCCTCAAACTTAGTTCGCAGCATCCCTACTGGTCTTTCTGTGGAAAATATTTTCAGAGGAATTCTAGACAAGCATAAAGAAACCAAGCCATCTTCATATTTCTCCTGGCTTGTGTATGGCTTGCTGATTATTATTTCTTTCGGGAGCAAGAATGACCTAATGTGAGTCTGCTGTGGCCTTGAATTTGTAGTCCTGACTAAGAGGAAACCGACCCCGGTTCCCCTGTTTCCACAGGAAGATTTTTTTTAACCACACTTTCTTGTAAGGATTCACCTTCCCTCATTTTGGAGAAATTTTTAGGTGATTCTATCTTACCAAGTATCATAAGGAAGAACCGATCAAATTTTAACAAATTAATAAATGTGTTAATCACTCGGCTGGTTGTCGTAATTATTTCTAACTAGAGTAATTTAATTGGTGTTTTCTCACAAGGTCATATTGAGGTAAGACCATGTAAGATTTTTACGTTGGTTTTGAGAGTCAAACTCCACTCACAAGGGTTGGCTTTGTGACTCCAGGTGCTGACCTCAAGCAGGATGGAGTTTCAAGGACCCCATCGCTTGTGTCCTTACTAGGTACCAACTTCCTTTCTTCTTGCATTCGGTTCTTCAGATTCTGCTTGTACCATCTGCAGGGTTGATAAAGTGTTCTCTCATATTCCTGATTATCAGGTCAGATGGAACTCCACGAGGCCGGTATGCCAATGGAGGCTCAAACACAGGGAAGTTGATCAAACCTACGGTACTTCGTCTCAGCTGAGCCAATTAAACTCGACCAAATGACAGGTGATATAAATGGCCTGGATCTCGACCTGCAACATATACATGGTTACGAGTGTTATCATGTACTTTACCGAATACAGCTACCGTAGAGGCTCGACTACTGTATATGCAAAGTTTCGTTTTTGAGAATTGATTCTTCCCTCCCACAAATGACAAGCCCCATGCACAACTTCCCTGTAATTCACAGCTTCCAAGGTTTTGTCTTATGGTTGTATGGCTTCTGCAGTACATAGAATTGTTGTCATTGGCTGTATCTAAGTTCTAAGTGCCACATTCTTTCAGGTTCAGTTCTTACTATGGATCCGAGGAAGGGGTGATGAAGATGGTTAGAAAAGCTTGAGTTGATCGGATTTAATGCTGGAGACTCCCGTTCGAACAACGTTAGTTAAGTCCTAAGATTTTTGGCGGGTACGATGATACAGTAACGTCCATACTTTGTGAGAACTTTTATTTTAAAAATTTGCTTTTAAAGGTGGCCCGCCGCCAGAAAATGCCCACCCAGATCATAAGAGAAGAGAAGCGCGGGGCATGGTAACTGCTACTGTGAGGGCGGGGGTGCTCGGTGGAGGCCAGCGCCACGTAATCCAAAGTCTAGAGTTTGCGGTGGGCAGAGATATTTTTCCCCAATTGGGTTAGCCCAAGATTTTTTCCTAACCAACATGCAATTGGCTTAATAATTCTCTTGTTAAATTCTTAAATGAGTGATTTTATAATTGAATTCTAGACTGAAAGGGTCAACATGAATTTTTCTAGAGATATTAGTCTAATGGCAGATTAGTCTCGAGATACGCTTTGACTAATTCGAAATATTGCGTGGTGCAAATAAAAAAAGTGATATATTTCCCCAACGGCACAAAACCTAGAATATCTCGTCATCTTTTGAATTTATTTATTTGTTTGTTATGCATTTTCCCCCTTTCGGGTGCTGAAATTGAGGATGCTCAGCTATGGGCGATCGACGGGACGAGAGCCAGATCTGCCTACGTCCATTTACATTGGTTCATATAACTTCGAAATTACTCATCATTTCCGATGTAATTACTCAAATTGGAACCAGGAATTCTCGGACTCCGCTGCACCGGCTTTAGCAGGATCGGCCGACTCGTGACGTGATTGCAGGGTTGGAACTCCTGAAGCATGCTCCTTTTTTCGTTCTTCTTCTTGTGTGCATTAAGACAACATTATGAATTGGTTGCTGCGTAGTTTAAAGCGTGCTTCGTTAGGTTTGAAATTGAATTTGATCTCTAAAGATTCTTCGGGTTTAGTACTTCACTGGAAACCCAATTTATTAATATAAGAGGATGCTACATCGGTTTACATCTTGTCGGACCTGATTACAGAAACCGTGATCGGTTAGTCATGGTTAGTCTTGGGATGATTAAACGAATATGCATCGGATATTTTAGCACACCGGCTTTGGTGCTTCTGATTAATAAAAGAAGGGCAGAAATGACACTAAGCCAGTCAGCCCGGCTATGTAGCATTCGTGTTGAGCGCAAACAAATCAAACGAGCATCGACCCTGTCAGCGCAGCCAAGTCAAAGAAGCCGGTGCTTGGTGAGGCACGGACTGAAATAACCTGTTATAGCAATTTTGCTTGGAGAGAGACTCAAACTTGGGATCCCGACCTCACAAAACTGGGTGAGTGTGTTTGTTTTCACTGTTAAACAACCGCTATTTGTGTATGCATTGGTGCTTCTGACTAATACAATATTGTTGCCGGTGACTGCTTCTTCCGCCGTGTGAGGATAGACACCAAACCGGTTCGGCCCCGTCGTATTGGACTGTCAACGGCATGGGCTAAGCCCATCGATGAAGGAACTAATGTTCAGCTACTCGAATTCCTGTGTCTCCCGGCTCCATCTTCTGAAAGCATTCCTTGACCACCCACCCAGATCGACATCGATAGGTTGAATTTGAGAGAATCACACACAGAATTAAGCGATTTAATTGTATTTGGTTGAATTTTTTTTGAATAAAAAGGAGGGTGGCAATAGCAGCGACTGAGCCACAATCTGCTACATAATGTTCGGGCTTTCGTGTTCAACCGCAAACATATCAGACAAACTGAATAATAAGCGTTACTAGCATCGATGTAGCACCAATAAAGACCTAGTACAATTTAAGAAACTGAAGTCCACCGAGACGCAAGATAAAAGAGCCCCTTCTTGCAAATATTGCATAGAGGAGATTCGAACCCAAATCTCAACCCCACTAAACCGCATGGAGGTGAGCTTTTGATATTTGGTTGATTTTGTTTCATGTATATGTGTGTGTACGCGCATTTGACATTTTTGATACACATACAGACACATATCATAGTCCAAATTTTTTTATCAGTTAAGCATTCAAACCTATTCAAACAAAACTGTGATTTACATCATCTACCCTTATTTCGATCAGTCGGACACGTTATCATGCAGTTTCATAAATCTCGGTAATCAATTGGCACGATCATGTACCAAGGGGTGGTCTGCACCAAGAGAGCTCTCATTGCACTTGTGAGGAGTTCAATACAGACAAACATCCAGAAGACCATGAGAGAGATCACAGAGAGAATCGAGACTGGAATAACTTGCATATTCGACAACAATAATTCTCGTAACATTACTTGATGATCATTCCCCAAAATCAATCCGGTTATATTCTGTCTTTTTTTAGGTTATTGCTTGACCTAGCTAACCAGGTACTTTGCTTTATCCGTCCATGTGTGGACACTGCCATATGTAATGCTGCTGAAGTCTTCCAATATTCCCTAGTGGAAGCCCTAGGAGATGTCGTGATCCTTTTGGATTCCCCCACATTTTTTGTTCGACCAAACCCCCAACAAAAAAAGAAAGAAAAAGAAAGGAGAGAACCAATAATTCAAATTCCCTTTCGGAGATCCTCACAACTGGCAGATCAAAAGCACCCCACACACGGATCGATCCTCCCCCAGTGAATTCACCCCCCACAGGTTAGTTTCTTCCTTCTCTTTGTAATCAGGCTTGGCTTTGTGGTGTTTGATTTCATGGTGTCCCAATGCATTCAGTTGTGTTCATTTTGTTCTATGCAATATCAAATTACAATGACTGCCACCACGGGCTATGTTCTGATAGCCTAAAACTAGCTCTTGTGTGGCTCGATGAGGCTAAGGTCTCGGACCCGAGTCTTACTCTAAGTAATATTATTAGAAGAGAATGTTGAGTTTGGGTTCTGACGGATTCCATTTTCTTGGGCTATATTAGACCTTTGGTGGTATTACATAAACGGACCCAGTGTAGGTATCGATTGTTCAGTTCATTTCACATACTCGTGACCGGACATAAAAGCACTAGCATCACGTAGCAGGATGGATAGGTCGTTACTACTGCTGCTATCCTATTTTATTTTTAAAAGAATATCATGTTACAGTGTACTTTAAATCACGGATCACAGTATTTGATTGTAAAATTCAATGCAATATGAGATTGCATGAGTTAAAATTTTAGAATGTGACCGGTAAAGTCATTGCGTACACAACACATGATATCGTCATATTATATAATCTTTACAACTGATTTTATAACCATTATACCTATACATGGCAAGCTTTATATCCAACTCTGTGAGTAATATCACATTCCGACCCATTATCCAAGAAAATTTTATCACCGTTCAAACTTTTTCCTATAATGTTAACATTCTCCATAATCTAATAGTACTCGAACCACGCACCCTCAAGTTCTGTAGCACAAATGGTACCAAGTTGTTTTACCCGTCATAGATTTGGTGCAGCAGAAACGTCGTGTATCGCGTGTTACTGCACGAGTCAAAAAAGTGAATGTCTTCACGGAGCGTCGAGTGGTTCCCGTGCACTCTACTCGATCGCATGGGTCGATCTCACTAAAAGGATCTCCCTTCTTACATTTCAAGTGAAACGGTTGGCTCCACGTCAGATGCGAATCGTGACGGCTGAGGCATCCTCGTCCTTTGTATGTGAAGAACAGCTAATGAATCGGAATATCTATCCTGGATTAGTTCTTTCAGCCACAGATGTGGAGATCAGATCAATCGAGTGCGTTAATCGGGAGTCATTTTCCGCCGTATAATGTTACCGATTCAAAAGCACCCAATGAGAGATCAAGCTTTTCCTTTTCTTCTCCTCTTGTTTTTTCCCAATTCCACAGTTCCTTTTTTACGCCGCCTTAGTCTTAATTTTTCTCCATTTACAACATTCAAACATGATAATCTACTTAAGAAAATTTGTACGGAACTATCTCAACCAACTTATATTTACAATTTTTTGAGGGAAAAATATCAGAAATCCCGTCGATCTTATAAATGAGTACAAAAGGTTTCAAAGTGATAAATTAAGATCTATATGTCACCGGCATTGCAATATTGAGTTATTTCTTTCACATATCGTTGCTTTAAACTGACATGACATCGACGTGATACTGACACACGACAGTTTAGAGTAACGGCATGTGACGAAAAAGACTTCATGTTGTAACGTGAATAATATATAAGATTTGATTTAATATTTTGAAATATTTAGAATTTACTTGTAATAATCTATAAATATATAAGAATTTCCGAATCTTTTTTAATCTTTTTCCCCCCTATTTTGATTGATTAATTGCCCCTGAAAATCTTCACCAGTCATTTTGACTGTTACGTCATGCTTGGTAGATATGACTGGGATTGAGCGTAATGGAATTAACATTTTGCTATGTCAAATCTCCTTTCCCATTTTCACCATCAGTAAAAAAAAAATTCACCGGTTGCTCTCAAGTTATCTTATTTTACTGCTTGAGCACGTTCTCTAATAAGCTTTCCTTCACGTACCTTCCATTTACTTTCATCCCCGTCGAATTTTTGAATACGTGCGTGCCAGCATCAAAGGTCTGGACATACAAAGGCACGGACAACGATGTCATGAAACACGAACCGGATGCCTCCGATCGCGAAAGTGAAAAGGAAAGGGAATGACGATTCCTAATGGGAATATGCTACATTACATATAACATCAGAGTGAAATCAAACTGAATGTGTGGCGAGTTTATGCAGAATGTGGAGTGCCACGAGCGAGATATAAGACAGAACGCAGCCTGATTCCATGAAATCATATGGAGAGAAAGACATCGAGAATTTTATACATTTTTTTATTCTTATAAGTGAGTTCTAAATATTTTAAAGTAATAAATTAAGTCCTATATATTTATTATGTTACACCATCGAGTCTTTTCCGTCACCTGCCGTTATTTTAAGCTGACGTGGGACAGACGTGGCATTAAGAAATGTCAGTTTAAAGTAATGGTAACTGATGTAAATGACTCGATGTTGTAACTTGAGTGATATATAGGACTTATTTATCACTTTCAAATATTTAAGATACACTTATAAGAATCGATAAAAATATAAGACTCCCGATTTTATTTCCTCAAATCAGATGTATTTCCCTTCTTTCAGCAAGCATATTTGCTATGCAGCATACGTGTTACATCACCAAAAAATTCTAGCCATCGATGCTCTTCAAATCATCAGACCGTACATAGATACTCAATGTTCCTCCTTGCACAACCAATCTGATATTGTAGAGTCTGCTGCCACGGCCAGGGTCTAGACCACGACTCCGGCTCGTGGTCAGCCTCAAAACATAAACTACTCCATAGTCCCTCATAGTCGTGGGTCGGAGTCAGCTCTGATACCGATCGTATGTAATACCATTGGTCTAGCCCATCACCCAAAAGCGTTTGATAACTCTTAGTGATCATTAAACATTATATATATATATATATATATATTCAAGATCTTCTCCTTACATAATCGATGTGATCAAGCATGACAATATCCGATCAGGTTTTCGACCATCTTAATTCTTGGGCAACATACCTCACAAGATGTTCCCTATTTGAAACCTCAAAATCTTGGATACTGTGCCAAAGCAGCGGATCGAATTCACTTTGGTAGAATTTTACCTCTTCGCGAGCCATCCCAGCTCAAATTGGATTAGTTAGGACCTATAGGACTTCTGAATATCAGTGGTTCGACTGGAAAAATATTAATGATAGAAGATATAATCAATTAGGAATTATAGGTATCATTTTTATTTCGGTGTATAGAGAGACACGTACTAGAATGTGTTAGAAAGAAGAGAAAATAAATGGGTACAGAAATTTTCATTTATGAAAATGGAACTCAACTGTTCCTGATCTCAGGTTGAGGCGATACCACTGGATTAAGTCCACTTTCTCATGTAACTCAAGACCTACTCTAAATCGAGAATAACACCACCGCATCGAAGTCCCTGTTTTTCACATTATGTCATCATATATGTCATCCTCTGTATACCAGGATAGTCTTCTACGTAACGCGTATACGATATAACAGTGCTTGCATGGTATTACGAACTAGTGAAATTAATTATTTTAATTTTTTAATAAAATCCTAGATATAAAAAATAATCCTAAAACTAACTGAATCTTATTTACCTGTAATATCACATAAATACGACTAAATTTTTCACTTTTTTTTTGTCTCCAGCCACGGTATCCAAGCAGGCCCCACCAGTGGTGAGACGGCATCTTTCAGCCAGCCATACTTGACTAATCCGTTGGTCGCCCCGGGTCGCACGCCTGGTAATGGCGGGTGAGGCTCCCAAGGGGGTGTCTGCGCACGCGAGGTCTCGAACTTGAAACCTCCTTAAGCGGCGCCGAGCTCCTTACGACTCGGCCCAACTCCGTTGATAATTTTTCACCTTTCATCCTTTCCTTTTTGTCTTCATTTGTTCGTATATTATCTTTTTATCTTTGTCAGTCTATATCTTTGTTCGATTATATCACCTAAATGCCTTTTGGCTAGGGCTATTACTTTCGGTACGGATAATAGATATCCCAGAATCAATCCACGGCAAAGTGCAAACGGATATTATCGTTCACCAAAAAGCCAAAAAAAAAAAAAAAGAAGAAGAAAGTAAGGGACATTATCGCATCATAGGAAAATTCAAATATTATTATTTTTGGCGAATTTATTTTTTTCTCCTTTCTGCATCTACTAATTATTTATTCTTTTTGGTGGTAGAAATTCAAATTTATAATTGATAGCTTAGAGCTGTATATATTAAATAAGGTGCAACTATATATTTATATTAAAAATTTTCATTTATAGCCTGAGTTTATACGACCGCACGGTAATTTCTTGCGTGATTTCTATTAATTCAGGTTCGATACAGGGTCAGAAAGAGAGAATCGGGGCACGTCCCGACATTCACAGGGGGTTTAAGATCAAGGATGATTTAGAGTCAGGGCACGACGCGATTACCCATCTTAGATTCAGGAAAAACCGGTAAATTTTTATATAAAATCCGTTAATTTTTTCAATATCTTTATTAGGTTACTTTATTTTCACCCCCTAAAATATTTCATTTAACTCTTCTTGTGATTTCTTTTGAGTTTCGCCTCTTTCTAATAGATTTTCTGCATCCGTCTCGTGTTCCTAGATCGGTTCGGTATCATCAATTTGCATCGCTTCCAAGTTAATTATGAAGAGAAGATACGAAGCTGGATCGAGAGGGATGTCTGATTAGGTTGGTTTGCTGTAGGGTTGTAGAGTAAAGCTCTCTTCATGGAAAATTTTCTCCATGTTCCGAATCAATACCATGTTCGGCATCCATTATGTTATCTTTTTAAATCAGCGTATGAGATCTTTCCCCGAAACATAGACATCTTTGCCGACAAAAAAGGAAGAAGATACAAGCTTGGATTCGTCAACTACATTTCCGGACAAAAACTGAGAGAGATACATATTGGAATATCCACAAAAGGTCCACTGCATCAAATACATGCATGACAGATCTTGCCTATGTCTGGACAATCTTTAGATTCTAGGAGGGAGGACCAGCCGAGAAGGGTCTATTCCCACGTTGCCAACTTGCACGATCTTGCCTTGGATTATCTGTAACAGTCCACAATTGAAGAAAGAATACAGTTCCAGACGTTGGGAATTGGTTCGAACAAACAAAGAACGCAGGTGAAGAGAGAAGAGAAGTGGATACTTAATATATGTGATTCAGGATAGCGGGGTGCTATCCGTACATCCACGGACTAAGGATGAGTGGTAATTTTCACTATGAGCAGCAAACAATGACAGGATACAAGAGAAATCCCTTAACCCTAGTTGTACAATACAAAGAAGAGCCCCTCTGTTCTTAATCCCTAAAAACACATAATCCATACTGTGTGTGCACGCACGTGGGGGTCACCCCTGCGCCCTCAAATCAAATCAGTGTTAGGCCCGGGCTTGGGCCGCTCGCTCCCACCACAAATTTGCGAAAGTATCCATAATTGTCACACAAAATTTTAATCAGCTTCTAATTTTATTCTGGATTACATCACAAAAAATTCAAGACATTTCTAACATTCAGCACAATGGCCGAGACTCGACCTTGTTCAGGTGTCGGATTGCCCTGACCAGACAAGTGTTCTCGACAAATTTCGAACCCCGGCACTGCCGGTAATGTTCACATATGAAAGATTCGGTTTGCCAAGTGCATCTATGGTGATTTTATCCCTAGGGTTTTTATCTAGCTTAGCGATTCCCAAGTAAGGATCGTGACATGGAAACAAGACAAGACAGGGCAAAGTTTCTCCTCTGAAATTCATGCATGCGTGAAAAAAACATGAGCACACATGAACGTAGAGACACAGGCGAGGCATTGGTTCGTAGCCTACCACATTCTGTCTGTCTAGGGTTTCCAATATGGAAATTGTACAACTTGTCTCGAGGGTTCAAATCAACCATTACATTTGTATGCCGTCGGATTAACTTTTGTTTGTGTGTCGAGATATAAAAAGGAAAATTGATCGGAGAGCACTGGGTAGTGGGCCGGAATGATTCCTTAAAGAGATGGGAAAAGCCCCGAGACCAATAAGCGACAAACGACTTAATTGTCGCTCCATAACTTGCTCTCCCATCGGCCGAGTCGTGGCGTATTAGCTTTCCTAGAGCTAAGGATTCCTATCAGAACACGGAGGAGGATGGAGAGATTCTGTACATTATGGGCATCTCATGTTGGGACCCATGAAAGTTACTTCTTCTTTGTCTCCCTCATCGTCGATCGATTCGCGTTTTCATGACACTCTTGAAACCAAACTTTGATTAACGACAGGGGCCTGCCTATAGCAATAGCAAAATCCTGAGAAATTCTAAAGTGAATTCAGTTATTGTGAACTATCGTAAAAAAAATAACGATACACTTTGACAACACGTTATTTTCATGTTCAAAAAAATTAAGTATCAGCAAGTTCACCGTGGGGTGAGCTCAGTCGAAAATTTTTCACCAAGTTCGAACGCATATCATTTTTCTCGATATGCACCCCCGTATATGTGAAAGATCATTGAATCCTAACTTACTAAGGTTTGCATAATTAGCCTATTAAGAGATGAAACTATCTCAGTTGTAAATGTTCTCTATTTGTAAAATTGAGCCCGAGACGTTTTGTTAAGGAAAAAAAAACAACGAACGACCTTAACCAGCTTATGTTGGTTAAAACTGACGAGCTGGACAGCTCACAAATTGCTATAGTTTGGTACATGGATTGTGATAACAAGTAATTTAGTGCTGATAAGCTGAGTACTTACCTTAATTATTACTGATTAAAACAATATAATTAATTTTTTCTTACTATATCAATATGAAATACAACCACATAAGATTTTCTTCCGCTTAACTAGGATAGTGAATCAAAGGGCTTCTTTATAGCGTAGGGGAGTTGAGTTTAGGTAATTAGTTATATATGTATCGATTGGCAATAACAATTTTCCAATTCGACCAACTTTGATTTAGTCTAATAAAGGTTTACGAAAACAAAAGGGCAGCTAGAAATCGAGAACCAGAAGTGGGGTTATGTAAATTTCCATAAACCTTCATTTGGAACTCGTTCTACCCAGAAAAAAAAAAACCAAAATCTAATGTATGAAAACCTTAGAATTTTCCTTTCGATAAAAAAAATACAAAATATCTTACATCAAACAATTCTCCAACCACTCCCTGCTTCATCCAACCCGTCAACTTAACCATTCGCAATGGATCCAGAGTACGAAAAGTTGATACAACATTTACAGGAAAACCGGATCCAGGCGAAGAGAGAACGGTCGAAATTTCCGTTGGATAACATGAAAGTACGTTCCATGCAAAACCAACTAATGCTCTGGGTTCATAAAAGATTCGATAATCCTATTATCAGACATGCCACTCCAATGTTGCATTGTCGAGTCTGACAAGCAATATGATGAGCCCACGGGCACCGGACACCTGTCCCCTTGCCACGCCATATGGGTCGAGTATCTCTTCACAGATCTCCTCTCTGACAACCTGTTTGTTCCAATATTGCAGTTTCTGAATCACATTCAGGTACTCAGGGCACAGCCCTCTCCACATAGAATATCAAGTAAATATTCATGACGAGTTTATTGTATAAATTATCATTCAGATCTTGACATGAGTAAAATTGATACTAGCACTAAACTATCATGTATTGAAGAGATGGTTCAAGTATTACCGGTTTATCTTTTTGAAAAGTTTAAGATTGTTAGGTAAATGAAATCTAGACTTATGGATTAATGCATTTACTACACAAATAGTATCTAGAGGTATGGGAGGGTGGTGCTGTCCTGAATGGCCGATGCCCCAAGTCGAAACTTCACACTGGGTCGAAGAAGATCGGTCCTAAGACATTAGACTAAGCCAAGTCGGATGTGGCAGTCCAAATTCAGCCCTTCAGGCAGTTAGCTAATGGTAAAAGAGAGAAAATGGCTCAAAAGATAGAGGGTGAAACTTTTCCCAAAATGAAAAGATACCCTAAGCCCATATTTACATTATTCAGCACGGATCATGGAAAAGATCAAATCGTATGTAGAATTTTTGACATACTTCGGTGTAGGGGAATCACACTGCCAAGATTAGAGAGCACTAGATGATCAATAACTCCCTAGCAGCTCTCCTTAGTTTAATATGCCTTTTGTAAGTAAGTGTACATTTTGCCGTGAGTTAACATTAATGAACCACTTAAGGGAGAAAATTCAATCCATTTGTTACACAAATAGTGCTTATAGGTATGGAAGGGTTAGTTTTGTCCTGAATTCACTGTCAACCGATCCACCAAGTCTAAAACTTCACACTAGATCCAAGTTGGTCGCTTCAAAGATAGAAGACTAAGTTAAGTTAGAAGTACCGGTCAAATTATATTATTACTAATAAAGAAAGAAATTATTTAAAAAGTACCGAGTGAAAATCAACTTAAGATAAAAAATGATACCTTAAACTGATGTAACAATATTTATTTGCCACCAATTAAATTGAAGAGTAAAATCATTCTTGATCCCATGATCATCTACGGGACGCACCAAATCTGCGAGCAATGATTGCTGCTTGACCGAGACAATTATACCCTTTATGTATTTATTTCTTTATCAAGTACAAAATACGAAAAATGCTAAAGAAATTAATAAAGGTGAACACATGGCGTAAACAGAAAAAGAATATAGTACAATACTACTGCTCATAATTTGAAGAGAATTTTATGTGTAACGGATATATCATATAACAGTACTGATATATGATATTATGAGCCAATAGAATTTAGTTTTTTTATATTTTTTTAACAAAATATGAAAGAAAAAGATTAATTCTAAAAATAACTTGATTTAATTAAATCGCGACATTATGTGGACACATCCGTTACATTCAAGACTTTCTCCTCCATCTGATACTAAGAAATTCTAATTTTAATTCTTATTAATAAGATTTTTCGCTTCTCTTTATTTCCCCTTTCTCCTCCATCTTCTTGAGTTTACGTAGCTACTTTGTAATTCAGAAAAAAAGGAAACGAGGAAAATATGAATGAATAAATCAAACCCGAACTTGCTGCGGGTGGGGGCTAGAAATCAGGTTTTGGAACACTCAATACAGAGGTGACACCTGTCAGTGGGTACATTAGTGCTTTCCATTGAAGAATGATTGGGGCATTACATACTTTTGCCCAAAAAAGGGCAATCACACCCCAGTATCACACAAACAACATCTTTGCAAGGAATTGCACCTTAACAGGGGCACGAACTCGTGCTCAGGGGCACACATGGATCCGTACGCACAGGACGAGCTTCCCTAGAAAAAACCTCGCATAACTTGCCCCTGTGTCGTGTTGGTCGCTCCAACGTGGCCATCACTATCTGTCTGTCTGTCTCTTGAAATTGGAATCTTTCTCTGTTTTCGAAACATGATGTGCGACATTATGTTCTCCATATTCAGAGAGTTGATCGTATGTACACGGTGCGTGGTGAGCTGGACCACCTCTATTTCGGATCGAACACATCCTATGTTTATGAATAAGCGATTGAGATATATGTCCGCACAAACGTGTTTACAACGATTTCCTTATATTCCTCCTTATCCATGTGTCTTCGAAATAGGTAAAATGGATTATATGACTCTTATATTACTTTGTTATGTACTTTTCTCGTTAATACTCAACAATGAAGGCGTTGTTTCGTGGAAGTATAAAAAGCTCTTTACAATTGTCCCGAGCCACGAATATTGTGTATATGATTTCCTCTTCTTTGTTTCACTTTATTTTTGTTATTCGTTGGATGGACGGGCTAAACTAAGCTTGAAGAAGTTAATGGAATCATGCCCTTTTTTTCTGGTGGTGAGCCTAATATACTGCCAAACATCAATGGACAACTATGAAGAGCAAGTATGTAACAATCACAGGCAAAATCACAAGGAAAGAGAGGGGATACAGAATTGAAGATATGGGACAGATCCCTCTGTGTCGTTGGATGGACTGTAAACTGACTTATTTCTTGAATTTCTGAAGAGATAAATACATGTTTGAGTTGCTTTTTTCTTTCATTTCCATGGTCTTTTTTCTATGTTAATACTTCATATCACAAACCAGAAATTCTCTAGTAATTTTACTGTGCTACCTGACATTAGAAAGTATAAATATGATTGAACAGGCGGTTGGAAGATTTCTTTTGCAATTGAGAAGTGAACATGAACATACAAAATACCTCTTTGCGCGGCAATATCACTCTTGATCTGAGATGAATTATAGGTCCTAGATCACTTATGTTGCGCTTGCCCATTTATTCTGCTCTTCCTTCCATATTTTCATATCTATGAGTCTCTCTTGTAATAGAAAAATAGAAAAAAATTTTATTGCAATCACCATGTAAATATTGAGATAAGGCAATTTAGGATTTTACTCCTACAATCACATTTGATCAACAGCGTCAAATCCTACAACCATATAAGATGTAAATCTTGGATTAATAAGATAGTTTATAAGATCCACAAACAAGATTATAACATTGGAGCGTCTTGATCTCAACTGCTTCTCGCATAAGCTGAGACCCTTTCCTGACGATCTCATATATAAGCTCAACCGAGGTCTCATCAAGGCAGCAATTTGCTCATAACAGCTTAAAGATGTTATTAGTGCCAGAAAAGATGTTTCTTGGCATGTTGCACGTGAGAGAATCAGGTACAACCACCTGATAAATTTAGATTTAAGGCGAAAATGAGTGTAATTTTTAATAAGATTCATTCACAATAACATAACATCTGAGCGCCTTAACCCTGACTACCTCTGACAAAGGTCCGGTAGTCTCATCTAAGCATTTGACAGACAGAGTTGACATGCTAAACAATGTATGTGGTCCCTGGAGTTTTGCTCTGTCCAAGACTGTTCTTAATTGGCAAAATTTTCTTCGTCAAAATAGTGAAAGGAAACCCTAGTTGTTTCTTGTTAGTGAATCAATTAATCCAGGAGGTCAACAACAACGGGAATCTTGACGCTTTTAACCCCATTAATGACGAAAAAAAAATCCTGATACGGTGGGATTGATTACCGTATATTCCCGTTGTCTCTCTTTCTAGGAACCCTAGATCCTTCTTAATTTGAAACTCTTAAGGCTCCCGGCCGGACTTTGTTCCACTGATAGGAAACATGTCATGACCACTACCAGAGAAACGATGTTGTCTGGCAATCTATTTCCGGCAACTTCAAGATTCTCCGGTCAAATGTGTCGTTCCTGAAATGTTTTGACTAGAGAGATTACATTGGATTTGGATTGGACATGTCATTGTGATCAACTTTGATTATCCTTTCAGGTGCATGATTACTATACATACAAATTGACATTAGCACTTACTCACAAGAACTGAATCCAAAATATCTCAACCACGGATTGAAATTTTAGTACCACTAGGATGAACTCCTTCTAGTTTGGCCCATTTAATTGTTAGATTAAATATTGACGGCCTTGAGAAAGTGAATTTGATACAATCAGTATGGCTCTTGACTTGAGGTTGAGAGATCATGAATTCGAATTCTCATAAATAAAACTTTTACATCCCTCATTCGTTTCTTGCTCTCTTCCTCGTACCCTTTTCTAGATCATGGCACTGATGATACTTAAATGGGGAGAGAGCTTGATCTGGTGTACAAATGGTGGCAGAACAAATGGCATTACTGGGGATCATGATCACTCTGATACTGCTATTGGGTCTCGGGATGTCCCAAGCGAGGTGATGAAATGAGAAATTCAGAAAATTAATAATCGAATATACGTGGTAAAACCCTCAATGCAAAAGGAACATTCCACTAGATCAATTAAGAGATTATAATCTTTAGGGATATCATCAATTTCAAGTCCATTACAAACCACACCCAGAAAAGGGTTACAACTCCATCTCCTAAATTCTCATGCCCTCGCTCTCCCGAGAAGTTTATCAGAAAAATCTCTCACCAGACTTTTTCACCCCAGGCCCAAGGCCCCCACGGGTTTTACAATGCCAGGCGCTTCCTTCACAACTCATACAAGACTCTATTTATAGATATAATATCATATCCTATTTAATATCCTAAAAACATTCTCTATATTTATTCACTAAATCAAAAAGATTACAAGATCCAGAATATCTCATTCAAAAGAGAAAACAATATCCACAATATTCACAAAATTTTCTAAATATCTACCCGGATTTTGTCAATAATATTTTGTACTTCCAACCGCGATCTCGACCATTAATTGTTGTTTACACATGTCTCATATCTTAAATTTTATCTCAAACTCGTTATTCAAGTTTTTCGGTCTTCGAGTTTCGGTTATGCCAAAAAACATCCCAACAAATCACCGCCGTAACTCACATAAGCCAAGCACAACTACTTCTCCTACTCAACTACTTTGTCTCAGCCCTTCACAGGCTCCACCGCATCTTGCACACGCCACTCAAGTCCAAAACCCTATTGGACTGATTTGAGGTGCCAAGCTTCGTCAGCACTCCTGCAGGATTCCAGCTGACTGATCGATAAGCCGACTTTGACACAGCTTCGGCATTCTCCAAGATCACCATCCCTTGAAGCCCAATTTATCTAGATGATCTTGACTGCTTCTTTTGCCTATTTTGAGTATGCTCTTTCTCTCATAGAAGTTGTTGCCTCCCTGTAAGTCTTCTCGACTTATCAACTTCTATCTTTACAGGCTGAGTTCTGGGAGCCTTCACTAACTCAACCTTCTCTCGAAGGTACCTCCACCTTCTGTCGGGTTTTGTCCTTAAGCTGCTTAACCAGAACAGATTTATCAAAGGACATTATTTATTCATGAGAGATTTCAAGGCCTTACCAACGGTGCACAACACCTTGCACATGTTCACCCTTCGTGCCTGAGATCTTCTGTCATTATCAGGGTTGACTAGACATCTCTTGCTAGCACTCCTTCAAGCTATGCAAAACCTGCAAAACCTTCACTTTCATCTGCCGTAATCCAGAACCATCGAACTTCTCCACCTCAAACCTCGCACTTGATATCTTCAGCTACACCGAACCTTGTTTTGTATCTTCATTACAACCTGGCTCTAAAATCTTCTAAACCTGAGCTCTAATACCACTTGTTAGGGATGGTGATCGCTCTGATATCGTCTGTTGCGTCTTAGAATGTCCTGAGCGAGATGATGAAACGAGAAATTTAGAAAATTGACATTGGATATACGTGGTAAAACATTCAATATAGAGGGAAATGTCCACGGACAAAACAGGAGATTCTATTAAATCAAATAAGGAAATTACAGTTTTTAGGGATGCCACCAATCTCAAAAAACAGGAGATTCTATTAAATCAAATAAGGATATTACAGTTTTTAGGGATGCCGCCAATCTCAAGCCCCATCACAAGCCCCATCACAAACCCCACTCAAAAAGAGTCAAACCCAATCTCTCAAGTTCTCATGCCCTTACGCTCTCATGATCCCAAGAAGTTTATCAAACAGATCTCTCACCAGACTCTCTCACTTAGGGTTGAAGGCCTCCAGGGGTTTCATAGCGCCGGGCACATCCTTCACAACTCATACGAAACTCTATTTATAAATACAAGACTATATCATATTTGATATCCTAGAAAATATTCTCTACATATATTCTCTAAATTACATAGATTACGCGATTCAGAATATCCTATTCAAATGAGAAAATAATATTCACAAAATCTCCCAAATATTTATCAGGATTTTATCTAGGATATTCTATACTTTCAATTGCAATGTTGATCGTTGATTGTTGTTCATTCATATATTGTATCTTGAATCTGATCTCCAACTTGTTATTCAAGTCTTTCGATTTTCGAGTTCCGGTTTATGCCAAGACATATCCCAACAGGCTTGGACTTTTCTTTTTTGCTCAATACAAATGGCATGGAATTGTTAGAAGAGCAGCGTGGCATTTAAGTAACTCTTTCTTTCTTTCTTTCTTTCTTTTTTTCTGTTTTGATGAATAGGAAGAAGGGTGGAAGTAGTGATGATTCAACTACTCCATTATGTAATATTTGAACTTTAATATTTTTCTACCAAAAAAACTTTTATATTTAACTGCAAACATATTAGATGTACTAAATAACACCTCCGCTCAACACTGATATCATTGACATAGTACTACCAGAGATTTAATATCAGAATCAGTATTTAAGCAACTCTTACTTTTTCTGATATGATGACTCTGATTCGGCTACCTTAAGAGTAGGCAGCACATATCTTCTTAGGGTAATGCTGTGGGCAATTTTTACAAATGAACCAACTTTAAAATTAGGCATGTGCTTAGGTGTCTTATTTTCAAATGATGTATGGGACGAACGCACTATCTGGCTAGTGCTTTTAGATTATACCTTAGTGATGCGTGTCGCATAATTATGGATTTTTTTTAATGAAAATATGTAGTATATATCCTTATTATACCTGAATTTTAGTCGAATTCTCAATTTTTTTTCACGTGACCTTTGAAAGTACAAATTATAATACGTTTTTTTATTAGCACGATGCTACAAATTTTATCAAAAGTAAAGGTTTTGGTTGATGTGACATGTTAAGATTTTGATGAAAAAACTGAATATACCTGTTAATTTTGATTAAAAAAAACAATCATGGTACTAAGTGGGACAAATATCTCATAATTTGCACCTTCTTGAATCATGCAAAGTAGTTCCTGTTAAAAGTGAAAATTCGGGTAATGTGCAGACTCAATTAGATTATTTATTGAAAATATGTGTACAACACTTCATGTGAACTTTATAATAGAATTAGACTGAGGATTGTGCCAAAAATGGTAAGGCAAGGTTGGTCCACGCCTTTGGTCGACTACCTTAGAACGCGAAGAGTCTTAATGCTATCGTGTCGATTAATTAAGGTGATTCATCGACAGACCTTACCTTTTATGTAAGCACCAAATTTTAAATCCTGTGAATGGTGAGAACATATAACTATGAGAGTTTATCTTTTGGTGGACCACTCTACTCGAATCAGAATTCGCTAAGATTTATTGAATTTATAAATAACATGTGGTGTGCATTGTAAAAAAAAAAAATGCAAAAGATTGATGCTCCATGATGATGAACGTACCAACCCAAAAATTGGATATCTCAGTGCCCAATCAAAGACAAAGACGATCTCTTTGCATTTTATCCTGGAACAAGGTGAATTATCTCTTGGCGGTCTCCCATAAATAAGGTTAGGGTTTTAAAGGAGGTGATGGCTCTACCTCAATGCTATGATATTGCTACTATAATTGGAAACTTTGTCTTTCTAAAAGTGAAACCAAAAAAAGATTTAGAAAGGGAAAAGAACACATTGGAGAGTGAATATTACTGTGTATTACATAACGAGATTGTTGTGTAAAGCACCGTTCGAATTTTGATACGCGTATAAAATGATTAAAGATTTACATGTATCAAGATCTGAGAGGTTTTTATACAATGGATTTGTTACATATTGCACACTGGATATTTACTTAAATTGGAGGATCTTAGGTTTACGTTTTATGTATTAGGTTTTTACGGGTAAGAAGTCATGTCGACTGTTACATAACTTAGAGCATGATATAGAATGTCCGAATCTTGAACCTAAGGAAGTAAAATATACTGCTTTATTGAAAAATTCAATGACTAAATTTTCGGGAAATTGGATACAAAAAGAGACGGATTTAGAAATCTTATCTAAGAATGCGAAACTCAGTGTAAAAACAAGATGACGAGTTCAAATGTGTACAAAATAAGATAATTCAATAAAAAATATGTGAAATCAAGTAAAATTTATTTAATAATTTATAAATTTCTCAAGTTGGCCCGCACACAATTTAAATCCACGTAGATGGACGCCTGTGTCAGGTGTAGTAGGATCCATCTACACCTGACACAGGCGTAGTTTTGACAACGCCTGTGTCAGGTGTAGTTTTGCCGTAGTTTTGACAACGCCTGTGTCAGGTGTAGTAGTTTTGACAACATATGTGAAATGTTGGCAAAACTAGTTAAACTTGCATAGAATTTTATAAGTTTTCTCGAGTTCAGGAGAGTGATCCCCCCTTGCGCCCCTCTTAAGCCACCCCTAACCTACCCCGAATGCTGAAATCAACTGATTTATTAGGTTCGATTATCATCTGTAAGACTTTCTGTATCCTCACTCTTATTAAAAAAATGAAGTCGAAAGTCAACGGGCCTTTTAATTCCATATCAAAGACAATACCAAAGAGTCAAACTTTATAAAAAGTCAAGCTTCAGGATGTGGACCCTTTCATACGACAGGATTCTTGACTCGGCCAAGGCGTCGCCGTTAGTATATGCTCTTTCATGGACCTCTAAGTCTACTTACCATTTGTTAACGACTCTTAATTTTTTTTTAATTTGTACCACGTAATATCTCCGGACCAGCCGAAGCACACCTCAAAAATAATATGTGGTTAGGCCGGGATCCCTATGAAAATTCTTATCGACCCTTCCAATTTTTGAATCGATACTGAGATCACTCATTTGGAACCTAATGGGTGAGGAACCGTCAGGCCAAGGTCAGGTTGATTACTGTCCTTTAATTTTATTCTTATTACATCCCTCTCTATTGATAAGACCAAATATTCTACTACTCATTGACATCGATATGGACAATTTCCTTGTCCCTTTCCCATCCCACTCCTTCTCTATATAAGTAGCCCTTCCCCCTTTCTCGTTCTCTCGCAGACAAGCTCCCAGAAAACATTGGTTTCATTCGTTCGTTTGCTGTTCTTGTTTTCCTATTCCAACTTCGTCTCTTGCAGTCTTTCTCACAGTGGGAAAACAGAGATCCGGAAAACAGAGATGCTTGAAAAACTGATTTTCTCCCTCACCCTATTCTTCCCCTTCATTTTCATTTTCCATGTCTTCCTGAGAGACAGCAGGAGGAAGAACAATGCAAGAGCCAAGCTTCCTCCTGGCTCAATGGGGTGGCCTTACATTGGAGAGACTCTTCAGCTCTACTCTCAGGACCCCAACATTTTCTTTGCCACCAAACAGCAAAGGTGCCCTTCCTCCTCCAATCCTAATTCACGGAACACTCGCTTCCAAATAAAGACCGGAACTCGGAAACGGAATAAAGACCGGAACTTGGGAAAGATTGAAACCGGATACGAGCCCAGGTTCCCGCATTTTTTAAGTTGTTAGTGCCTGTCTAAAGCCGAAGTTTTTGCGGTTCTCAGGTTTGGTGAAATATTCAAGACGCATATCCTGGGCTGCCCATGCGTTATGCTGGCAGGGCCAGAGGCGGCACGGTTCGTGCTCAGAACACAGGCCCATCTTTTCAAGCCGACGTATCCAAGGAGCAAGGAGAGACTGATCGGGCCATCGGCCCTCTTCTTCCACCAGGGAGATTACCACACCCGACTCAGGCAGCTCGTTCGAGCTTCCCTCTCCCCGGAAGCCATGAGGAAGGCAACCCCTCGTATCGAATCCATAGCCCTCTCCATGTTGGAATCCTGGAATGGCGGACAGGTCATCAACACCTTCCAAGAAATGAAAAGGGTACGGTACTCATTCTTCAAAATCCAAAACCCGAGCTTGGAATTCAATTTCAATGATCATAAATATCGGTTTCTTCAGTTTGCTTTCGAGGTTGGTGTTCTTGCAATCTTTGGCGACTTGGAGGGACATTACAGTGAACAGCTGAGGAAGAACTACTGCATAATGGATAGGGGCTACAATTCATATCCCACCAACATCCCCGGAACACCGTACCGGAAGGCCATAGTCGTAAGCAGACTCAAATTTAGAATTCCAGAAATTTTAAGCTCACAAAGGATCATCAGTCAGCCGGTTGAATTCCTGTGCAGGCTAGGAGGAGGCTGAGCAAGATCTTGACTGGCATAATAACCGAGAGGAAGGAGAAGCGGCTGCTCGACAAGGATTTGCTCGGGTTCCTGTTGAACTCCAAGGATGAATGCGGGGAAATACTGAATCTAGAGCAAGTCGCGGATAACATAATCGGGGTATTGTTTGCTGCTCAGGACACGACCGCCAGTGTCTTGACATGGACACTCAAGTACCTCCATGACAACCCAAAACTCCTCGAGGCTGTTAAGGTGCTGTGACATGTTTCGATGTCTGTCCTCCAATAATTCCCATAATTTCAACATTGTGGTGTCGGCGGTTCACTGATCGACGTTGTAATGATTGCAGGCTGAGCAAGAGGCGGTTCAAGGATCGAGTCAAGAAGAGAGCAGATCGGTGACCTGGGCTCAGACTAGAAAGATGCCATTGACTAATAAGGTACGGAAAAAAGTTAGTAGCTGGAACCGGATTGGAGAAAGTTAATTCATATATGGCGCTGCGATCTTATTTGAAAACGGGATCTGTTTTTGGCTCCAGAGGCTTTCCTCAACTGCTACACTTGACCATATAGGTTGTGCTGGAGACCTTGAGGATGGCAAGCATTATAACTTTCACTTTCCGGGAAGCAGTGGCCGACGTAGAGTACAAGGGTAAGTTGGAGAATACTAAAACCTGAATATTACTATTTCTTTTTTAGGAAATGGAATACAGAGACCAGAAATCCATCGCGGGTCCTGAAAATGCAGTCCATAGGTTGAAGTCTTGACCTACACATAAGATTATCGATCCCAGGATGACCGGGGACTTCCCGTGTAACACCACTGGACAGGACAAGAGGCCTAAAACATGAGATCTGACTCGAGATTCTCCATATTGATCCAGCCTAGCATCTGAGATTCAAGTTTTGAATCGACTGACTCATGGCGGGTTTTTCACAGGGTACCTGATTCCAAAAGGCTGGAAGGTGATGCCTCTGTTCAGGAACATTCACCACAACGCGGAGTACTTTGTTGACCCCGAAAAGTTTGATCCCTCAAGATTTGAGGTATCAAAAATACCAAAAAAAAAAAATAAAAGTAAAAGCTTCCTTTTCTTTTGCATACCTTTGTTTCATGGTCCTTTCGTGCACATTGTTGATTCCTTGTTGGATGACAAAAACAAGGTTGCTCCACAACCCGATACTTTCATGCCATTTGGCAGTGGAATCCACTCCTGCCCAGGAAACGAGCTTGCTAAGCTGGAGATACTGATCTTGATCCACCACCTTGTCACAAAATTCAGGTATGCAATAACATTGCGCCATGGAACTCTCGATCGATCCGGCTTGGATTGTGCATCGCCTGGTTTAACATGGTACATGTCAGGCAGCTCATTCGAGCTCCATTGCAAGGGTCATCTGATTTAATGCACTTGAATGGGTTGTTCATAGGATAGACCTAGCCATGCAACTCATTAATTTTTATCAATATCAAGAAATTGGACGGATATATGAGAAAGCTCTAAAAATTTCGTAAATATCGATCACCAGTTCCAAAGCTGCTATACAAAAACTCTAGAAGTAGGAAACAACAGTAATAGCAAAAAAATCCCAAAACAGTTGAAAATTCTAAAATTACCACTAAAATTTACAATAGAACGAATTTAATCTCTCAATGGTGGAATTTGGCTAAAATCGTATTCCAAACTGGCATTGGAAGGTCATTTCCGCTCAAAAAACATCCCACATTCAGTCAAAAATGGGCACCGTTAACTTTCTGATCAGACAGACCCTGCTAGACCTTGGACCTTCGGATAATCTAATTGAACCATGAAGTTCAATTTCATCTGTATTGCATCATCTAGACCCAAAGATATTGTACGCATGTTAAAAGGAAACACATGAAAAGAACTTGTGGAAAGAGAATAAGTGGCTGCCTGTCCCACCATCAGTTAAAGGGTAATATAAGAGAATCCGAATGAGTCGTATCAGATGGACAAAGAAGATAAAGGCTAATCTTTTTTTCATGATTCTTGCAGGTGGAAAGTGGTCGGATCTGAAAATGGTATTCAGTATGGCCCATTCCCCGTGCCGTGGCATGGACTGCCTGCAAAATTTTGGAAGGAATCTCCGATTCCGGGGCAATGAGGACGCACGTGGAAGAACAGAACTCATCGGAAAAATATCTCTTGTAGCGGTCGTGTTCAATGTCCGACGACGAACTCCCGGAAACGGTATTCGACTTCCGATGGAATATCATTTACTTCTCATCATTCTTGCCCATGTATTCACTCTCTCTTATATCACCTTAAGAAAGAAAAAGTCCGAGAGGAAAGGAACAAGGAGATGAGAGAGTGCAATACAACAATTAATCCTCTAGTTTAGTTCTTCTTCACTTTGTATGTGGCAGCCAAGCCCCCTCCAAGAACCTTGGGGAAGCTACCCAAATTTTATTAGAGTGCAAAAGGTCGATTAGTTTCTCAACTCTGTCTCCCTCAATTGTGCTGGCGATGATTCCCGCACTTTGCGATACACGCTTCAATCAATACCGATCTACAAGAAAACATCGACACCCGAACCAACGATTTCCGAGCTCGTGCATTGTCCAGAGATGCACTACGTTTGCATCAGAGAAAGGAAAGGAGGGGTTAGAATATTCTTGCCAAGAAGATCTTTCCAATGAAGTGTTAAGCTTCCACACCCCCATTGAACCGGACTTACAAGAAATGTTGGGATATGCGTTCTACCTAAAAAGCTGAATTGATGGGTACAACATTATAGGGTTTTACTTTGAGTCTAATATAAGATTTTCAAATCAAATATTCACCTAAAAGTCTAAATTAATAGAAGGTCATACACGAGTTTCGTATATTCACAGGATTTGATAATTTAGTGGTTCAAAACTCACTCTCGTGTATTTTGTTGAGTCCAAAGATTCATGTTCCAAATCCATTCCACGCATTTGTATCAAAAGATTCTCTAGAAGTATGTTTCTCGAACTGGGTTTGGAGGCCACTGGTTTTCTTAGCTATACTATGCCTTTTGTGGTGTTATAATGATGGGATCAATGCTGACTGCTGGTTGTTCGATACTTATGATATATTAGCGGTTGAATATGAAAATCCGAATATTACATAGCAATGGATGGGTAAACACTATTATTGTCCTCCTTGGATGACGGAAAGATCGTTTCTAATATGTTGATAAGAACACAATATTCTTTCTTGATCACGGAATCAATCTTCTGCGAGGGACAAGAGTCTCAATCCAGTCTCGGATTTGAATCTGGACACCAACCCACCACCGCATTAGCTCCGACCTGGGGAAGGCACGACTCCTCGAACCCCGAAAGAGGCATGGGAAGTGTACGTTGCTTTTCGTGGGGGTGTAAGTAAAAAATCGGAAATCCAAAAAATAAAAAAAAAATCAATCAAATTCGAATAGAAAAAAAAATTATGGGTCCCGAGATAAATTCAAGATGGTTTTTAAGGTGGAAAAAAACTAGACCGAAAAATTCGGGTCCCAAACCGGAAAATCTGGCAGGACCCGAAACGGAATCGAAAATTATATTAAATTTATATTATATGTAATAAATCATTTTTATTTTTGACAATAAAAATAGTATATTTGATAATTTTAAACTTGAATCTTGATTCATATTTATATTTTTATCTTCTTAATACACTAAAATATTCATAATTAGTATTTCTCATTTATTATAATGAATTTTATTTTATTATATTTGCATTTAATATATTATTACATTAAAAATTGGGGGCCGAAAAAACCGAATATGAAGTGGGTGGTTTTCGCGGCAAAAAAAAAAAAGAAGAAGTGAGTGGTTTTCATAATCCCTAAACGGTTCTCGATACGGTTTTTTAACTTGAAAAAATCGAACCAAAATATGCCGAGACTCAATAATTTTCAAAAAAAAAAAAACGAACCAAACTGCTCGTTTATACCCCTAGCTTTATGAGACACCTCCCCTTTGGGCGTTGGCTACCTTCCAGAATGCTGCTGAGGCTGTGAACCTCTCCACGTATGATGCTCCCATTATCCAAAGCAACAAAGTTGAAAGAAGCCAAAAAGGAGGGGAAAAAAAGGGAAGGTAAAGAGCCAGGCCGTGTCAACAGCTGGAGAGCACCTCTTGTGGGACTCGGAGATCAGCAGCAAACTTCAAGTTCTCCTTTTCTTTTGGACAGACATATCGAGAGTCTTATATATTTATCGACTATTACAAATGAGTTTTAAATATTTCAAAATTATAAATTAAGTCATGTATGTTGCACGCGTTACAATATCGAGTCATTTCCGTCATCTACCGTTACTTTACGTCAACGTAGAACTGACATGGTATTGACATACGTCAGTTTAAAATAACAGTAAGCGATTGAAATGACTTGATATGGTAATGCGTGAAACATATAAGACTTAATTTATCATTTTTTTAATATTTAGAACTCACTTCTAATAATTAATAAATATATAAAATTTCGGTATCTTTTATCACTTTTCTTTTCCTTTCCTTTTCTGCTTAGGTTCTGTGGTTACAATAGAATCTGCCAGCTTATGTGAAATCCCTTTGATCTCTCTGCGATTGGTCCGTCTTCTGATATTTATTCTTACAGGGGACCAATGATTTTGCGTTCGTCATATGCTAAAGATGATGTAGTAGCTGATGGGAGGCCACCTGTCGACTTTGTCGACAAGGTGAGCCCCAAAGATTTGAACCGGATATATTCTTCCCGACAATCGATAAAATGTAGAAAAGATCGGGATCTTATGATGTCTGAGGAACCGTGTACTTGGCGATGTTCTACTGAAACTGTACTTGCAGTGGTAATTGAATTCAAGCAGTCTGTGAAATGACACCGGGTACCGGGGCTCGCACAGAACCGAGCAATGTTCTAATCCGATGTCTTGTCCAGTGAGCCAGACGAGGCGATCGCACAGTGGAACGCAACAAACCGAAACCTCGAAGAATGTCATCGTGGAAATGAGATCGATTGTCAAAATTCCATCGGGACTCTCGGAATGGACCATGGATCATGTGCCTAAGCAAGAAGTTGAATTTTCAGACAAGCAAAACGATTAGGTCATGCTTGGAATTTGGATTTTTTTTCCATTTTTATTATAATTTTTAAATTTTATATTCTTGAAGACTCAAACTTGCCGGCACCCTTAATGGGTCAACCCGTGCCTTGAATTGGGACACTAGTCGACCTGATTTATAAAATAATAGATATTATATAAAAATTTAATTTAAAATATAGTTATAAATCTATATATTTATAATAATAGAGTTACATAATCTTACATTACGGAGCTGGTCAGAAGACAGATCCAGACCAACCCGATCCCTGCAGCGGTCGGGTAAAACTTGGCCCAAACCGGACCGGGCCAAAATTGCCATCCCTTAACCCACACCCACATCCCCTTTCTTCTCGTCAACTTCTCCACCTAGTCTTCATTTCAAAATGGGCCTGGCTTAGGCCCATATCGCAGTACTTGGGCTGATGCTTTCGGGTTCGGGCCAGAAACAGCCTCTCGCCGTTACAGTTGCCGAGGAATGGATGAACTCTGCCTCTCTGCTCTCAAAAGGCAGAATCTTGTGCTTTACTTCTGCGCTGAAATCTTACACAATGAGTTCCACGATGGAGCAGCGCTCTGTGTTTAAAATAAAGCAATGTACAGATACGAACCTCAAGCCCGATCCAGGACTGCGGAGAGAACTGCTCTGCTCGTGTTGGATCGTGAGAATGGCACGTTTTTACGGGTCCATGCCGAACCTTAGTGCCAGCAGAAGAGAAGTGGTGATGGGAGACATTGGAATGGAGGGGATGGATTGTATCGAGCCATTCAGCAACATTTAAATCCTTTTGCTATGGTGTCTAGCCCCACAAGTTACCGGTGTTCCTGCTGCGATTTAGACCCATGAGCTAGCAGTGGAAAAAATCGGAAAAAAAATCGAAAAATAAGAAGATAAAAACATAACACAAGAATTACGTGGTAAAACCCTTTCATGAAGGGAACGTTCACGGTACAGAGTCAACAATCCACCAGATCGAAACAGGATATTACAACATAACAAAGATCCTTAATCTCATACCCAAGCCCCCCAGAAAGAAAAGTATGGAACCCCACCTCTCAAATTCTGACGCATTCATGTTATAGAGAAATTTATTAGAAAAATCATTCACAAGATTGCCCACATCTCTTAAAAGATTCTGTTCACCGTTATACAAACAAAAAATATATATGATATCACCTAATTTTAGAAAAATATTGAACTAGATTGAATAAGAAATTCTTCGGCGATCTTTTCTCATTGCGTGACTTGATAAAAATACCAATCAAATTATAGCAAATGAGTGAGGTAAAACCATGTAAAATTTAGTAGTTGTCATATATACTACTAATTAAAGAAAAATTTATCAGTGCTTCATCAACATATTATTTTCTTCCAATCTGATACCATATTGAATTTTGTATTGTGTGAGCAGACCATTGGTAAAGTCGGCGACTTGGGCCGAGAGGGGACTATCGGGCTTGCGGGTTTACATCATGAGAGGACTACCAGAGACGGGTCCGAGTTTACATCAACTGTTATCGTGTGGTCAGACGCTCATATATATTGTAATATTTATAATAATGGGTCTTACAAAAAATTGAATTCGTTTCTACCCAAAAGCCTAAACTATCAGGAGGTGGTATATGGTTGTCTTATAAATCTATTATAGTCATCTTATATGACCGATATCGGATCTAACACTACTATTATTATGCAAAAATTTGTATTGAAAAACGTTTCAAATTTTTAATCCGTGTTCGTTGGCAACAAAACCATTCTTAACTTGGGAAATTGTGATGTGAAACTCCTAACTAACACGATTACTAAACTTTTGGTAGGTGAACCTAAACGACGGGGGCTCTTGTTGAACCATCCCTTTCACAATTTCCAACTTTTCCTCGGCTCACACCCATCAACCAATACCCTAGCCTTGCACATCCATTCATCTTATTTTCCTTTGATCAATCCATCACGCAATCGGGATCGGATTCGACCTACCGAAGATATCTCCAGGACTGTCTTACTCCGACTTTGTTTGATCATGGCCGATGGTGCGGGTGTTCATTCCCAAGAATATTTTCGGGCGAACGTGAAGAAACTGAACTGTTTTGTACTCGCTTTGAAGATGAAACGGTCGAATTATGCAGAGCTGGCTCGGGCTGGCTCTAATAAATATTGTAGCAGGTTTATAAAAGATTGGATCATATCCGTCAAAAAAATTTAAACTAATAAATGATGGTGTCCAATTTTCTTATATTTATAATTTTTTTTATATTATTTTCAGTACGAGATTGTCTTCCTTAAGATGCTCAATTCGTCTTTTGGCTGTTATGAAGCATTGTATTCAAGTATTGTTTGTGGATTACGGGGAATGCTAAGATTATAAGAAAAGTTTGAATTACGGTAAAATTTTCTTGGAAAACGGGTTGAAATGTGAGAATGTGGTGTTTGAAATAATAAAGAAAGCCGGTTGTAAAATTAAAATTTCGAGTACTTTTGATGTCGAAACTTCGTCAATCATGTTGTAAAATTTTAACTTCCTAGACAAATTATAGTAAACTTTACAAATAAACCTCACAAGTAATATGTGACGTAAATTGTAACGTAACTTCGAAACAGGTCAGAGCGCGTCTTCTTTTTTTTTTTTTTAATCTTTTGGAAGACACCATTCAAATCTTTAGCAATGATTAAAAACCATTTCCGAAGCAAAAGCACTGACAGCTGAGGGGAAAAGAGACTAATCTGTCATCTCTTAGTCAAAGAATTGCTTTCCACAACTAAATGACAGCATTTGTTCACCTAAATGTTCTCCATATTGTTGAAACTAATCCTCCTCCTCCTCCTTAATAATTTCAGGTAACATCTCAATCCCACATCGGTTATATAATGAGAAGATCTTGGGTGTATATGTAGGGTTCAATGGCCCAAAGAATACCAACAACTAGTACTTTTGAGTGACGGACCCGTAGTGTTACATATAGTATTGAAAGCCAATTCTAGCTCACAGTCGTGGGAATTGCGTACGATATATTATGTTGACCAAGAGTCGAAATAGTGAGTGGTCCGGACCCCGGCCTGAGAGTCCAACGAGAACACTGCACCTCTAAGGGAGAAGTTTGTAACGTCCCAATTCCACATCGGTAGCTAACACTTTTAGGTGATGGGCTTGTGAAAATCGCGTTCAAACTCTGGGAAAATTGTGGTATTAGACAGGCGAAGAAGAGTAGGAACGAACTCCATTCGGTCTATTATAATGTACCATCTATGGACACATAACTTTAAGTGGAAATAGGCTTTCATGTATATACTCCCATAACAAGAGAAAAATCAAAATCCAAAAATTAAAATTAAAGGGAAAAAAAAAGAGGAATTAACAAGGAAAAGAAAAGATAAAATGGACCAATGAGTGCTCCTTCTACTGTATCAAATTCGAGCCAAGCCGCCTGGGATCAGTAATATTGATCTTCCAGTGGTCGTCCGTGGAGTTCCTGAGCCGAGACCTCCTCCTCTCCCAGTTGAGATCTGTCCTCCGCCGCTTCGTTAGCCCGCAGAACCGGTGCAGCCCTGCGTCCATCCCGTCGTGGAACCTCCACCACCGGCGGTGGGCCACGTCGCTGGCGTACACCCGCTGGTCGTCAACGTCCCAGTTGCAGTCGTAGTCCCGGTAGCACAGCCACGGCTTCCACCCCAGGTAGTGGATCGAGTAGAGCTTGGGCGGATCCGCCCCGAACAGATGGTTCTTCATGGCGGCCTCCGCCGTGGTGTTGGCCCAGAAGTTCTTGAGGAAGTTGACTCGCCGGGGCAGCCGGTGCCACCACACGAAGACCTCGTTGAGGAACCCCTGGTCCCCGCCGTTGTACGAGATGATGTCCTCCCGGTGGTCCATAAGTGTCCTGAACGTATGCTAAATAAGTATATGAACAACTAAAAATCCGAAAAAATCGAATTAACGTGTTCTTATGAATCAATTTTTTAGAGAGATATAGCCTAGAAAAATCAATCCAAAAAAAGTGGGCCACTGGCCAAAAAAATCCACCTAACTCAAAATTTGTTCGATTTCCTCGAATTAATTTTATTATTTAATTAAATTCTTCTATTGAAAATAGGATCCGAAAAGCCCGCACTGGAAGTGTATAGTTTTCATAATCTCTAGACTATTCTCAACTTGGTTCTTCACGTTTGAAAAAATGAACCCGAAAAAATTAAAACTCGATAATTCACACGAAAAAAAATCATTTGACCCGAGCATTTACCTGAACGTGCAATTGGATGGCTCGATGACCATGATCCCGGAGTTGAAGATCCAGTTGTCGTTCCCGGTGGCCGACATCTGAGGGAAGTGGAAGAGAAGGTCGAGATTCTGGAGGACTATGATGTCGGAGTCGATGAAGATGACCTTGTCGTAGTCAATCAGCTGCCACAGCCTGAACTTGCTGTAGTTGTACTCGTTGTAGCTGTGCTTCTCGGCCCTCGGGTTCCGGATCCGCTCGATCAGCCGAATGCTCCACCCGGCGGCGGCCAGGGCCGTGCGCTTGTCTTCAGAGATCGACCTGTCAAGGAGGAGGACGAGGTCGCGCTTTGTCCCAGTCTTGATCAAGCTCTGGGCGAGGGCGATGGCGCCGCACACGTACGCCTCCGAGGAGTGGAGAACCGTGGCGTAGGCCTCTTTCTTCACCGTCTTGGTGCTCCTTTGGATCTTGGAGAGGTCGTAGATTTCATTGATACCTGCAATCAATATCCATAATTTCCCTTCATCTAATTTGCTCAGAAAAAGCATAATTTTGAAAGTTTAATGTTGACATCACTCTTGACTCAGGATTAACAGGTTCTAAATTCCGCAAAAGCCCTTTTATTTCTCTTTCCCATGGCCTTGCATGATTATTGTATTTTAAGAAAAGGAAGGATATCACATTCAAATGAGGCGCCTGTAGCTCAGTGGATAGAGCGTCTGTTTCCTAAGCAGAAGGCCGTAGGTTCGACCCCTACCTGGCGCGATTCGGTAACTTGGCCTTTTGCAGCTTCATTTTCCGCTTCTACCCTTTCATTCTCTGTTCACTTTTTTTTTCTTTTTTTGTAGTTTTGTAATTGTTATATAATTTTTATCCGTTAATTAAATAACAATAACAACAAATAAATAGAATAATAGCTTCTATGGGGTGGATAAACTGTAAACTGATAATATACAGTAAACTAATTTTAGGATTCGACTCTTTCAGGAAACCGGCATTTAAAGATGAATGGCGGACCCCGGTTCATATAATATGTCGTCTGGTAAATTAATCGGTTGTTATTGTACTGGACATCATCCATATAAAAATAAATAAATAAATAGAATAATAACATATGTCTGGTCTCCTCATATTGATGATTGATTAGGAATTACGCCATCCTTTCCAACCCCTGGCCCCCTATTCTTCTTCCTAACCCACTCTTGAGTCATGCAACCTACCAATCGGATGGGACAATCAAACTATTACATTTTTGATCGGCTAATTGCATTGAACTTACAGATTTTTCTTTCTATTTTTCAATGTAAATTATGCTCGGTAGCGTGTTTATAATCCAAAAAATCGAACACCGGAAACGAGCACGATCGAATTTAGTAAACTGAACTTAAATGTACTTAGTTACCTTGTCCCCAGAGCGGCAGGGCGAGCCGGCACGACCCGACCGGCAGGGATACCTTCTGCTCGAGCCGCCCTATATCGGGCTCATAGACCCACCAGTCCCCTTCCCTCGTCACCAAGTCGTCGCACCGGAAGATTTCCATCATGGGCCGGCACTGGCTCAGTACTGCCACTGCTGGCCTCTTCCTCCTCCCCCTCCCCGCCGTCTTCTTCGCTACCACATTCGCCGCCACCAGGTGCATCTGGAGCCTTGCCACGTCCCGGTTCCACCCTTCCTCCTGGTACCTGCACGGCACCTTAACCACCACCAAGTCGAACTCGATGCTGTCATCATTGAACTCCGGCATGGGGATCTCGGGGCACTGAGGCACATCGCTCTCCTCCTCCTCATCGATCCACTCCGGGAACAGGTCCTTCCACTCGAAGAGCTCCGAGACTCTGTCAAACCGGACCTGGACCGTCTCCCCGAACCGGCTCCACTCGCTCACATCGTCCTGGTCCATGTTGATCATCCCAATTCTCTTCTTCTTTCCTCCAAGCGCCGAAATTCTGCCACCACTACTACTACCCATCAGCATTTCCTTCAAGAAGCTCGGGGCCTCGATCTTCGTCCCGTTGCCTTGGGGCCGGGATGGGCGGTCCGGATGCTTGTCCTCCAAGACCGCCTTCATCTTCACCGCCCCGTCGACCTACAAAGCATGGAAATATAAGAGAACCGAGTACCTAAACCAGTCCACCTATAAGTATATACTTTTACGTGGACATAAGGACAGTGAATATTTTACAAAAACAAACCATCGTTCGCTCGGTGCTCTGCAACTTCCGGCATGGAAAAATGCACATCGATGAGGGCAACTAGCAGGGCACGAGGCTCACCTTACCTTCTGATGGCACTCGCGGAGGGAGCAGTGGACGAGGCGGGCGGTGGCATCCTGGTGGTAGGCCACCAACGAGGAAGGCCGGAGGATGAGGGCGGCCGAGACTATGAGGAAGCAAGCAAAGAAAACTAAGTTCATCCTAACAACTAAAGACTTTGAAGATGGGGACTTCGCCATCTTCGCCGCGTTACTGTTCCCTTGCTGGGTCTGCCCTTCGCCTCCCCCCATTGTTTCCTCCTCTTCTCCCTTCTTCCTCTTCTTTCCTTGTATCCCTTCTGGTTCCTTTAAATTCGAGGAAGATCCGGCTCCTGCAAGAGAAGACTTGTGTGTGCACAACTATCACATAAATATATATATATATATATATATTTGTTTGATATGATGATGGTGGAGGAAAGTGGTGATGGGTTTACACACTTCTTTGCTTTAATGTAATTGAAATTTGACCTTCTTGTGGTTATGGTGGTGATTAGGCTTTTCACTGGGGGAGGATTTTCAGTAGTAGTTGGAGATCTAGTTTTAGGGTGAGGGGAAAGTTAATTTTTTTTTAGTGCCTCTTGTTCCATATTCATGATTCTAATAACGTCTATTTTTCGTTTTGTATGCATCATCAACAGTCCCGAGTTCAATATGACTTGACTCATCCAAGTACGAGATGCAGTCGATCCACTAGGGAGTAAAACTTTTTGAATAATTAGTTTTTTTTTATTTTCCTAATACTCAAACACGAGATTGTACTAAAATAAAAGAGATATTGAGTGATCTCAGTCAACTCCTTGCAATCAATATTGGAGTCTAATTCAAGTTAGACACTACCAATTAGATTAAAAGTTTATTCGAGGTTTGAACTATGAGTGAGTTTTTTCCTCTGAAAACAAGAACAACAGTAGTGGGTGATCTAGTCACTCCACCGTGTGATATTCAGGTTCGTATATTCGATTGTGAAGATACTAAGCGAATTGAGCAAGCAACGCTCAGCACTGACTCCATGTACGTAGTCCCCATCAGAGATTTACTACAGTTTAAAGAAACCGGTGTCCTTCAAACTCGAGCTCAAACAGTGCGCTTCATGTAGATGTTTTGGTACAAACGTGTGGAAAGAACTTGAAGCCGAGTCTTGGACCCACAATTTCGGACTATTAGACCTCCACTTTGCATGGTAACTACAAGCGAGCTTGTTAACAGAAAATTTGCCATGAAATTATTTGAAAATAGTTCAAATTTTGCCCTCAATTGTTTGAGAAGATTGGGATTGTGGTTTAAGTGTAATTATCTTCGTACAACATATGAGCTTGTCTTATTGGTCGAGAAAGGTAAGACGGCACCATGCCAATCGCCATCAACTATGTAAAAGGTTGTTGCCCTGTAGTTGGGTGCATTTTTCCCGAATTATTAAGTTTCCCAACTAATTTAATTCAATATTATTCCCACTATTCCTCACGATTTTTCAACAGGAATTAAAATAAAAACCACAAAAAAATTATTAATAATTTATAAAACGTGGACTTTGAGATGCATTGACCATCGCGCAACGATTAGGCAGATAAAATAACTGGGAGTAGATCTAAATGATTGGAGGGGCACAATGTAGAATTCAGGTGAGTAGGTTGTAATGTTTATTGTGTCCCGGACTAATCTAAATTCGAATTTGGTCGGTCCACTAAATAGTAAAATCTTTATAATATCTGATTCTTCCATTCTAAAAACTCGATTTCAATACCTTGCTTCAAAAGGAGTACACCGAATCACTTAAATCAATGTATGATAGTCGCAAAAGTTATTCTTCAATATGCATTGCCTTATATCCAAAAACCCGACGAGTCCCTCAAATCAAGGTTCAAGACATATCGATCCACAAAGAGATTGCTGATTTTGCGGGCTTACGTCATGAAATGACTACCGGAAACGAGTTCGAGTTTATGTCAGAAATTATATATTATTAAAAATGAATCTTACAAGAGACTGGGGTGGCCGATGCGGGTTTAGCAGAGGTAAGACTCTCGCACTAATTCACACAACTCCTCGAATCCGATATCTTACTTCTTAAGGAACAGAAATGTCTAATCGCATCAGTCGATCCAAATCCATTTTGTCTGTCTTATAGAGATATGATACTAAATATGTCTAAATCATTGAGATGCCTGTAATCTTAGGGAAGATCATAAGTTAAAGCCGAACGAGGCTACTGCACAACAACTATGTGGTTGCCCCGTCAACTTCTTACGCGCAATGAAATGTCGCTTTCGCCCCTCTCAAACAAATACATCCATTTTGCCTCTCTCTTTTTTTTTTTTTTAATTATCACATGATTTTCCTCGAGTCATATGGCATTTATTAATATAATCATGCATGGGAACGTATGGAATGCCTAGCCTCTGTACATTCATGGGAAGAAACTGTGGATAAGATGTCACACGTCTCTTCTTCCGATGAATTGAAAAAAAAATTATAATCGAGAAATTTCTATTTTTGCTTGACCGATTAAGCTCGAAAATAAAATTCGTCAGAGTCCATTTGGATTTTCGAATCACCATTTGGCACTCGCTAAAGAAAAAAGATTTTACACTAGAGTGAGTTTATGAGAAATGCCAGTCGTTTCATCAGATTTTATAAAACTCTCTATAAACTAACATATATCGGGTCCAGCATCTAAGTGTCACATACTTGGGGCCAAAAATCTGCGCCGGCGCGGCTGGACAGTCTTATGGCCACCTCCCGGATGCCGACCCCCCGACATAAGAATCCGTGAAGATACGCGGGATGCAGTTGCATCGACATACGGCTAACATGAGTTGGTTTAAGTAGTTTAGTTCTCGGACCCTTAGTGAGCCGACCGGTTCGAACTGTATTAATCAGATCTCGATAAGACTTCTGGATGCACAGATGTATATATTCTCTAGCAACATTGGTGAGCGACGGATGAAATTGATTGGATAATTGCCCGAACGAAAGCGCGATTATTGGGGGGGTAGTAGGTCGGAAATCGAAGACATCGCAACTCACCCCAATAAACAAATGATTTTGTGCTGGTGTCGGGTATCCAACACGAAATTTTGCTGTCAATTTTATTTATTTTGGGTTTGTGTTTGTTTTCTGAAAGCTGTCGAGTCGAGGAGGCTAATGAATTGTGGTTGATATATGTTTGAGACGGATCGGTCTATTATTGCATACAATTTTTCGAATTACAAATTTTTTTCATCCGTGATGTTACAAAATCCGATCCCACAACAACAGAGCGTAATAGAAATTCTGAAGATATATTTTTAATCAGTGTGGGGCCTTATAAATTAATTAAGCCACTTTTTACGATTTTTTATAAAATTTTAAAAATTTAAAAAATCATAAAAATGACTTAATATTATTAATTAGTGTGGCCATGGAGGTAGAAGACTTTCTCAATTATTACACAGTTGGTCCCTCATTTTCCTCTTCTTTTCTTTTGAACCCCTGTACTTTCAATACTGCTTGAGTTCATGGGTGATACCCCCCTCCATCAATAATGCATTTACTCGAATTATCAACACCCGATATCGACCCGATTCACAATTAGAGATTTTTCACCAGATCTAAATTGAAGATTAGGGCAACATGATGGAACAATCTGAATAAGTAATATTCGGAGAACTGACCCAACTTATGGATCTTGACCAATATGGATGAGTTACAGCAATTTAATGACATTTTTCTTTAAATAAAATTCCGAATTTAAACTTTTTGAATTAGAAAAACATGTCATCATGAGAATTTTGCTCCTCGATGAGTCAACCATAATCCCACATGGATGGATTAAGATTCATCAATCTTACTGAATGAGGTGCACAAAGCTAATTAGAAAGACATTATGCTGTTTTTCCTTTTGTCTTTTTCCTTCTTTCGACAATGTTAATGATTGAAAATAGAAATACCATAAGTTCCATTCTTGAACATGAGATTTTTTTTTATTTTAAAAAAATACTTTTTCTTGTGTTTCTTATACAATGCCACAATTTCAACAATTTTAAAGAAGACCCTCCTTTTTTCATGCTCGTTGTTAAAAATTTTATAAGTTGTGACTAATTTCGATAATTATTTTCGTCCACTCTGCATTACGTGATATCTTGAAACTCAATAAACCTTGACTAACCCAAGTTCAAAGTAGATTAACCAACTGACAGGTAAAATTATCACAACCATCGATCTTCGTCATCTTTAAGTTTTGAATTCAAAATATTATATAAGATATATATATAATGAAATTATTAAATAGATGGCTTTTTGACTTCCATTGCCTCTAGCAGGGCTACACCATAGGACTAGAATAAAGCCCAATCCAAGTAAGCAAGCACATTGCATTGCCCAACTTGGAGGTAGATACTCCAACATCCAACAACAAGAGCCAAGTGCTTATTTCAATAAAATCGTCCTCGATTTGAAACAATGAGACCCTCAGTTCGATATTCTTATCAGCAGGAACTCTCTATACTATTTTGATCTTCTATTCCTCGTACTGCTTCAAAACTCAGAGACTTCTTTCGTGATCGAGAAAGATGCTAAGGTGCAATCAACTCCGAGGAATTTAAATCAATTGGAAGGCTCTTGCTAAAGACTAGAATATGAAGTTAGAGACTGTTAAATTATAGGTATTTGAATTATCAACTACACAATTTGATACTGGAAAAAGACTTCTTTGGGGGATAGCAAATGAAAATACTAGGAACGGGGAATCAATATGGGTCGCTTGAGATCATTCGATTTATTGAATACGGGTTGGTTAAAATAGTTCGACACTTTTTTTCTTAAGTAAAATCTTTTATTCAAATTTTATAAATGTTAAAATAAAATCATATTTTGAATAATTTTACTCCTTATTAGACCCAACTGACTTGATCGTTAAATAATAAGCAATTTTTTTAAAAGAAAGGGTTATATATATATATATACACACACTAAAATCAAATACAAGAAAATTTTAAAAAAATGCAGAAAATTTCATTGATGAAATTTAAACTTTAGAATCTTTTAATTTCGAACGAGGTTAAATATCACTGCATCATATTGTTCTTTTTCTTCGAAATTTCTTAACTAGCTTTCGGCTGGCATTTGTTCTTTGGGCATAATACAGGTGTAAAAGGGCAATGCATCTTCTTCTCCATGTTCGACAGAGATTCGCGTCCTCATGGTCGGCTGCTGGACAATGCTCGGCCATCAATGTTGAATCAATGGATTGATTAGAAAGGAAGGGGGAAGGGGAATTCTTAATATTACAAAAAAATTTAAAATTTTATCCACTATCTAATAATTAAAAATATGGTCGGATTAAATTAATTTTAAAATAAAAAAACACGCACACATATATTATTTATGCGAAAAGTCTACACTACATTCATGCACTTGATATCGTTACTTTCTTTTTCAAGTATATATTATCTGATATCTAAGATTTTAATGGGTCCAGACTAATTCTAGTTCGAGTTCGGTGTGTTCACTAAGGAGGTAAAATCTCTCAACGTGAATTTTCTCCATTAACAAGACTCGAATATGAGATATTTTATTATTTCAATCGATTCGCACGTTATATTATTACTTTTTTGTTGAGAACATAGGGAGAGTAACATATGAATACCACTTATATATACTAATGAAAAACAGTGATGTGACATAATTGCATATGTACCAAATTGCTGTTCCCAAGTCATTCGTGTGATGATATTACGCGAATTAATAAAATTTAATTATTTTAAATATTTTTATAAAATTTTAAAAGAAAAAAAAATTTGGAAAGATACTTGAATTTGAATAGTTGGTGCTACCACATAAGCACTCCACGCGGTGATAACGGTGCATGCAAGGTATTTTGCAAATATGATTATTATTATTATTGCAACAACGAGATCTATTTCACTTATAAGAATCGATCCCGAACTTTTCTTACGGTTGATTGGTACAAGGAGATGCGTGGTTGATTTGATGATGAAAAGGAGATCGACCTTGTGTGTGTCACCATAGACTTTTAACTTTTTTCATCTAAAACATGAAGATCTAGAACAAGGCTAATGAGCAATCTTTCTTTATTACCGGTTCTCATCATTTGATATTCAAAAATTTCGGACTAATTTCAGTTTGAATCTGATTAACTCATCGCTGAGAGACAGAATTGTTCTAATTTTATATTTTCTTCATTGATAAAATTCGATCACAATACTTTGCTTAATTTTCCGACGTGGTGCAAGCTCCGCTCCTTCTCCTAAGATTCCTGCATGTCGAGAGTTATCAGATAATTAATAGCTTTTTGCACATGATAGAATACGTTCCTAACATCAACTTTATTCAGATTCTTGTTCTTTTTGAAAGAGGTAGACATTAACAGATTTATGAAAGATAAATTATATAACGAATTCTAAATTTAAATTCTAAATTAAATTCCTTAAAGAATTCTTAAAAATCCTAAAAGAAATTCCAAAACTCGTGTTTTATAATGCTCCGCATCGTTTCCCATTTCTCGCTATCTCACTTCGAGTTTTTTAAGGTTTCTTACGTTTTCTAGGATTTTGTTAAAGTTTATAGATTTTTTAAGAAAGATTTGAATTTGTATTTTGCATCTAATTTCTCTCTCTTAAATTTGCTGATATTGATAATTACTATTTTTTCTGTAATATCATCAAACAAAACTAACGTAGTACGCCATCTAATTTCTCCCTCTTAAATATGCTAATATTGCTAATTACTATTTTTTTCCTGTAAAACCATAGAATAAAATTAATGTAGTAATTTCTCCCTCTTAAATTTGCTGATATTGCTAATTACTATTTTTTCTGTAATACCATCGAACAAAACTAACGTAGTACACCGTCTAATTTCTCCCTCTTAAATATGCTGATATTGCTAATTACTTTTTTTTTTTGTGTAATACGATCGAACAAAACTAACGTAGTAAGCCGTCCAATTTCTCCCTCTTAAATCTGCTGATATTGCTAATTACTTTTTTTTTTTAATATCATTCAACAAAACTAATGTAGCAGTACGTCGTGATATACAAGACTTTCTCGAACAGCTGAGACATCATTCTATAAATTGGGCGAAAACAGTTGCCCATTCATGAACACGTACCCATAGCATAGAGCCAAACCGAACTTGCAACTTCAGATCTCTTCCCATGGCGTTCAAGAGCCGAAGCATGTCCAGCGATGGGTGCCGGGTGATGAGCTTGGAGGATTTCAAGCAGTGGTTGAAGAAGTTCGACTCCGACAGGGATGGCCGGATAAGCAAAGAGGAGCTCTCCCGGGCCATCAGGACGACAGGGGTTCGGTTTTCCCGGCGGAAGGGCAAGGAAGGAGTTGGGTCTGCAGATGTCAATGGCGACGGGTTCATCGAGGAGGATGAGATCGAGGAGCTGGTGGAGTTTGCCCGGCGGCGGCTGGGCGTGAAAGTCGTGGCCTTCTAAACCCTAACCTCTGATCGATGTTTATATATTTCTTGTAAGCTTTAACTACTTCCCTTTTCCGGTTTCGAAAGCGTTCGATCACTCCAACGAACGATCGAAATTTATTTTTCTGCAATATCAGTGATTAATATGGAATAAACTTCTGAATGTTTTTTTTTCCAGATGATAAGTGAGATTTGTATATTTAATAACGAGAAATAAATGAGCAGACAACTCTCACGATGATGATCAAACTCATAATCTCGTGGTTATGAGTTGAAATTTTGTAACACTACACTGAGACCACATCCTCGGATGATATTTTACTTTGTTGGTGTGGTTTGGTATACTGACAGAACGATTTTACATGCATACAAAGACTATTGCTCGTATCTATATCGGATGGCAACTGTTAATATTGTCTACTACTATTTCTAACAGTAAAAACAAACAATTTTGATTGATCTCCTCACCAGGTAAGCATTGTTATCAGGTAGTGACATCGTAACACTGCTACTAACACCATGTACCTTCTCAACTGAAAAGGCTGGCACGACAACTATCTGTAAAATTATTCGCCGAGCTTATAAGAGATTGTGTTGATATTCACTTAAAATCCTAAGTTTATAAATGATATTACTCAATTTTCTTTTATATATATATATATATATATAATGTCGGGTATGGGACTCAAATATGTTTATTGCAAGCCGCACCACAATGGGTTAGTGAGTGCTACAGTTTCGGGCAAAGTCAGAGCCCACTTAACACCCAAAGAGCTCAGCGGAGTGGCCGAATTGATCTTTCTTGCCCGATGGAAGTTCAAATCTTGGGTATAGAGATTTAAAAGCATCGACCACCCGGGAGTCTTCGAGAAATAATCCCGCACCGGACAATTAAAAGATTGAAATTTGGCTGACTAATCTCCATGATCATGTATATACGCCTATAGGCACGCACAAGACACAAGGGAAGACTAGCTTGAAGGGAATTTGATCCTTAAATGAGAGCAACACTTTACCTTATTATTACCGTTAGACTAACAACCTTAGATAAAGTGGAAAAGAAATAAATGGACATATGACTCCTAAGGTGAATATCGAATTCAGAACCTCTGAATTATGAGTTGCAGTCTTGTGTCATAGCATCCTCTCAATCTCAAAGTACTGGTACTTTAATCGAAAATTTATGATCAATTCAATGTTAATAATAAAGTACCAGTACTTTATTCTAATAGCGAATAGTGAGCTGAGCCACTAATGAGTAGATCAACAAAAAAAAAAAAAGAGTACTAAGATCAGTCCACGCGTGCACAATTTTATTTATTTATTTATTGAAGGAAGAACTTTCATGTGCTGTGTGGGGCTCCAAGCTCGTGCATGGCTGTGGCTATATGTGCTATCAATCATGAGTACTCTCAAAATTTTGACAGGGACCTTACCCCAATTCATTTGATCCCCTATCTTCAAATTATGATATCAAATGACTAGGCAAGATGGATAAATATTTTCAATTTTTTTTCCTAAAAGTTATTATAATTTTTAAAAAACACAAAAAACAGATAATTATCCATCACACCGTCATCGAGCTAATGGTGGCATTACTGGGTGGTAACCCGACCGCCCCTCTCCATCTCCCTTCCATACCACCGAGAAAGTCTTGGGTGCATATCGAGGGCAATGGTCGGTATATCTGAGACTTTCTCAGTAGAGGGGCAGCAGGTTACTGTCACGTAATGTCACCATCTGCTTAATAACATAGATTCATAAGGAAAAAGAATACCATACATACCTCTTATGGTTACTTCACCACGTAACGTGAGGGAGCGCAAATCAAAATGTGACAAACGATCAAATTAGTGTTAATCACCAGAACATTTACTATAATTAATACTGATCAAAGCAATTTTATTGATTCTTCCTCACCATATTACTGTGAGATAGGATTTTTTCTTATCGTTTGAATGTGGAGAACTAAGCCATGCAACTTCCCATAGTTCATTATTGTCATATTTATTTCATCGAGAATATTAACCATCATAAATTAAATTGCCAAAATTGCACAAATAGAACATTTTCAACCAAAAAAAAAAGACTTTAAGGGAAAAAAAGTAGAGAAAACATAGGTTTACATGGCATTTTTTTTTTCCTTGCACAATACAGTATCTTCGGATCAGCCAAAATACACCTCAAGACCAATTTGAAGTCGGGCCAGAATTTCTAAGAAAAATTCCGTCGACCATCCGAATCGATCTTGAAATCACCCATTTGAAAATATAGTGAGAGAACCAGTAGATCAACCTCCGGTTGATATACTCGACATCTTTTCCTCTTAGTGAACTTGGCATCTTTTCCTCCTAGTGAGCTCTCTTCTTCATCAATCATTGAGTAATGAGACCCACAGCCGTTTAGCTCCCTCGTTTGTGCCTTCTTTTTCATGTCGTACCATTCTCTGTTCACAGACCGGAAATGGCTTTTCTCTTCCCTTTTTTCACTTTGTTTGATGACATGCATGATTTTCCTTTTCCTGTAATTTTTTAGGTCTCGAGATTCAGCTTTTTGAAATCACCCAAAAGTGATAATTCACCGAGGATTCAGCAACGTAGCGGTAGCGTTAATCTTAATCTGAAATCAGAAATTTTTTTTGATTTGATTCCATCGTTAGATAAGAGAGTCAGAGAATAAGCATCATGGCACCGGAGTGTTCGTACGGCTGTGGAGCTGCTGAATCAAATCCTTCACGTCCTTCGGTGTTGAGAATCATATCTCACATCGACTAAATTGAAAAAGAAATTTAAGTTTATTAGAGAATTTAATACCACCACCTAATGGCTTAATCTTCTTAATAAAAACAGACTCAAAACTCTTGTATGCCCAGTTACACTATGCTAGACCCTAGTGTAGAACTTGTAGCTCGTTAAGTCCGAGATCGGAAGAAAAATGCCTAGCACGTGGTCATTCTATCATCAAGTACGGGCTCAAGAATCTTGTAACTTTAGGTAAAAATTTAATATTGAGATGGCCCTTGAATTCGAGGCATTTGGATGAAACCGGGCATTTCGTAGAAAGAAGAGGGCCTGGATCCGTTTGAAGTGGAGACAAACATTCAAGGCATTGTGATTCCATTGTGAATCCGAAAACCCGTGAAATCCTCCGACAGAGAACTTGAATCCATTGTCGGGAAGCTCGGAAGAAGATTTGCAGCCAGCCTTGCTCGAGACACACTGGTTATACGCATGACGAACAATTACTAACAATGCCTGTGAACATACGGTGGTCCTGCTTAATATACACACACACACACACCAGGAAACCGAAAAATGATATCCAGAAGTTCGATAAATCGATCAAGCCTTCATAACCTTTCCTTCTTCAGCTGCAGCGGTGGATTTCTTGCAGTGGGCGATCGCTGCTTGAATCGCTGCCTGCAACTCCTCCATCGTGCTGCTGTGGCCGGTTCGAAGACCGCCTGCAGGGATTGGAGCTAGCGGTCCGCTGTTCGTAGGGGAAGTCCTCATCGAGGCCGGGGCGGAGGAGAAGCGCTCCGACATTACTCTGCCACTCATAACATGGGAATCGTTCTTGCTCGTCTTCCTCTGGCTTAGGTTGCCAGAGAAGGAGCCATGTCGCTCTTGTTCCGGGTTGTTCTTCTTAAGAAAGAGAAGAGGTCGGGCCATTCTGATGTACCTCTTCACCAACTGGCTCACATCATCAAGAACCAAGCTCTTCTTGCTCTGCTTCTTCTTGCTCGTTTCCAAGCTTGGACTCGTGTCTCTCCATCCTCGGATCGCCGACACGGCTCTCCTCCATCTTGGCATCCCCGAGAGCGAGAAGGACTTGGACTTGCAGGCTATCTTCGAGTCACTCAGAGCCATATCTCTCTGTCTTGGGGGTTTCCTTGTTCGAGGCTCGGGTTCTTGTTCTTTGGCTCGTCAAGGACCAGGTCCTTCCTGATATGGAGGGTGAAGCCGTCCGCGGAGTTGTTGGAGGACCGGGAGATGAGGTGGAGGGGAAGGAGGTGGCCGTGGAAGAAGATCTCATCCGCCGGGGACATGTCAACTGTGGAGGAGCTGTTCGGGGTCTCTGTGGCGGTGGTCGGGTTGGAAGAGTGGAGGGAGATTGTGAAGGAGAACTCATGGGAAGGAGACGAGGATGTTGAAGGGGGTGAGAGCACAGCAGCGGATTCACTGTTTTCATGGTGCTCTGCTCTTTGCAGACCTGTGCGTGCTCTGTTTTCTTCGGGGTCCATGGAATTGATGCTGTCTTGGAGGATTAACGATGATGGTGCTGCAAGTGTCCTGCCGGGAAGACGACGGCGGGTTCGGGAGTTGTCGTTTCACCAGCCATTGGATCAGTTTGTCTGTGGTATTGCAGAGAAGACAGGGAGGGGTTCTGAGGAGAGGAGTTTGAGACACAGTAGCTTTGAGAGGGAGGGAGGAAGAGGGAGAGGGAGTTGTATGTTTACTTGAATTTGGATATGAATGTCAAATTGTGGTTGATGTAATGGTTTCCTCACAAGATCCCCAAACGAATGGTCACAAAATCAATTTTTAAATTGAAAGGGTTGACCGGAATTTTTTCAGGAATTCTGTCCTGACTGAAGATTAGTCTCATGTGTGCTTCGGCTAGCCGTATATACTGCGTGGTACAAACAAGAAAAAGGGAAAGAAATTGGATATGAAGGGAGAGGCAGAAGAAGATGTGCTAACAGATATCGTCGAGGACGGTGGCCTGGTAGTCTAAACACCTCATTCACATGTGGTGAGATGTCACCGACTGAGAAAGAACCTGAATAAACTTCACAAGCACTGAATATAAATTGATGGACACGGACTGGTTCAGGTGATTCGATTCAAATCCTTCCCTCTATGAATAAAAAATCAATTATTAAAAGAATTTTAATCACTAATAGACCTTCTTATTTTAAATTTAAATTAGTCAGAAATCTCACTTCTATTTTGCTAGTTCCCCGAGGGACAACCAGTTCACCCAGCAAGGACAAAAGGCCCGTACCATCAACATGGTATCAAACAAAACCCTTTTCTTATCATGAACCATTTCACGATCTGTCTTGACGTGAACTAGTGAACGTTTGTGACCGCGAGAATGAGGTTGGCTCTCTGTCTGTGTTATGTGTGCAATGATTAGAAAAGCCCTTCGGATCCAATCAACCCAATGTTCGGAGAAAGCATCTTAATATCGTCAAACATGTAAAGACAGCTCGAGTTGCTGTCCCTCAGCCTCTTTCATCAATGGTCCGGCTTCATCTCAATGCACGCAGACAGGTAAAATGACCTCTCAAGGAGACTCTAGGACCGATGAATCGGGGTTCGATCCTCCTCCTGATAGTGAATAAGACTCGGAAATATCCCAAGATGAGTCCAGCAATTGTGAGCAGTGATCTCACATGCCCGTCCCGATCTAACTAATCCGATGGGACCAGCAAAAACAGACACAAACAAACCAGGTCGAGAAAAGAGAAAAAGGAAGAGTTCTCGATTCTAAAGGACCGATCAGATTCGCTTAGAATGCAAGCAACCAATAGAAATGAGTAGTAACAGAAGACTAATGGTCTTTCTTCGGGTTCTAGCAGCAGAGTTTCACAATCCCTCGGTCACAAGAGGAAGTGTTGATATGACAAGTGGTACATCGTGCAAATTCTTTCGGGCCACTCACATGAGAAGTCTTTGTGGTCGGGGAGGGGCACAAGCCAAGCTTGCCCCGATGTTGACAGGGCTATAACTGAATTGTTGGCCCTATAGAATGAAATGCATTCGAGAAGTTAATAAAAGATTTTTACCTCTGGTGTGTTGTTCCAAACAGGGAAGTTTCATCTATGGATTCTTCAACAGATCTCACAAGAGACTCCGAGCAATCTGCCTACGACACGGGATGTATATGATACACTGGGAACTCTCTGATCCAGATCTTCTGTCGCGTAATGGATCACAAGGGGGAGTTGAGAGACAAGAGGGACTGTAATGGGTATCTGAAAGTGAGTTTCTTGTGGTAATGCCGGTTCTGCGCTCGGAGAATCGAAGGGGCAAGCTGGTCAATCCACTTCTACACCTAGATCCAGCTGAAATTTGCAATGCAAGTTATAAATAAGAGGTTATTGGAACGTGTGTGGATTCAGAGAGAGAGAGAGAGAGAGAGAGAGTACCTTCATTAGGGTCTCTTTCCTTCCATGGCCTCTTTCTTTTCTTGGCAACTCAAGCAAAGGAAAGGGCCATCCCAGGGACGTAATTTACCTCGGTTATACGAGCCTGCATGTATCGAGATGCCCTCCCCGGATTTGATCTCCACTTGACAGACGGCACACATGAACAACCTAAACATGTTGCAGAGTGGGTATTTGGTATTCAACCTGCAGCCAGAGAGTTTTATATGTGAAGATAATGAGACATGATCGTAAAAGGACCATAAGAAAGACGTGTACACATACACAGACCTTTCCGAGAGCATAGCAGATCCTTCCTCGAACAACTCCTCGACAACATCAAGCTCATGCTCATTATATTCTTTAATGTCCATCTGGGATGAGGATTCTGAAGACTTCCTGCGGAACATGGACTTAAAGACACCCTTTCCTTGCTTCTTGGGGGGAGGCAAAGGGGCTACAGGCTTCGCTTGTGGTAACATGTCAATCACGATGCAGGTTGTATCATCTCGAAGTCCATCAACCTCTACAGCTTCCTGTTATGGAGAGGTGACCAATCATTCAAATTCAAAGTACATATGCTAGACTGGTAGGGCCTAACCAAGGAAGCACCAACCGAGGTAGATGTTGTAACTGGGTTGTTAAGCTCAATAGGAAATCAACAAACTCTTTTTAAATACCAATTATGCAAAACTACCTTGACTATTTGTTTTGCTGCAGCATCAGGCGCCATCCCTCGGCAACAATCAAGGGCTCTTTCTGGACTCAAGGCATCCCAGACACCATCACTTGAGATGATGATACGACCACCACCAGTGGGAAGCTACAGTAAGAATCATAAGATATATATAAAGTTGGTTCTTCCGGGATTAGACCCAGGTAGCTGCCTTTGAAGACCTCAAATAGCAAAAAAGGAAAAGTAGTCTGGAGAAATGCACAAATCCTTGGCATTAATGCTACTAATAATGTAATCTCAGCTAAATAACCGAATGCTTTCAAACTAAAGAAAAGAGATAACAAACCTTCACTTGCTTCACATAAGGAACAGGGACTATAAACTCGCCTACGTCCATGTCCCCTATGGATCTTGAGAGACACAAACCACCAGGCCAGCATCTCAAGGGACCGATCTAGGAAATGACAAGACTTCAAGTTAGGGAACCCATGGACAACAAGGAAAACCAGATAATTTGTCCAGGTAAAGACGGCGATAGTAAGACAGACAGATCTAATGCTTCAGTAGTTTTTCAAGTTCATCTTTATCAGACTGAAGAAATGCAATTTAGCTTCTTCCAAACATAGGTAAGACGTAATTATACGAATAAACATTTTCAGGCTGTTTAAAGGCACCATAATATTACGATTATTCCAGTTGCTTGAGCAAGTAGGAATGTCTGCATCTTAAACAATTGCAATTTCCCTATGGGAACAGCAGAAATTCGAGAAAAATACCTCTGCACCGCCACCAGTATTAAGCCGACCCACCTGACCGCCACTTGCAGTTATCCGTTTCCGCCTGATAACATAAGACAATCAATGGATCAGACAAAGCAAGCAGCTCTCAGTGGAGGAACAAATAAAAAATTTAGTGTACCAACAATGTGAAGTTGTAAAGAGAAGCTGTAAAGTCTCTAGGACATACTCCTCTTCATTGCACTCGAGACGATGATCGGCTGACAGATAGCAGATGCTGCCATCTGCCGATTCAAGGATACAACGAGAGTCACCAACTGAAGCGACAGTTATGACCCATTCTTCAATTATCACAAAGGTGACAGTTGTTCCAGATGTTTGCGCTGACCAGAAAACATGAGAGCCATCAATGGTGGGTTTGGAATTACAAGAAACTTCTATCTCAAGGCAGGAAAGACATAAAGGACTGAGGCTGCAAACTATAACCATGCTATCACAATGCTTTCAAATGCATTGGAAAATGTTTCTAGACCCCTTTGGTGATGAGAAACTTAACTATTCAAACAGACTGATTCAGATTATGCTGTTTTCAGGGGCTGAGCATCCACTATGTGGGTTTAGCAAAGTCTGCATATTTACTAGCAGAAGATTCGGTACTAACATTTCACACGCTAAACCAGCCTCACAAGCAATGATAAGATCTGCAAGTATTATGCTATTCCAACAGCAAATAAAGGCAGGCATTCTTTATCATCTTTCACCATATTTCTTATCACTCTTGGGTAGAACTTGAAAGACTATTACTCAGAATGGCCCCAAACCACTCAGCCCCACCAGTCAATAGTCTGCATTTTCCTCAACATCGGAGGAGAAGGCATACTGACACACACATATTCAAAGAGAGTGGTTTTCTGATTGCAGATTAAGATATAAAGATAGAAACTTCATTTTAGTTGTAGCCTTGTAGGCATGCAAATCTTTTTTCCAAAAACTAACTTTGTGCCGTAAGCCATCAAGATGCATACCAACGTTAAAAGATTAGATCCTTAAACTTCTATAGATTCAATATTCTAGACAGAATGGGTTGTTAAAATCTAATGATCCTAATTGTTTATTGTCACCATATAATCATGAAAATCAGCTAATAAATTACTTTGTTACCTCTCTCTTGAAAATCTTTATCTGTTTTAACAAAGCCTCCAACCAAGGCCCTGGGCAACGCAGCTACCCATTCATCTCTGTTAAGATGGGAAGGCATGGCTGATAAAACGTTGTTGAGAAGATTCTCCTTAGCGTATATAGCAGCAGCAGATCCATTGTGCCCATCAAATAACTGGAAATGTGTAAAGAGGCCAATGATGAGTAGTTTTCATGAGATGCAACTGATCTACCTTTCTATATGTGGAGTAGCTTTCAGTATTCTTGAGCATATATAGACTGACAAATTATAGGAAATGTGCGAACTTGATTATGACACTAAAGGAAAATTTTCCCAAATGTAGTGTGATGGAGGCCGAGAAAAATATTGAGCCAGATACAATAGGATTTGTAAGCCTCCAAGACAAGACTATGATCATTTCATCTCAGCGAGACATTCATCTTCCATTAATCACAGATAAAGTGGGTAGAAGAAAAACTAGTCAAAATGAGATGAAAAAAGAATAATTCCAATCGTCTCCACATTTGTGTCCAGGAATTGATCTACCCACAAGGACTCTTTGCTTTCTTGGAGCATTTCATCTCCGTGTCAAGCATATCGACAATCATGTCCAGAAAACCAACGGAAGCCAATTCCACAATTCTGATGAAATCAATTCAATTCCGAATCCTTGTCCCCAAAAAAATGAATAAGCCAACATCAGACACTGGATGCAAGACCAAGTCAATTGATCAGAAACGCAAACTCATAAACTCGAAAAGCAGATGCCATGGTGATATGTGAGAAGTGAAGAAGTTGATTTCGTCGCAGGGGAAGACAAACGTGAGCCGATACATACTGCGAAAACAGAGTAAGTAGTCATCCCATCTCCAAGAGCCCTCTCGCATTCCGTCTTGAGTAGCGTGAAGTCCTCTCCTTTCTTGCTTTGACTGGCCAGTCCATGAACGATCAACGGCCGGTCAATCTTCTCGCTGGCCACTTCTCGCTTGAGCAGCACAGATAGCGGCAACGTCTGATGTTCACTCCTTGGCCGCATTTTCTATACTTTTGTTTCTCTTCCTTTTCTTCTCCGTCTTATTTAAGGCGCCCACAGATTCGCAGAAGAGCTCCGGTCAGAAGCGCATTTCTGCCTCCAGTCCTCTCATCTGGTGGCGGAGCAGATCAGAAAAGAAATCCTGAAAATGAAGGGGAACGAACGAAACAGTCAAATAGATGGTGGAATGTCCGCTTCTTCTCGCTCTAAAACCTCGGTTGACTCGAACGCAAGGAGACGGCAAAAACGAGGACGACAGCGAGATCTCCAATAACAATGCGGCCAGATAATTAACTAAAAGCACTAAACCTGCGGCTGGCGCAGCCTCTCGTATGACAGCACGGGATGCAGTTTAGAGCAGAAATCCGGCAAGGGACCGTGAGATCATCGAAAACAGGAGGAGGAGGAGGAAAGACAGATTCGGCGCATCAACTCAGCTTCAATCCGGAAATCTGAGAGGGCACGTCGAGGAGAACCAGAGCAGGGAAAGAGAGAGGGAGAGGATTACGGCGGAGCAGGATGAGAGCTCAGGCGCGAAGGTGGCGGGGGGTGCAGGGGAATGGCGGTCGCGGCGATGGAGAGAGCACGCGGATCCTGGCTACTTCCTGCAGAAATTCCTCCATCGCCATCTCGGAGTTATAGAGAGAGAGAGAGAGAGGGACAGAGAGAGTCCAAGTTGCAGAATTTAACAACTAGCAGAGCTGCTGTCGTCTCCCCGTCGTGCTCGATTCTATTCTTCCTCTCTCTCTCTTCTTTTTCGCGATTTCTTCTCTCTCCACTGGGCTGACGCGGCTGAGGAGCCCTCGGAGGGCCGCCGTTCCACTCAGTGAAAATATTTCGTTAAGAGTGCGCAATATTACATATCAGTATCTATATTAAATATATTATAAATAAAATTTTATTATTTTTATAATTTTTTAATAAAGTTTAAAAGAAAAAAGTAAACTCTAAAATTGACTTGATTTGATTGGCTCGTAATACCATGTCAGTACTGTCACATGGTGTACCTATCACATGTAAGACTTTCTCGTAATTCACAGTACGTTCATTTACTAGTGTAAATCTCGCTAGAAGAGGCTCTCAAGCGATATTATTAGAAGATATTCTCGAGGTTGTGCATTGGCAGTCGCCGATTTCTTATATTATATTACACCTTTAGGGGTGCTATATTGACGAGGCGATGTTAGTGCTGGTCATTCAGTTCACCTGATATATTCGCGATTAAACACGAAAGCCAGAAAATTACGCAACGAGGGTGGTTGAGCAGCTATTACTGTTGTCATCCTTTTGCTCATAAAAAAAGACTCCCTATAGGTCTTTCTATGAATTTATTCATAAGGAATAACTTTATTCAAATATAAATTTTCTCCATTTATATAAATTTATATAAAAAAAATTGTTTAATAAGGATAGACTCAAATTAGTTAAAATTAATCATTTTATTTTTCCCCATTTGCAGCTACAATTTTCATCCTCGGACTCGAATTTACTGTACGGACGATATATCACACTCGATGTAGCCGAGTATTGTAGCATGGATGACATACTGCAAACCCCTAAATCTCGATAAATTCTGTGCATCGGCTTGACGCATGACCCTACCGAACTTACTACGACAGGGTCATAAGAAACGATCGATAATTTGCCCCGACGGATGAATAATTCTCATGTAAAACTCATACACTTTGAAGGATAATTCATCCTAAAATTGTTACATTCGAGGATGATGTACGGTTGATCTAAGGTGTATTCGAAGTGATTGATGTCTTTGATCAATCTGACCATAAGTATAATTCCTACAAAGACAATTTCCAAATTTCATGTTTGTTCTCAAAATTAATTAATATTAACGAATAAAATAAATATATAGTTGTCTGAGAAAAAATCATAGATGATCATATCTCATAATTATATTATGAGAAAAATCAATTAAATTATTTTAATTTGTAATAATTATGGTAACCGTTTGAGCGATTATCACTAATTTACCGTTTGTCATATTTTTATTGGCATTTTCTCACGTCACTCGATAGTTAACACTAGTTTGATGTGTTGCTGTTTTTTATGGAAGAGATGAGAAATTCCAACAGTGAGAATTGAATGTGCAACATCTTTGCTTTACGGGGGTGAGAAAATTTTCAGTGAAGCGGTTATACCACGTATCAATGATGGCGTGGTATATCCGTCCAATCAAAACTTGACATATAATCAATAATTATACATATATAATTAATAAATCCTAGAATTTCCTAAAAGAATATAAATGAAAATCTTAACAAATAGTAAACTATAATTGGACATATATATATATATAAGTCGCGGATTCTGATTAAACGGATATATCACGTTCGTTAGCACTGCCTGCATGGTATGATCGTTCTATTAAAGACTTTCTTCAGGTCGATGACGGTGCTACTGTACCGAGTCACTTTATCAATATAGAGCCCACTTTGGATGGGGAAATATGGGAATAAAAAACATATTTAAAAAAAATCAAAATAGGACCTAGTCAATTTGAACTAAAATCGATGTCATCACATTAAAGCCCTTTAACGGTGCCGTTTCAGTACTCCCAAGTATATGAGGACATCTTCACCTTCCAATTTTTCCATTTCATAAGGATCCAAAGTTTGCCTTTCCTCTGTTCAAAGTCCACATCTCAATGAGCACTCCTTGTTACCCGACAGGGACAAATGAATGACAAAGTCACAAGTAATCACAAACAACATCAATTATATAACATGGGGTTGTTGCAAGACCTCTGTTCACAAGTAACTCTTGATACATGGGAAAAAACTTTTGCGTGATCCTATGAAGTACCAATCAAAGCGCGACAAACGAGCAAACTAGTGTTAATCACCTGAGCAGAGTAGTTTAATTGGTTCTTCCTCACCACGTTTTTGTGAAGTAAGAGTGTCTAAGATTTTTTCATCGACATGCGATTAAAAGTTAATTAAAAAAATAGAAGGGGAGAGCGAATGCAGTTGTTCTCACTCTCCCTAATTTCTCTCTTTACTAAAAGAACTAACCGATCTCTATTCACTATAAAAATGAAACAGAGAAATACGAAAAATTCTTAGATGATCATACCTCACAATGCTTTGATTACTATTAATTTATGACAAGAGATATCATCATCTAACTATTCTATGTATGAATATGCGACCGATTAGTTTTATTGAGATATTACATACCATGTGCAATGAGTTTTTGCATCTGATTATTATTATTACTAGATCTTGTCCCGTGCTGTGCACGGAAAAAAATAAAAATAAATGAATGTGAAATAATGTGATGAATTCATTGAATTATATCATTTATTTATAACTTATTATAATTTAATTCATTTAAAATTTGTAAACTACAGTGATAAGTAGATTATTCTTAGCTATCATTAGTGTATTGTGTCAATGTTACCATTTTAATTTTACAATTTTAAATCGTTCGTTAAAGGACATGATAGATTTTTACTGCTAAAATTGTACATATCGAGGGTACAAAGTGAAACAGGGGAATCCGAGCAGTTAATAAAAAATTTTTACTGTTAATATTGGAGATATAAAGTGAGAGCAAACAAATAAAATTATTATTTTATTCGTAATCTGGGAATCAGATGCATGCTATAAACTTTTAATATGTATATTTGGTTTAAAATAAATATGAAAAATATATATAAAAAAAAGATATCAAACTTTTAAAATGTTTGCATATAATAATATAAATAATAATAATAATTATTATTATCCATTAAGGTGGGCCCAGGCCCACTGGGTTTGGGCTGGACCCAACTAATAAAGACTTTTTTTAACGGGTCAGAGGGGGCGGAGAGATGACTCCTTTGACCTTGTCCACTTGGACGCGCCACAATCCCCGGCGCCAGTCATCCTCTCTCTCTCACAATGTCCGTCTCTTTCTTGTCATATAACTAACCCCTCACCTCCACGGCCCCCTCTTGGCGCGTGGGTCTCAACTCCCTCCCCGTTCTCTGTTTTCCTTTTTCTCTTTTTTCCGTTCTCTCGCTCGTTTAAGCTTCCGTTTTCCACGGTAAGATTTCTACTTCTGGCTTATTTAAATTCGAATCGAATCGGTTCATTGAAAGATCAAGTCACTTCAGTAATAAATTTTTACTACCAAATATGAGATTTTACTTGAGAAAAAAATATTGAACCGAGAAATGGGATCTGGTACAGTGATACCGTGATCGATTTGAGACCAAGAAGTTTAATTATAATAAGAAGTAAGACTTCACGTACCATCTATTTCATATTCTTTCTATTGCTTTTAGACCAATACGCCACCTTTATACATCGAAAAAATGCCGATCTCCTAAAGTAAAAAAACGATTCGTTTACGCTGAGTATGAGATCGTATTTAACGAGAAAAGATATCGAGCATCTTAACTCTTCTAAAATCGAAAAAAATCCATTATTAGCCAATAAATAATAAATTGTGTCTGTTATCTAATAAAATTAATCTTTTAGAGTAAACGACTGTAATAACATCAATTTACATTACAGTACCAGGGTACACATTTGAGTTATGGCACACCTGCACGCCGGTCATTTAATCAATTCCGCGAGCCGTATGACGTTAATTTTCTAAAATAAACCGCCATGATGACGTCAAATTTTACTATTATATCTAGAAGCCCAACAGACCCTGATAAATTCAATTCGAGCATGACAGACACACTGAGGAATAAAATTCTCCCAAATAAATACTCTATTTCACGATACTCGAACCTGGAACCTTATGAGCGGGGAATATGCGCTCTACCATCTCAACCAATCTATTTTGTTAATTTGATTATTTTTCGTTTTTAACTCTTTCTCCCTAGCGAGAGGGCAATACCCCCAAATCGTGATCTCCGGAGCTTTAGCCCCGACGAATTCTTACTTCCAGAGAAGGTAGGAGATGGAAAACCGAGGCAGGAAAACAGAAAACTAGGAAACGGGGAGACGGACAACTACTCTGAGGTTTCCGTGTCTTGCCTCTGATTGGCTGTGTCATACCTTCCCGGAAAAGCAGCTGAGGATCACCTGCCTGTCGCTGCCAGCTTGTTCCCAGATAAACCGTGTGGACCCCATGGCCAGATGGGATGTATGGCCGTGTCAAAGGTATCCTCGTCAATCTTCTGTCCCTCCCGCTTTCATTCTTCAATCAATTCCGATTAAATCTTACACGTCCACGACGAACAATTTTTATTTTTATTTTTGAAACTTGTTCCATCCGTCACCCAGAAATTCAATCGAATATGAATAATGTCAATTCGAGTTAGATCATCCGGTGAAGAGGTAAAATGATTCGAACCTAAGGCGCTTTCTTTCGATCTATGCTGGTACGACTTTTCTAAAACAATAGTTTTCTCCTTTCACAATGTCCCGGGGCATTGGACCACGCCAATCATGTCAAGTCCGACGTTCGACCATGATGTGCAGTGACTATCCTATCGTGACGCCTAGCAACGATCCAATAGCATCGGACGGCGTCAACGGTCCGCTGGCATGGACTTGTATCCCCCCATTAAATTAAGCACATCCAACAAAGGGGAGAGTTTTCTGTACAACAGTGTGAACACACGACAGTGGTTCACATGATAACGCCAATCAACAGGATTAGATCGTATCGACTGGTATCGCCGTGTCAGTGCTGCCACACGTTGTATACAAGACTTTGTCCAACCAAAGCAAGCGGTTGCCATTATTAATTTGGATTGCTGGCCATGGAAAGAAGCAGCTCATCAAATCAAGTGTTGCTATCAGACACTCTGTTTCTCCTTCATGACTAAGAGTTTTCTTAGGATCATCGGCTTCCTCGATCACAGCCCGATGACGGGATCACATTCGCCGGACATCCTATCCATCTTTTGCCATATTTTGAATTCCAAGAGGTGTTAAGATGGCAATGAGAACCGATCTGTTGTCATGTTCCCTGGAGCATGCATACCGGAGAGTACTCCACGACCTGATAGTTCATCTTCCGCAAGCCCGGTTAAATTTTGAAAGGGAGGTAGAGTTCCCAATTGCACACATTAAATCGGCCATCGTCATCGACATCTGTCTGCTGCCAACACTAACTGAACTGTCCTTCTGAAGATGCTCAAAGCTCAAATGTTGTCTGCAAGTAACTGCAGAACACTCTTTTCCTTCAATGGATGTGTCAAATGAGAGGGGGAAAAGGACCCTAGCTCATCTTCCCATAACAGTGTAGTAAAAAACAAATAAAAATAGTTCAAGTTAATAAAAACTTTGACAACTATTCGAGTGATTAACACCAGTTTTGCTCACTTACTGCAATTTAATTTATACTTCTTCACATCACGTATCAAGGTAGAATTGATGAAAATTTTCTTTTACACACACATATATATAGCCCTTGAGGGGTTAGCTCTGCTAGCAGGACATTGGGGGTCCCAGACTTCCCAAGTTCGACTCCTAGCAAGCGCAATTCTCTCGAGGATGGGGGCTTTATAGCCCTCAAACTCGTTAGATTTATCTAACTTACCCGGCACACGTGGTTTGTGAGCTATCGTGTATCCTCGAGGAGGAGACATCGCAACCCCCATTAATCGAGCCTGGAAGGCGCTTGGATGCCTCGATTATAAGAAAACAAATACATATATATATATAGAGAGAGAGAGAGAGTTTATAGAGAGAGGAAAAAGATTAGAGCATCATCTCCAATATGTGACGAGTTATTTTTCAGACCAGGAAATATTTTCTTTGCATCTCAAATGTACCAAATACGGCTTGTCTAGTAGGGCACTTTTTGACTTCTGAGCTTACCATATATCAATGATCATCCATTACCCTAAAAAAGGGCCACCAAATCCTCAGTTCTCACCCCAAAAAAATGATGATGTAATGAATAAAACTCAGGAACACTCTCCTTTCAACCCGAGAGACGATGCTCTGCTCGCCAATGCCGATATCGGTGCAACATTAGTTATAGAACACAGCAGAGAGCTTTGCCTTGTACGAGCAAGTTAAGAGGATGCAGACTTCCGGGCACTGCTTCAGTTTCTATGTATCACAGTGTGGAATCAAGTGTGTCAAAAATCAGGCTGTAATAATGCCAGAAACCCACGGGACGACCAGCGGAGCAGTAGGGTGAGAGCTTCTGTAGTCTTCGGAATATTTATCCTCGAAGTTCAGCTTAGGCTTCTCTGACTGCAATTTTCAAAAGGAGCAGAGAAGGGAATGGCAACTTTTAGTGTTAATGTGGAAAGGGAATATGCAAACAAGGATAATATTAAAGGCTCGGGGCTCATGCCATAATCAAAGTGCTTAAGAGTTGGTTAGAATTTAAATAGCTACGTATATCAAGTCAATCCAATTGACTCGATGACTTTTACTAAGTCAATTCAATTCCCACCAGCCTCAACTTCCTCTCTTGTCCTTTCTTCTAGCTAACTAATCTCTGGCTAACTTTTAAACATTGGAATCTTGATCTGCGAAGTTTTACCAGACTGAACCTCTGTTCGATTCCAAGGAAACAAAACAAAATGAAGTAACCTGTGTGGGTGAAAAATAAAGCTTACGAATTTAAGCCAGCACTCCATATGTTTGTGCTCATAAATGTCGGGGGAGTAGCACCCCGTCTCGGATGGGCAGTAGACCCATATGTTACACTTCATCTCGCCAGGTTTGGCACGTTTGGCGTGGTCCAAACAGGCTTGGCAGCAATCGGCTGCACTGTTCTTGTGGTGCGTCAGCCCCCACCTAACAGCAGCACCATCATAGTCTGTGTGAAGCTTGGCATGGCACTCTTGGGGCATTGGTCTTCCAGGCAAAACTTCTTCCTCTGAAAACAAAATTTGTTAATTTTGTTACAGGTACTCAATGATAATTCATGTTTTTGCTAGCTTCACCAGTAAAGTCACTTCATTTGATACAACAGATGAAGATAGATGAAAACAGGGAACCGGCCCACTTTTGCAGTGATAATTTAGGATCTTCATACACCTGAGTACCAAGTAAATAGACTGAAGCAATTCCAAGTATGACTTGTCCCTGTATCATGTGATTGGCACATGAGAGACTTCAATAATTTAACAGACGTAGCTGTTTGAGCAAATTGTGACAGTTGCACAGATCTCAGGAGCATCATTCATTACAACTAAGAGATGCAAGTATGAGGAGGGTGGAGCATGGAAGGGGAATAAAAGAAAGGGGCAATCAGCTACTTAATCACTGAAAATATTTGTTTACCAATCTCTTCTTCACCCTCAGGCTTATCATTGTGCTCCATGTGGATGACTTCAGTGGGTATCCAAAGACCAATCTCTTCAGACAGGGCTTCCCAATTAGAGCCCAAGGCCTTTATCAGCACTTCTGCAACCATTTTGAAGGAAAGTTCCAATGAGGAATGGAACAAAACTTTGTCAAAGAAAAGAATTGGATATAGTTTAACAAGCTTTGAGAAGAAAATATCCGACAAGAATATTCTACCAGCCTCCTCCAGCAGAAGAGTTGAATTGGATTTTGTGTTTCCATTAATAAGCTGTTTGGCCGCTTGTAATTTTTCTGTGCGCCATCTTTCAACTGCTTCTGTTTGCAATTGAGAAAATAATTAGGGAGTATTTACAAGTAGGACAGAGAGGTCAAGAATATTGCTAAAGGGCAAAAAAACAAGAGCACAATCAAGGCTTTTCACACATGCCTTTACTACTGATAGATTAAAGAAACAAAATCTATCTGCACAGGGAAAAAAAGCCCCCTTTCAATAATGCTGTTGAAAATACAAAAATGAAACACACAACGGTTGAAAATATAACAGAGTCCAAGCTGAACAACGCTGATCTGCAAAGGCTTGCAATTGATGAATACAACACAGAGGGAAAAAGTAGAGCATGGCAGTAATCTAATGGTTGAAGACGAATTGTTCGCAAAAGCCAGATTAATTTGACGTTCTTTGGGACTGCTACAATTTTATGATCAAGTCAACATGAGGCGTACTCTGCTGACAGAGACATTCCTCTACATGGGGCATAGAGAAGACACCTACGTGGCAGTATCAGGAATTCAAAAGTAATATTTCTTAAGCTACACTAAAGCTACTCAACAACTGAAGCTTTGTGGAAACTATTGTCCAAAGAATTACTGGAGATATCCACCGTGGAATGTGCATAAAATAAGAACTATTCAGGAACTCAATAGAAAAACAGTAACAGAGCAGATTTAGAACTCTACCTTTTCTAGATAGGTGAAGATTCAAACTTTTATGACGCCCTAGGACATTTTTTATTTTAATCTAGAAGACATGTTGTACTAAGGGATAAGAATTATTCGATAGCAAAATATGCCAGATGGTTTGCAACTACGGGTTAGAACTTAGAAAATAGCTTGGTTGTACAAGAAAGCAGTTGAATTTGGTGAGATATAGGGATGTATGACATGCAGGGGAAGTGGTGCAGCAAAGACACTTGGAAAGCATGCAAATAGAATTGAAAATGGATGTTAAGGGCAACATGTTTTGCTTTAAGCATACTCTTGAAAAGACAGGAATAAAACAATGAAATCTCCCCCAGAAAAATGTAGGTTACGAATACGTGCTAAAATCAGCCAGCATAAATTGGTGTTGGTTCAAATAATTGGACTAACAACCTAGCCTTGGGCACTTCTGTGAAATCAAAGACAGAGATTGGTTAAAATTCCCTAGAAGGTGGTCTCTTGCTTTATTGATGTCAGCATGCAGCAGACTTGAGTAAATCTTGTTCCATTTCATGCACAATTTGCAATGTTAAAGGAAAAATTCAGTGGATTTTGCTCAGCAGAACTACATCTGAATAAGCACAAGAGATCAACCTGCTTCTAAAATGGGAAACAAATGCCATGTGCTGCAACTGGAAGATGTCATCTGGTAATCCCAATTTGCATATCCCAGTTTCACTAGTCGTGAAATAACCTCCTAATTTTCTAGTTAGAAAGTTTATACTTACCTTCCAATTCTAAATAATAAAAATAAGGATCCGGGAAAAAATCAAGGCTTGTCCAAAACCCAGAAATGAACTCTTTGCAAGCTCCGCATGCTAGTGGTGTACACCCAGAAACCAAACATCTCTAATTCTGACCTACATTATTCTAAAATAGAAATGGAACTAAAAGAAGACATACTGACCTCGTTGCAGAGTCAGGTTTGAGTTGCCATTGAGACCTTTCAGGATCTGCAGAATCTCATCAGTGATCTTCTGTTTTAAATTGTCAGGCAACTCAACTGTTCCCTTGCCGAGCAATTGCCTTTTTAGCTTTTCTACCTATTGTGCAGGACAAAGAGAATCACCCTTCAGCAAAATTCAATCAAGAAGAATAAATCAAAGCTGACTAAGAAACACAGTGCCACAAAAAAGGTTTCGCCATAGCTTCCACGGAATTTAGATGAAATCTGAAGACAGGAACAACCAAGGTTCACAAATCTCAGAGACAGGGACGAATGTAGAAAATCAACCTAAGGCGGGCAAAACTCAATATGGAAAGAAATGTCAAGTTTGAAGGGATGAAGCAATGTAACTTAACATAAATATGGATAAAACTAGTAAAATTTATATAGGTTTTGTCGAGTTTAGGGGGCGATCGCACGCCGTGCCCTCTCTCAAATCCATCCCTGCTCAGACAGCATCCCCTTCGCGGAACTTCCAGTATCATCGACCATCTCTCTGGTAAAAAAATGTATGAAAATAGAACATTTGAAATGGCTGCTTACCAGTTTCACCAGCTCAACAGGTTCCGCTTCTCTCCGAATCCGTACGGACTCATCCATTTTCTTAATCTGATCAGGCGTATATTTAACAGCTGCAGAGCGGAAGAAGATCACCGTCAACGGGCTCACGCGGCAACATCAAACACCCGATAATCCACAGACTACAAAAATCAACCCGACCGGGGAATCCTTACCATGATAAGAGTCGGGACTGGAGTAGAGGTAGAGAGAACCGTAAAGGGAGCGGAGAACGTATAGAGCGACAACAATGTTGATGGAACATATGACGAGAGTGGTCCGCTTGTAGGAACATCCCAACTTTCCTCTCCCTTGATTAGCCCAATCCGTCGCCATCCCTCGCCTCCTCAACCCTCATAACACCATCCAGTCCACCTCCTCACATCTGCGAGACGAAACCATTCGACTGCGAGGAAGAACCTGGTCGAGAATCCAGATTCTCCCCCTCCTCCTTCCTCAATGCCGTCAGATCGATTCCGGCAGAGATCGAGACAGCAGAGTAGTAATGAGCTCTGCTCCAACTCCTCCTGAGTGCTCTATGACTCCAACTTCCTGTCCCAATCCAACGGAAGAGCACGGAAGAGAGAGAAAGCAGTGAGCCTTAGAGAGACAGTGCACCGACAAGCGGTGATTAGGTTTTAAATTATCCGGAAAAACATGTACGTGGAAGAGAGATGGGATTTTCTGTAAAAGTAAAAATCTCGATCTGCTCCCTAAACTTTGTATCGTTTTTTAATTAGCCCCCTGGAGTTTCTATTTTATATCAACTCAACCCGGACTAATCAATTAGGGTTTCGAGTTCGAGTTTTGTGCATGAATTTTTTTCATTCATAATATTCGAATATGATATTATTAGTTACCGTATAAATTAAATCGTTCGCTGTAATTTTATTGGATTTTTTCCCATATCACATGATCTCGATTTTGAGAGGGATCCCTGACGCTATATTTAGATAAGGTGAGTGGAGGGGAAAATTTCTTCATATTTGGTTACCTAATTTTACTAGAGGGAAAAGAGAATGCGAGGAAATTTTTCACTCCGATTCCCTTCAAATCCCAATTTCCTTTCACTCCCCGAATTAGGGTTGAATATGGTGAAATAATTTTTAATAAACTCATTTATAATAAAATTACTTAAATACCCTTGTATGAAATCAATCAAAAATTACAGTCTCAATTTTTGTATAATTTTCGAGAATATGTATTTCTTGTCATCACTCGAGAATGAGTAAAGTAACTGGAAGTTCTATGACACTCACAGATCTATCAGAAACTCCGAGTTTTTACACTATATTATTCACTTTTGTTCTGGTTAAAATTCTAACAATATTATATTTAGATTATTTCTTAGTATCTATAATCTAAAGAAAACGTATGTATCGTTTATGTGATTGTGTATTGTCTAATGTGCAGAATTTAAGTTTTTTCCTAAAATGAATTTATGCAAATAATATAAAAATATGAGTATATTTATCTATTAATTATTTATTTATACGCATGTAATGTTAATTTTCCCATCAATTCTCTTTACCACGTCACATCCAAACTATCCCTCATTTCTCTTCACCTCCATTCACCTCCATCCAAACAAACCCTAAAATTAAAATTAGAGTGAATTTGAAATATACACATAAAAGAGGGGGCACAATCTGAAGAGAGACGAATCCCAGGGACGAAGTGCCGCAATTCATGAAATCCCGGCGAGTTGGCGGTTGTGGACGGGGCCCGGCTCTGTCGGCGACGGAACCGGCGGTGGGCGGAGGCTTTCAGGGCTTGGCGTGCTGTGAAGGCAATGGCTATAGATCGATCCAAAGCCTCAAGCCCTGCAAGAACGTGGGTCCCACGTACCTTTCACCCCATTTAATGAAAAGATGATGTATGACCTAAACGTGAATGATTGAATATTCCCCCTTTTCCATCCTTTCACCAGAAATTCAAATTTACTAATCTCCCTCGTGCAAATCTTTTTCTCGAATTATCAGGAAAATTTACGAGCGTAAAAGCGATAAAAAGAAGAATTTAGGACTTTTTTAAGTAAAATCTCGAGTTTGAGTTTTGTGAATAGAGAAAATTCACGTTAAAAGAGACTTATCCTACAGTGAGCCCTCCGGGCTCCAACTAAATTAGTCAGGGTCCATTGAACTTTCAAATACCAGTAGTTCAGAAATTAAAGTGATTAGGGAGCGAGAGAGGATCTTTACACAATGGCACAAGACTCCGACTTATACCCAACTCTTTATTTTTTCATCTCATATCTTTGTGTTAGATCCGTGAGTCTTCTTTATCATCGAAAAAAGCGATAAAGGAGCTTCATTAATAAGAATCTAATACCGGTTATATACCACTTTATTTTTCTTTATGCCTAATTCTTGTATTATACTCGTGGGTCTCCTTTGTCATCGAGAAAGAAAAATGATAGAGGAGCTCCATTAACAAGAATCTAGTACAAAACATTTTTACTATGAATTGATGATAACACTGCGCTATGCCTTTTTGTCGGTGCACAAAAGAGGCGTACGGACATAGAAGGAGATAGAAGAAATATGGATGATGGGGCACAGAGAGTTTCATCGTTGAGAATTGAAAGAACCTGTTGATCTCGGATCGAGAATAGTATCGACTCTACAGAATGTTGAAACTATAAAGAGGGTTGACGGGAATTTTGCCAGGGATTCTGGCCTCACCATAAATTAGTTTTTATGTGCGTTTCAACTGATTTCAGATAGTGTATAGTGCAAACAAAAAAAGGAAGGAAAAGGAAAAGGCAAACCATGATTGGAAGTGTAATCAAGTACCATTATGTCAAGTTTGGGTAACTTGATAGATGGTTCTTATGCGATGGGGTCACTCACCATTGAAAACTAATGCTCCGGTTTCATTTCTTGCAGGTAAGATTCATTGTACCCTTCACATTTTTAACTTAAATATCTCATTACATGAAAAAAAAAAATATTAAATGATCGTAACTTCAAAATGGTGCAATGAGAAAGAACCAGTTAAATCACTTTCATTGGTAACAATTATGACAACTACTCAGATTATTAACATTAGTTTGCTCATTTGTCACTTTTTAATTAGCGTTTCCTCACACGATGTAGTGTAAAATTTAAAGGTCTTGGATTTGATCTTACCAGTAAAATTTTTCGTGTCTTCCTTTATTTGGTTTCCATCTGCACAGACTACATATCCAAACAGGATATTTACAGGAACATGTGGATTAGTCGGGTAAAATTCGAATATCTGAAAAAAAAATAACTAAAGCAATTTTTTTTACCCAAAATAAATCATACAAATTATAGAAAGCCCATATACCAAACTCATTGGGCCTTCCTTTTTCATTTTTTAACATTTTCTCAAGGCCCATTTGGCCCATCTCCAGCCTTTCTTCTCCTCTTGCTCGTGGCCCCTGGCCATCCCTGCCCGTGACTGCATTGCCTCGGCCGCCGCTCTCCTCTCTCTCCGATCACTCTGGCCGCCTGCTCAGATCTCTGCAACCACAACTTCTTCCGCCGCCGCTGCCTCTGAGTCATATCACAGTTCAACCGAACAAGGTTACAGCTTTTTGCCCTGATTAACGATTGGGTTAATTGATATGCAATCAATTGTCCCACAGATGGCGACGCAGGATAAGTATTTGCAATCTCTTTGAGTCGGGTGGCAGTCTGTGGTGGGACTCATCGTTGTTGACTGTGGAAATTTAAAGGACTCGAACTCTCGGATGTGAGTGTCCATGTCCTTCTTCTCGCCCGTGCCTTCAATTTCCATGCTTTCCCCTTTTTGGGCATGATTACAAGCTTCAGCCATTGATGAACTGATTCAGAATCTCCTTTCTCTTGTTTTCTGTGAGTTTGATGTCATTATGAGATATCCTAACAGGCCGCATCCAGAACATTAGATAGCTGGACCTTAATTTTGAACCGTATCGTATCCGATGTTCCTGTTCATGAAATGTGTCTCATTTCTTTCGCAGCACGCAATGGTTCTTGGGGAGGATAATGTAAAGAGAACACTCTACGAAGTGCTATCTCTGGAAGAGGATGCAAGCTATGAAGCAATCAGGTCGAGTTATCGAACTATGATCCTGAATCATCATCCGGACAAACTAAAAATGGCGGCTTCCGAGACGGGCTGTCCCGATAAGTCCCAATTCCTCGAGATTCAGGAGGCTTGGGAAACCCTGAGCGATGCAAGGTCCCGGAGACGTTATGACAGAGAGCTGCAGGCCTCGAGACAGGATGTCTTAGGTGCAGAGGACGTGAGCTTAGAGGATATGGTGACCGAGGATGTCGGGGAAGTCTTGCAGCTCTCTTATGCATGCCGGTGTGGGGATTACTTCACCATCGATTCCCAGGAACTGGAAGAAATGGGCTACCCTCTAGTGAGAGATGGGAGCAGGATGTTACTAAAGGTGTCGGGTGCCTCGCCTGCATCGGTTCTTATTCCTTGTGGCTCGTGTTCTCTGAGGATACGACTTTTGGTCGAATGCAAAATGGTTTCCATGGATGAACCGACGGTACTATGATGCTGTTGATGCAGTCCCGCGCACGAGTTGCCTCGAGTTCTCCCCACCTATGATTGTTACAATAGCAAGAAACATTTGATCAAACAGCGTTGATGAAACACTGTCAACTCCGAGAACTACTTGAGACCAGAAGTTGCGACCGGGATTCAGTTAGATCTTTGTTAGTTGGTTATGTAATCAGGGAAGGAACTATGCTTATTCAGCAGAGAAGTAACTATACTTTCCAGTCTCTGCTTTAGATGGATGGTTTTCATTTTCTTCTGTACTCTCATAGAAACAGTTGAGAAGATTGGTTCAGGGCAGCCACAGATTTAGGCCGGGTTCGGGGTAGGTACAGAAACTGTGAAATACTATGAAATTTACCGATTTTATCATTTCTTATTCTATTATCTTATCTCGTTCCTTTAATCATGTCCTTTATTGCTGTTATATGAATCTGACTTCTTCTGACTTGATTTCTAGACTGGATCCTGAACAGACATGCATCTTGTTGGACATCCAGACAGTGTCCTGATTGTTCTCTCGTATGCTCTAGATTCAGTTTCAGATGGAATGTGAGCTCGTTGTTGATTTATCATGGGATAGAAAAAGATTGCAGTTGGATTTGAAGTCATGACGATGTCTTCCTCGGGCCATAATATTGGAGCTCTAGGAGGAAAATCGGCATCTCATTGTCAACGTGTTACAGCTTACCATCAGCTCTCCTTATCGGATCTTTTCAATAGCTGCATGATTTCCATGGGATAGTCTTATGCAGTAGAAACCTGTCAGTGGTCCAAGTTCATGCAGGGACTTTTTCAAGGGATTTCATGCATGCCTCAAATGTTTTCTTACTCGATCCAATTCATGTTTGATCCATTTGAATTCCATATTTGAAGTTGCAGTTAAGTCTATTCATTCAAAAGAACCTATTCAATGCACATTTCTCGATGTACCCATCTCTATTACTTTTACGTTACGTTTGGTTCACATGAATGAAATAGAGTGAGAATATAATAGACCGAGAAAAAGAACATAAAGAGGAATAAATAAAATAAAGAATGAGAATGCTATTATTTGGTTGATGAAAATAAAGTGATATAGAATAGAGTTTTTAAAAGTAAAAAGATAAAATTGCTCTTATTATATATGTTTCAAAAACATACAAAAATAATCAAAATATACAAAACAATATTAAAAACATAAAAAAAAAAACTAAAAGAAATAAAAAAGAAAGCATAGTGGTCTTCTACCCCCAACCCCTCCCCCTCCCCCCAACCCAATGTCCCTAACCGAACCACCACAACCAGAGCTCCCGAGCCATCCCTTCCTCCTTCTTCCATTCCTCCACTGAGTAACTAGTAGAGAGAGAAAGTAGTTGAATTGGTGACGAGATGAAGGGGCATGAGGAGGCTCGAGAGGTTCAGAGGAGGCACGGGGCGGTACAGGAAGGCTCGAGGGAGACATGGGGTGGCATGGCAGGGGAGACAAATCAGTACGGGAACGCTCGTGCTAGTACAGGAAGGTCAAGTTGGCACGGGAAGGCTCGGAGGAGGCCTGGGAAGGTTCGGGAAGGCTTGGGTATGTCGGTGGCAGGCTAACAGCGGCGGCAGGGGTTGGATCAGCGGTGGTGGCGAGCGGCTAAGACAGTGGCACAAAACGAAAATTTGATGTATAGTCGAGAGTATAAATGTAATCTAATCACCTATTCCAGTTAGAATTAGCTATTCCTGGTTGAGGTGAGAGGAATGACTATTCCTTCTCTGCGGAGGGTGGATCCGAAATAGCTATTCCAGATTGATTGATTCCGGTCAATTAAACGGCGGAATAACTATTCTCATTCCACTTAACCAAACATGCCCTTAAGTCAATAGGAGGCAGTCAAAATATCTTTTTTCCATACCAAAATTGTCCTTCGTCCCAATTTGATCAATAATCTTTTCGCAAGGCGTTTTCTGTCAGCTTACTTTATTAGTGGCTATCACGGTTCCTACTTTTTATCCATCACTCACACAGACTTCCTATATCTTCTCATGCTTCTCCTCTCAAATTTTCAAACAAATGATTTGAAACTGTAAAATTGAAAATATAAAATTTATATCGTACACTAATGAAACTGATAATATTCTACTTACTTATGTAAGTTAACGAATTTCAAACGAATTAAATTATAAATAAATAATCTAATTATGCAAATCCATTCCCGTATTTCATATTTATTTATTTTTATTTTCTTTTTGTGTAGCACATATCTGTTTCTAGTTATAGTTATTGAAGCATAAAATTCGGTTGGTGCTATATACCGTGGAAAGAGTATAGAGAAAATGAAGAAAAATACAGTAAAATTTGAGAGAAAAAGGAAAGAGAAAGTGATAATCAACCGATTGAAGGTAATTACGTGTTGGTAAATTTATTGTATTCCGATTTTTTTCTTAATAAATGGTTAGTAAAATTAACATATATATGTCAACGGGTAATTTGAAAAAGTGAAAAATAAACCAAAAGGAATGTGTTTTCCATACTATAACATATCATATATAGACTCATCAATTGAGCATCTTGTCTAGCAAATAGAGCACCAAACCCTAATAATCTACAATTTGAAGAATGTTAAAAGATTCTTCAATGATTCCTTCCACTGAGATTTTCTTTTCCATGTTCTAGAAATGAGAACCATTGACCTAATTAAACAAAAAAAAAACGAATAATAAAAAATAAAGCATTAAAAAAAAGAAGCTTGAATAGCCTGCACGCTTGGGAAACTGAGACAGTCAGATACAACCGGACTTCAAGGTTTTTCGATATGACACTGTCAACAGCCTTGAAAATGACACAGTAACATATATTAAAAAATCAACTTAATAATATAAAAAATTAAAATAATATTTATAAAAAAATCTTAAATGATCGTATTTCATAATGTCGCATTAAATAAGTATTTCACAGTGTTCATATTTTCTCATATCGCACGACGGGAAGCGGAAGAATTTCCTGTGCGCATGCAACTTTGACCACATAAACAATGTGTCCATTCTCTGGCTTAATGGAAAAATGATTTTCCAAGATAATGGAAACGAAGTCGGATCCATTGAAAATTCTGATGATTCACATTGAAAACACTTCTCCACCAACACCAGCCGTCTCATTTAATATCTCCAGCCGTCCCACGAGAAAATTGAAGGGCCGACTATTACAGCAGAACATCTCTTTCCCTTGAAGAAAGCCTCAGGTTCGAGTCTCGTGAATCGAGAGAATCCACATGAGAATTACTTTACCCACTAGCCGGCCCACCTGCTTCGAACTAAATTAATCACGGTCCGTTATGTTTCTGAATACCGGCCGTAAACTATCCAATCTAGTAAATAAATAATTCCAAGAAAATGAAATCAAAACCTTTTAACTTGTGATTCTCTAACTTCCACATCCACGCACAGCAACAAGAAGTCGCAGCAATAGCAGCCAGAGGAGAAAGTCTTAGATGTGCGCACGTGACCGTATCTCCACGTGATAATATTAACATGGTGATATCAATTAATATAATTAAGATATTTTAGGAATTTTTAATTTTTAGAGTTTTATAAAAAAAAAATCCTAAAAATAACTCATGTAATGACGCCGTCGTATACAGGAATTTCAACAATCGGAGGGGTGAAACTATGGTTTCAAAGACAAAGACTTGTCTGCTGAGAAGATATTGATCGATCCCACCTCGTAATAATACAGTCATGAAAAAGCACTCATATTATTGTAATTAACAATAATTACGATAATTACTCAAGTTACTGATACTCTATTGTTGTTTATAACAATTTGACGAATATTTTCTCACCCAAGATCGCTGAAGAATTGGAGCCATTGGACAGTCAATAAATTTGACATGGCGGATAAAAAATGGCAGATTATTGTAGTCAATATATGTCACATCATGCTGTCTCACATGGATTATATAAAAAAGAAATATTATATATGTATATATAGTCGGTCAATAATCCCAAGTTACATATGACATCAGAGCCGACTCTGACTCACAAGGGAATTGCATGTAATTTATGTTCTGAGACCAACTACGAGTTCAGATTATGGGGAATAGTTTGGAATCCAGCCCGAGAGGTGGGTAGTTAATCGAATCCGGCACGGGAGCCCATCAAAGATGTTGGGATTTTAGGGGGAATTTCTCATGTCCCGTGATCCCACATCGATCGTGTAAGAATGACATTTGGATTTGTATGTAAGGTCCACCGCACGATCCCACATTGATTGTAACGAGAAAATCTCGAGTGTATATCTAAGTCTAGTGATTCTTCTGATAGTATGAACCCACGGTGTTACAGTAATGTTACATGATTAGACTGTTGAACAGTTCAGTAATTAACTTAAAGAACTTCCTGTGTTAGCATATTTAACACATGCTCGTCGGGTTATTCGCACAACTATCACTCATTTAACACCGTTGGATCTACACGGGTCTACGTATGACCTTAATTTGGAGGGGGTGTCACCGTCCGATTGAATCTGGAGGACTTTTTAGGGATCAAAATGACAATTTCGTGGGCAAATTTTCATCAGTATGCTGCAGAAATGGCTTTGTTTCATGATAAATCACATTATACTTTTTATCGATATGAGTTGGTCGAGGTGGTAATTTATCTCACCTCCTTCAATAAGGTCGCTGTTTCGAATATTGTAAATGTAGAAAATTCATATTAGAAGAACTTTACTTCTTAACGAGCCGACTCAATTTGAACCTAAATAAATTTTCCACATTTAATATTATGAAAATCGACCTACGTTTAATGTAACTTGAGTCGGCCCTTTCAAGTTAAAAAAAGCCATATCGAGAACTGTTTAGTGTTGTGAAAATCGACCACTTCAGGTTCGGTTTTTTTGGGCCGTGATTTTTGCTAGAATAATCAATTAAATAAAAATAATAAAATAAAATTTATTAGAATAAATGAGAAATACTAATTATAAATATTTTATTATATTAAGAAGATAAAAAATATAAATATGAATCAAAATTCAAGTTTCAAAAATTAAACATATTATTTACATTATCAAAATTTAATAATAAGATGAATTATACATAAATTATTATACTTTTTGGGTTGGTCTTGGGTCCCATTGGATTTTCTAGGTTACGACCCCAATTTTTTAGTCTAATTTTTTTCAAGATTTATAAATTCGATTTTTCGGTTTGGATTAGATCTATTTTTTTTGGTTTTGCGGTTTTCATTTCTTTTTATTTACAACCCTAATTATATCAGCAGTCAACCAAGATGTCAGACCATATATAAATTCCCAAGACAGCCCTTTCCTCCTCTCCTAAACATCAAATACAAATAGAGCGCTCTCTCTCTTCCTTCCCCGAAGAGCTTCCCAATCTTACTTCCTTGCATTCACATATTTGCCCCTCCCACTCTCAGAAATGGCTCCCAAGGAAGTTAAGGTGGAGGTCTTCCCGTACATAAGAGTCTACAAGGACGGGACCTTCGACCGGCTCGCCGGATCCGAGGTGGCCCCGCCCGGCCTTGACCCTGACACCGGTGTCCTCTCGAAGGACATCGTCATCGTCCCCGAGACCTCAGTCTCCGCCCGCCTCTACCTTCCCGCCGATATCCCCGGTGGCCAGAAACTCCCCCTCGTGGTCTACTTCCATGGTGGGGCCTTCATCATCTCCTCCATCGCCGACCCCAAGTACCACGCATCCCTCAACGCCATGGCCGCCGAGGCCAGGGCTCTGATCCTCTCGGTGGACTACCGGAGGGTCCCGGAGCACCCTCTTCCGGCTGCCTACGACGACTCGTGGGACGCTCTCCGGTGGGTGGCCGGCCAAGCCAGCTGCCACGAGCCCCACGAGGCCGAGCCGTGGCTCGAGGAGCACGCGGACTTCGACCGGGTTTCCTCGCTGGGGACAGCGGCGGCGCCAACATGGCGCACCACCTGGCAATACGGATCCACGAATCTGATCTGGAGAAAAGAGTTTCGATCCGGGGAATCGCGATGGTCCACCCGTACTTCTGGGGCGAGAGCCCGATCGGGGCGGAGGTGGTGGACGGGCCGAGGAAGGCCCTGGTGGACAGCTGGTGGCGGTTCGTCTGCCCGTCCGACAAGGGCTGCGACGACCCGCTCATCAATCCGTTCGCGGACGGATCCCCGGGCCTCGACCGGCTGGCCTGCGAGCGGATCATCGTGATCGTGGCCGGGAAGGACATACTGAGCGACCGAGGGAGGCTCTACTTCGAGAGCCTGGTGAAGAGCGGCTGGCCAGGGAAAGCCGAGCTGGTCGAGATCGAAGGCGAGGACCACGTGTTCCACATCTTGGACCCGGCCAGCGAGAAGGCTAAGGCCATGATCAGACGCCTGGCTTCGTTCTTCAACCAGTCAGAGATTCAGAAGCAGTAACTTTCTGGGACCATCACATTAATAAAATCAACTATTCGGGGGAATATACGATCGAGTCAATCTTGCTCCTGAGTTCGAAATATTGTACCAATCGACGTCTATCCCACGTTCGAGAAGTGTCGAAAATGCATTGGATCGATCCTATCTCGAACTCGTACTTTTTTTTTTTTTTGGTTCTTGGAATGTACTCAATGTTTGTTGGTGGGCCAGAGTGGAATTGCTGCTTTTCTCATTCCGTCACATTCCACGTTCCCGACCTTTTGCTTTCTTCCTCCATTATTCAAGTCGTGTGATCTTTCAGCCGTCTGCCTTTTGGTGATTATTTTAGTCTGTGCTTGTTTCTACCAGTAAATAAGTCATTATGTTGACTCGTGCGCATTGATTTCACTGTTCACTTTAAAGAAACTCCCAATTTCAATAATAAAAAAAATTTATAATCGAGAGAATTTTATTTTTTTAAAGGAATAACTCAATTCAAATGCTATCTAATTAGATTTATTAGTCAGTAAGAATTTTCAATGTCACAAGTTTAATAAAAGTCAAATTGTTGGGGTTCTCATAGTTTGTTGACTCCCGTTTGGAACGAGCGATTTTGACAGAAACGATACGAGATTTTATACATTCATATTAGATATAAACACGAGACTTGGAATTCAATGCTAATTATTTTCCTTATTCTCCGGTGAGCCTTTCTTAAGCGACATGAAAAAATATCAATCAGATTATGATAAACGAACAAATCAGTATTACTCGCTCGAGTAATTACCTTATTTATTGCTGATCCGAATAATTTTATTGATTATTTCTCACTACGTCACAATCCAAAGTGAAAAGCCGGAACTTCCGAAGAATTCGAGCACAGAGCTGTATCGGATCGAGATTGAGATCGGGATCGGACCGTACAGGTCGCAATCATTTAAGGGGAAAAAGGGACACCATCTTTGTAGCAATGGTACGCCTTTCCACATTTGCAGCACAATTCAATGTGGACCGACCACTGACTACATGCACCGATCAGGAGAACTCAATAAAGTCTAAACTGAGTAAAGATTATTGCGGCATCTCATCTCACCACGTCGGCGCAGATCATGACAGGGTCTCCTTTTGTGTCTAAGCACCGGCAGAGAATTGTTAAAAACCTACAGATGGGGACATGATCGACGGTCCAAGATGCTTCCGAAGTCTGATTCCACGACTTCTATGAAATTTGCAAAAAAACTGTCTTACCCTTTAACAGGCTTTCGACTTCATGTTCGCCATCGACCAGAAGCTCTGTCATCTGTTATCAGTGTTGTACGACTGGGATCCGATCAGATGTCCTTGTTGTTTGCCGATAGTGACTCTCTGATGCGGGCCTCCCCCTGGACCGTGAAATAGAGTATTCTCTGACTTTGTCATGTTACTTGATAAGTGCAAATCTAAGAGGGATAAACAATAGGGACGATTGAGTTGTTGGGTGAAGAAGAGAATGCCCAACTAAGTCCTATTTAATAGAAAGCATGTCAAGCCAACTGAAACAGATAAACAATAGGGATCTCCTGCGGCGTTATCTCGAACAGGCAACTCTTCGGAACACACGTTCGGCAAATTGAGTTTGTCAAACAGAATAAACAAACAGCACCGAAGGTTGCAACAAGGGTCTGAGAACACTACCTTGTCGAGCATGGTGCCTAAGTCTGAGATTCTTTTTCGCGTCTTGCCTTCCAGTGTCCGTGATCGCGAGCTTCTCCGGAGCCAGCTCGTCTTCCTCCTGCACGGCTTTACTGTGCTTCAGCCCGAATTCAGCATTTCCTGCGATTAATGAAAAAAAGTGAAGACTGAACTCATGACCTCTAAGTTAGATGACAAGAGCAGTACCGACTGCATTCAGCACTTTTTCTCAAAAGAATGCAATTACGAGATTACGTGAATATGATATGAGTACGATTTATGTGAAAATTCATGAGATTGAAGGTTCAAATCTTCCCTTAAGCCTATAGCTTTGCGCACGGACTTATTTGGATCTATGGACTTGTGGGGTGTTCATGAGATCAGAGAGAATAAGTTTTTTATTGTAAAAAATAAATAAATAAAGGGAAGAAAATGGAATCCATTTGTTTATACAGCTCCGATGGAAAGTACATATTCTCACTTCAGAAGAATTTGGAGAAGGATATTTTATGGTCCTACCCTACCACATGCTAAACCATGGAATCTAATTGGTAGATCTGCCCACCAAGTTTAAATTTCTTTTTCCAAATTCAGCAAAAATTAAGCACATGATTAGAGTGATGGAGCTCTTGAGATGCAATAACATTAGTATCTTTGTCCAAAGACGTTTTCTTCTAACACTGTTTTAGGCACCGAATTGTATCGAACAGCAGCAGTGGTTGGAACTTGTAAGGAAATACGATCCGCTTGTGGAGACTCGATCGACTTAATCCTAACCCTACTTAGTCAGAAAGTTCTCCCTCTAAATTCAAGTGGTCGTGTTGCTTCTCTGAGCTACCATATTTGTTGTGAAAGGCCACAACTCCTCCTCTCCAGATACCAATAAATTATAATAAATTTTAAAAAAGGGTAAACGCTAATGCAAAATTTTTGGCGTGAGAGGAATATATTTTGTGAGAAAAAGTGAGTGAATTCGGGTCACGTGTTACTCCTATCGAAGGTCGAATTAAAGGGTTATTGTACAGTGAATCGTGTTTGATTCTCACTCAACAATGTAGCGAGTATGTACTGCCGGTGTGCTCGTTTGTGAAGGTGCTTGGTATGTAATTCGATCTAGTACAACAATCTTGAATAATTAAAAACATGCCGACAACCCATCTTGGTATTTTGATATGTGAAGGTTGAGAAGCAACTTTTCCTCAAGTTCATTCTTTACTTAATTTGGATCAAAGCCTGCATAGAGAAGTAACAGAAGGAGATTAGATAACAATCACAGAGAATACATTCTGGAGACACCATTTATAGAACCTACTTGAATAGATGGTTTATGGAGACTTCCTACTTCCAAAGTGGTTTGCCCGGGTTCTTGGCTGAGCGTCATGACCTGGGGGTTGATCAAGCGGAAGGCATCAAACTCTGAATGTGACCAGGACAGCAGCAAGTTAGCAACAGACTCGTCTATTTAAGGCCTCGAAATTCTGTTTGCACATATAACATGTGTATGTTGTCTCCAACGTACGCGGGAAGCACGTAGGCCAAAACCCAGTCATTCAACAACCAAAGAAATACAGCTTGATCCATTTACCAGATAAGCGCAATCAACTCAGTTTGGACCAACCATGTAGAACTCACTCTTTTCCACCAATGAGGCACTAAGTGCATTGCACTGAGCTGTCACTAGCAGGATACACATAAATCAACTGATGAATCTTCGGACACTTCCTCTTCTGCTTAAAGGGATTTGAGAACCACAGTTCCATGGCTTATGTCTGTCATAAAGCCACATAGTTACTCAACTGAATGGATAAGATGACAGAACAGAGTTTAAAGAAACAAAATGACAGCAGCTCGTACCATTACTCAGTTATATTAAATTGTTTCTCTATCGCAATGGCTTGGAGAGAATTGAGGCAAAGGAAATGAAGAGTACAATGGCACAATCTACTGTAGTTCTCCTGGTATGTGCCAAGGTACTCTTTTGTATCATGGCTAGCCATAAGGAACAAGCTCAACACAAAAGATCGTGTCAGGAGATGGAGTAACCAAATCAATACCGAATGCCCTTGTTGTCAGAATGAGGAAGAAACTAGAGAGCTTCTTTTCTTTTCTTTTTTTTTTTTTTCACTTGCCGCTGCTGCAAGCAAGTCTGGCAGAGTATCATCCTTCAGGTGCTCGGTGAGCAACGAATGGCAAGAAACTGGCAGGAGGAATTGGACATGGGAACAAGCAGAGGCAGAGGTAAATCAATTGGTTAAATAATCTACTGACTGTGCTGGACCGGGTACATCTGTTGCACTTGGTAGGCTCGAAATAAGATCCTCTTCCAGAGTGCACAGGTATGCTCACACTGCATTACAGCTAAGGTAAGGAATATTGTAAGAGTGCGAATTTCAGCTACTCCGAATGTAGGCAATAGACTTAGTTCTAGTACATACCCGCCTCCTCTCCTTTTCAATGAGCTCTGCTAGAAACGCATTTTGTATATTTTGTATGTAATGATCGGATATAAAAGCTAGTGAAAGTGAATGAAGAGCACTTACTTTTCAGGAAAAAAAAAAAAAAAAAAAAGCTCAGCAAACACCATCATCTACAGTTGAATTATCCCATGGATTTTACTGTAAGACGAACCTAAGACAGACGGACCAACTTCAAATAAGCAAAAGTTGTTACCTTCCAGTCTATTTGAGCATGTCGAGCACATTTGTAAGGAATATTTGATGGACTGTCTCTCGAAACTAACCCTTGTTTCGCTCTGCGACATCGCAAAGATATCGACAGGACAGCTGGTGTACTCATCCACGAAACTCTCCCTGCATCAGTCACATCTGTTCCATCGGCACCTAACTCTTCCTGTCATATCACACAACCAGAAAAGCAGCAGTCAAAGGAACATTCAGTCTAAAAACCAAAACCATCGAAATATCAGAACTGCGAAAAATGGTCGCTAGAGAAAAAATAATACAGCTCTCGCCTTATAACTCGAAGGTTTTGAGTTCAATCTTATCTTGAGATTTTTCGCGCCCTTTTGTCTCTCTTTATTCTACAATTTCTAGATTTATGTGATTTCTTTTACATCGGAAAAAGATAGACGCTAAAACATGACAAGAAAACTGCATTTTATCAAAGAACTCCGTTAGAAAACATGTGGTATAATCTAGAAAACGTTCATCGTACAATGACACAAGACTTTCCTAGGAAGGGTTCGATCTTATCTTGGGACTAGGCATACCCTTTTACCTTTTTTCATTCTATTTCTTTCGGGGCTATGTATTTCTTTGTATGACGAAAAAAGTAGACAGTAAAATACGGCAAAAAAACTGCATTCCATCAAAAAACTTTGTTAGAAAACGTATGGTATAATCTAAGGAAGCGTTCATCGTACGAAGACACAAGACTTTCCCAGGATTTAATCGAAGCAAAGAATGGCGCCACGGAAACCTTAATTGGCGAAATATTGAGCGAATGTAGCTGGTGCAACAAGGGCCGGCTATTTACCGTGCTTCAGCATCTTGAGGATGGCGGGGGAGGAGATGTAAACCTTCTCGGAAGAGTCGCTGGCCGGGGATTCTGGCGGCTGTTGGCCTAGTGCGCCTCCGGCGCCGGCAAAGATCACCGCCATTCACAGTGGATGGCGCTGCCGTAGTTGTTCGGAAAGTCCACATATTAGAATTTCAATTGATTTTAGGTGAATTATGAGAAGAAACTTTGGATTTTGCCTAACCGGATACATCTCGTACCCTAAATATATATATATTAAATTTTATTTATTTATGATATTACATAAGTATCATCATACGTTGTTACGTAGAAGACTTAGGCACTGTTTATAAACGAAAAATAAAGAAAATGGATCATCGTCGTCCAATCTTGTCGAAGTAAGGCTCTCGCATCCTGTAAAATGATCGTGTTCCATCTAACTGTATCTTGAGTCCCTTCTAGCAGTCTCTTGTGTTCCACCTCTGGATTCAGTCCTCGATAACTTAGATCCCAGCAACTTCAAGTCCCGACTTGACAATTCAAAACTCGACATTCACCGAGGACATTAAGCCGATTCGGTGAATAAAACCTCCCCAACCAAGCTAATTTTGGACAAATTTAGATAGCGCTTATTTTAAGTGGAGGTTAAGAGTTCGAATCTCCTTATGGCATTATATTTTTTTGCTCTTATTTATATATTAATAAAAATAATAAATTATTGAAAGTTCAATCACATTGACCGACAACTGCGTTAATCACGAGTCATTTCAACGACAAAAGAACGCCTGTTTCAACTAACGGCCCCGATGGCATTAACATGGTATCCACCCATACGATAATTATTAGAAAACGAATTATTTCAATCAAACAATCAATAAGAATAAAAGAATGATTCTTCCTAAGCATAAAGTTCTACGCCTTGTGCATAGAGTACAGTGATCAGTAATTCTCGATTTCGGCCTCCTGTTAGAACACTCCGTGGATTCAGGATCTCTCGATGGCCAAGGCAGCGGCAGCAGCGGCGGCGGCGCCCTGCCCATGAGGAGACCTCGCCAGGCGCAGCTGCCGCTCCTGGGACAGCATCCTCGCAAACCTCCTCAGGGCCTCCTCGTTGGTCTCCGGGCTCTTGGCCTCGAACCTGCCGCTGTCCAAGTTCACCCTGGTGATTGGCTTCTTCAGCAGTGCCTCCCCGGCCGCGACCAGGCCGTCCAGGTTCCTCTTCGTGGCCACATCAACCGAAGCCAGGTCGTCACTCAGCGTATCATCCTGTGACGACACCATAAACCATTCACAATGTTACTTACGAGTCTGTGAAATTTACAACTCTTTGGAAGTAAACTGGTCATTAACGCAGAGCAGAAATTGGATTTTATGGTCCAATTGGAAGGATCCAAAAAGAACAAAAAAAAAAAAGAAAAAGAAAAGAGATAGACCTGTTTGATGAAAAAGTTCATGGGGCCGTTATTAGTCAAAATCAACGAGTTTCGGATTTGTAACCCTCAGTTTTATAGGATGCGGACGTAAATGCTCATATATTATATTATTAATGATAATTTTTTTTAGAAATTAAATCTATTTCCACTAAGAATCTAACAAGTGGTACATATTTTTTTATAAATCTGTTTTTATTCTTTAATTTAATTGACAGTGGGATCTAATACCAATAAGCTCGTATTACCTGAATTCGGAGGTAGTTTTCTTCGAGGTGGAGGGCCTGGAAAACCGAGGAGAGGTGATAGTCGACCATATCGGAGCTCGCCTGCATAAACGTGTCAACCAACGGCGTCCCGCCCCCGCCGGTCAACCACCCCAAGATGCCCCATCTAGCCGCACCGGCAGCGCTATACTTCCCCACTTCCATCTTCGACCCGGTCCCCAGCGATATAACCAGAAGCCGGCGATAGTCCATCGGCTTTATCGGGAAGAAGTCTGAGCTTCCTCCCATTATCTCCTTCGTCACCTCGCTCATGGCCACCAGTGTCTGAAATTAGCCAACACAAAACTATGTATTTACAAACAATTCGACGATTTTAAGCTCTTGAATTTACGAGTTCCGATGATTTTCTTACTGGGTTGTTGGCTGCCATGCCTCCATCGATCAGGTTGAATTCCCTGACTTGCCCGTCGGAGTTCTTGGTCTCGAAGTAATGTGCTGGGAGATAAGTCGGTGCAGCCGAGGTCGAGATGCATATATCCCAGAGCAAAGCATCGATGTTCGGCTTTCTCTTCACCTATAAAACCCGGAAAATCAATTCATTTCTGCAGATGCAATCGAACTAGCAGATGACTCGATAAAAGAATCAATAATTTTCCTATCCCGATATCCGATACAGAGAATGGAGAAATTACTCACTTCGTAGCTAGAAAAGATGGTCGGTTGCAGGCATCTTATGTCGAACGACGGGATCACAACGTTGGTCAGTGTTTGGTGCAATCTTCTGGTCCCCAACTTCTCCTTCACAAGCCTGTGTAGGTATTTTCCATTGTACTTCGGTCCCATCACGGCCTTGATCAGCTTCATGACTATAGCGAAAGGCCAACTGCAGTTCAAAAAATCATCGTTTCAACAACAATAAGTCGTATATATAGCAACGGGGACGTATATGAACACTGCAAAATTAGTTAACCTGTACTGTGGGAAGATTCTGGGGGATTCATTAAGATAGAAATCCTTGATATCTTTTGCAGCGAACAGGGGGCGATTGTTCTCGTCGGGGCTTGTTAGCATGGCGGTGACGAGGCCGCCGGTGCTAGTTCCGGCCATCACGTCGAAATAATCTGCAAGCCTCGCATCCTCGCCGTCCAGTTTCTGCTAATAACAAGGGCAGAGAGCTCCAAGATCAATTGACATATACACGGATAATTACAGTGAAAATTATATATATTTATAGTTTTTGACTGTTGAGTTCTATAAGTTTAAAAATAGTAAATTATATCATATAAGATTAATTCTATTATACTTTCAGTTCAAATTGCCACCGTTATATTGACGTGAACTTCATGCCTTTAATAGACCAGTGATAATTCAGACTAAAAGGAAACAATTACATTTTTTTCTTCTGTATGTATCACGATATCCGAAAACTCAACGCTTCACATATGTTGTTGATCATACCTGAAGCTCAGACTCAAGGAAGCTGAGGATGGTTCCGGGGATAAGGCCCCGGATTCCTCCTCCGTCGATGCTGAGAATCGTGATCAGGTTCCCATAAGTTGGGGGCTGGAGAGGAATACTCTTCGTTCTTTCCATCGTCGGAGGAAGATAATCTATATGGAAGGTGATCACGAGTTCGAGGGAGGAGGGAAAAGATCAGTGTGTTCAGGAAACCCCTTTGAGGTGCTTGAAATGAGAGAGGGAGAAAGGCTTTTAGTTAGTTTCTCTGTTTGTTGTTAATTGAGATCGAATAATGTTCATGTCCTTCTTGGGTATTTATAGGGTTTCACTGTTGTTCCAGTCAATGCTACGGTCAACGTTCCTCCTAATTTGACCAGTTCTTGCATGTAATATGATTAAATGATCGATGAAAAGTTTGGACCGAGGCCGGAATATCACTCATCCATGGTTGATAAGCAATCCTCGATTAGAATTGATTTAATGGAAAAACCAGTTGCTCTGGGTCATCGCATATTTCCACCTGTTGAGACTTAAATCTCATATCAGACAAATGATAAAACGCCAAATTCCGGCATGTAAGAGTAACCGGATACCACCACATATAAATTTAATTTTTAGATGGATATATGGTCGACATCTTACATGTGGTATGAATGCGAAGCTCGTGATCAACTGGCTCGTTATTCGTTCATCATCTGTTAGTTCGAGAATAGGAAAGAATGCACGTCATATGGTCACTTGTCCCCTCACCTGATTACGCTACCGCACATGGATATACAACACGACATAAATCAATTCCGATCAGGTATTACTTGGACAAGTAATAATCAATCATATTTCACGGTTTGACCACGCAGCCCTGGAACCGTGAGGAGATGACTGGGAGAAGATTGGTCCTAGAACCTTTACAGATCGACCAAGGGTTTGGTTTTGGTTGGCTGCAAGACCAGCCACGATCCTAAGTGAGAATTGTCGGTTAGACGACGACTCCGAGGAGACCTGCAGGTTAGAATATTAGACGTGCACGCGGGCCAGATTGGAGAAAACCCTAGAACAATATCATTGTTTCTCTCCCATCCTGAGAGTTTTAGCCCTAATTTCTGAGAAATTCTCAGGTGGTACTGTTGTGTTTATAAGACACTGTTAATGTGGTATTTCTCCTTAAAGATATGCACTAGTGTTTTATGATCTTACAAAACTTCACTCAACAAAAAACCTATATCTGCCTTCTATAATTCGGTGAAGTATCGGTACCTTTTTCAGATGAAGTACCATATCAGTTGTGCAGTTGTGGGATTTCTCCTAGTTTGAGCCGCAAGTCGTGCCCATCAATGCGGCGAGGCCTTTGAAAATTATTACTTTTGACGATCGAGCTTTGCGTGGATTCGTAAACACGCGCTAAACCAAGTTGTTCTCGTCACCACCTATTCATTTCGATAAGCTAGTGATTAAATGCTTGAGTTGAATTCCAAAAACCTTTTAGGAGAAGTTTTCAAGAAAAAATTAGTTTTTCTAGACCTATCTACGTCTTTTATACACCGGAAAAAAAAGAAAGAAAAATGGTAAAGTCATGTATAGCCATTAATTGGTCCTACATAATTGTCAAATCATTTTGTGTTATAAAGTACCATATATTATTGGATTTTTACATATAAGAGTGCTTGTCAACATCAAAAAAATGAACACACCGCATAAAATTGGACACGGAAATTCACAAAAAATTAAAAGATGATGTTAGAATATGAAATTTTAGCACAAATTTAAGAAATGGAGCATCAAGCATGTTTGACTGCATGCACGATTGAACCAGTCACAATTTTGAATTAGCTGCAAAGAAAAATCGATTTAGATCGAATGAATGATGGGTAGAAAACCATCTATGGAGGCCATGTTGCGTACTTCTCAATCAAAAATGAAATATTCTGGATTCGAATTTCATGAATGGGATGATTTATACCATTCTATTGTTCATATAGGCCTCCTTTGAAAGTTGAAAGAGAGTTATTAATGATTCTTTGTTGCGAGATTACTATTCAACCCGAGTAGCTAGTAAAAGCGAGTAAGAGAGATTTACAATATTATACTTAAAAAAGGGTGAGGAGTGCTCGCCGAATCTTTGCAACTTAGATTGAAAACAAATGTTGATCAAAATAAAGTATCAGTATCAGTGGTGCAACCGTTTCACATGAGAGTTTCTCCTAGTTTGAGCTGCAAGTTGTGCCGGTCAATGCGACGAGTCACAAACCTCTAGAATCGACACGCTTGAAATTATTACCTTAGACGACCGAGCTAGCGTGGATTCGTAATAACGTGCCAAACCGAGTTGATCCCATTAATGTCTATTTATTTCGATGAGCCATTGGTTAAATGCTTGAGTTGAATTCCGAAAACCTTTTAAAAGAAGTTTTTAGTAGAAATACGGTTCATTCTAGACCTATATACTTTCTTTATGAGAAAAAAAATACTGAAAATCCTATATATTTGTCGATTCTTGCAAATGAGTCATAAATATTTCAAAGTGATAAATCAAGTCTTATATATCGATCACGTTATAACATTGAATCCTTACCATCACTTACCATTATTTTAAATTAATATTGTACATCAATACCGCGTCGATACCACATTAGCTTAAAGGAACAGTACGTGGTGGTGGAAAGCACTCGATATTATAAATATATATGATTTAATTTATTATTTTAAAATATTTATAACTGACTTGTAAAAATTAATAAATATACATGGCTAGTTACCTTTCCCTCCTCTCTTTAAATGCCGAAAAAATAGTTAAGTCATAAATAGGCATTAATTGATCCTACGAATTGTCAAATCATTTTACGACATAACGTAGCATATATTACAGCCACCATGCTAGTATCTTGTACGTACGCGCTTACAGAAGTGCAAGTTGGCCTCAGAGGGGATTCGAGCCTCATACAGTAAGGACACTAATATAGTTACATTTTTCTTTACACCAAACTTGTACGATCACGTGTTTTTAATATAGCTCAACGACTCCTTCCTTAATTAAGATTCCAAGATCCGGTCTTGTGAATTGAGATTATCTAAGGTTCGGAAGGTTTATATATTAACAGATCAGTCTGATTGGTATCTAAAATATTTATGATCTGTTAAATTTTCACACATAAGATTGTTTATGTGTATAGAAAAAATCAACACAGAGAATCAAAAAATTAAATTATGATGTTGGAATGAGAAATTTCAGCACGAGTTTAATTAATGGATTATCAAACATGTGTGATTGCACTATTGGGTAGGGTTTTTTTGATGCACGACTGAACCAGTCACAATTTTGAATTAGCTACAAAGAAAAATCGATTTAGATCGAGTAAATGAGGGGAAGAAAACCATCGATGCAGGCCGTGCTGCGTACTTCTCGATCAAAAATGAAATATTCTGCATTCGAATTTCATGAATTGGGCAATATATACCATTCTATTGTTCACATAAGCCTCCTTGAAATACGAGCAAGAGAGATTTGAAATTTTATATTTCACGGGTGATTGGTGCTTGCCGAATTTTGCCAACAATTGGATTGAAAACAATTTTGATCAAAGTAACATATAATTCACGTAATAAAAGCCCGTTGATTTTTCTTCCATTTCCTTTTAAATGCACGATCGTTTCTGCAATCGATAAGAAAGAGGAGTTTGGAGGATACGATTTTAGTAAAGCGGTATAAGACTCTTGACTTATTACCAAGAGGCTTTGAGATCGACCCTTATCATGTAAGTTGTGTTCGAGCTTATTGCTCCTCTTATTTATTACCCTTGAATTAGACACGTAGCCTCCCTCCCTTATCAATGAAAAAGGAGCTGTTCGGACTTTCTATTGGGAATTTGTGCGGCAATGCTCTGCCGTAAGGAACCGTGCACTAAAGCCCATGGGTTGATTCAATGGTTTGATACCTTTATCCCTTAAAGAAAAAATATCTTGGGTTTGAAATTTTTACGAACGGAAAAATCTCTTACTGGAAGAGTTTTATATTTCAGTGGGATAATTTAACTCGATCTGAATCAGTCAGAGGCTCGTAAACTTTCTAATTAGTGAGGGGAATCCTTACATGAGCCTATCTCACCATGTACCGTAAGTAAATAGCAATAAAATTTTGACAAACGAGTAAATTAATATTAATCACCCAAATAGTTACCATAATTGTTATTAATCAGAACAATTTAATTGGTATTTTATCACCACATCAGCGCATGTTTTGACCCATGTTTCGTGGCAATGGTATATTAAAAATGTATGTGGGAAAAGCAGTTTTTTTGAATTTCAATTAGAATTATATAGATTATATAGTATTCCCAAAATATAGTTAATATTCTTATAAATATCTTTATAGAGTAGAAAGGATATTTTAAAGGACAAATTAGGGTTCTTTTCTTCTCCTATAAATATCCTGTAATACACTGTACGTTGGTAGAGACATTGATATTTCATTCCGTTAGAGAATTTTCTCAATTTTCTATCCAATTTTCTCGGCACTCATTAAAATTAACGAGTTTCTAGATTTATGATCTTAGCCTCACCACGTGCATGCTGCACCACGTCCTACTTGACGATTTCCCATATATATATATATATATGTATATAAATGCTAAATCTGAGTGTGGAACTCCTGAACTATTAAACCCGAGACCGAAAGAAAATTACTCGACTCGTGATTGGTTTATCGAGTACTGAAAAAGTGTGACTCATATGTTAGCCCGAGGACGGAAGATAATACCTGCCTCATGGTAGTTTGACCCCTTTACTCGAGACAGGAAGAAAAATGTAGGGCTCGAGGTCAATTGTTGAGAGTGGGTATTTAAAGGCACATGTCAAATGTAAACACATTGTCACGTGAGAACATGTGTTGAGAGTTAAAATTTCACATTGACTAAATCGAACAAGAAATTTAGATTTATAAGAAAATTAAGTATGATCACCGATAAGCTTAGGCTCTTAGGTGAAAAATTGTCCAAGACTCTTGTAGGTCCAAGTAGATATTAATAATGTCGTCTTGTAGGTGAAACTTCCACTTGGGTTTACTGCTGCTAAACCGATGCAGGTATGCAAGCTATGTAAATCCTTAAATGGGCTGCGACAATCATCCAAGAATTGGTTCGCAAAGTTTTCGACCACACTGAAGGAATATGGCTATGTGCGATCCACTGAAGATTATTCTCTGTTCTCTTATTCACAAGGCCATATATTGGTGGGGGTGCTTGTATATGTTGACGATCTTATTTTGACAGGAAATGACTCAATGGCATGTACCATTTTTTAATAATATCTCAATCATTGCTTTCGCATAGAGGATCTTCGCCTACTTAAGTATTTTCTTGGGATAGAGGTTGCACATAGACGCACTCGAAGGTGCTTATGTCAGTGGAAATATGTGCTTGATATCCTAAATGAGTGTGGCATGCTTGGCTCACGACCAATGGATTTCCCAGTGGAGCAGCATCACAGGTTGGCTACAGCTGATGGGATCTTAGTGAAGGAACCTAGTCATTAGACTAAACTATTTAACCAGAACTCGACCTAGGTTATGTTACTCAGTTCACATATTGTCACAATTAATGCAAGCGCCACGCGAGGAGCACTGGAGAGCAGCAATGCGAAATACTTCGTTACTTGAATCAGTCATCTGGACAAGGCATTCTGCTACAACCTTTTTCCTCACTCAAACTAGTTGCCTATTGTAATTTTGATTGGGCAAGCTGTCCCATTACTAGATGTTCATTAACTGGGTTCTTTATCACTCTTGGTGGTTGTCCAACTCTTTGGTGAACAAAAAAGCAAAGTACTATCTCTCGATCGTGGGCAAAGGCAGAGTATATTAGTACGGCTTAAGAGTCTTATCTCGTCTCTTGGAATATCTCATGCCCAACTGATGCGTTTGTACTATGACAATCAAGCAGCTCTTGTAGCTAACCCAGTATTTCATGAGCATACAATGCACATCGAAATTGGTTGTCATTTTGTAAGGGAGCATATACAGTCCAAAGACATTGTCACAGTGCACGTTTCAATGTGCTTGCAACTTGCAGATATTTTACTAAGGCGCTAAGCAAGAACCGGTTTGACTTCCTATGAGGCAAGTTGGGCATAATCACTGTTTATGCTCCAACTTAAGGGGAGTATTAACCAGGATTTGATCTAATCTTTATGATTCGATTTCTCTGTATAATTGTTCATATTTGAATATCTTGTTTCCTTTTTTATGTATTTATTTTAGGTTAGTTCTGATAATTACTTTAATAGGGAAAGGGCAAGAGTTGTATATATTGATGTATAATTTCTTTGAAATTCCAGGCCAAGAGTTCTATTCTTATTTGAAAGTTCACTTTTATATCCAAGAGGAACAAAAGGTTTCAATTTTATGCATTGCCCACTCGTCTCTTTCCCTTTGCTCTGTCTCAACGTACAAACTCGCTGCCTTTTATAACTGCTTCCTTCCTTGTTTGATCGACTGGAAATTAGAAACGAGACCTAATCCAGTTCTTGCAATTCCTCTATTGGGATTAAGGAATGAAAATTTTTCGATTATAAAGATAGTTTAACGATCTATAGATATCAAAAAATAAAAATAGATAAAAAGGCATAGAAAAAAAGGAAGGAAATCTTAAATGTTCTTATTTTATATTAATGTAACAAGACACATTACCAATAAAATTAATCTAATAAGTAATAATTACAGTAACTGTTCCGATGTTAAATATTTATTTACTCATATACTATAACTGACTAATATTTTTCATATCACGTGATCAATTTTTTAATTCTATACTATTGATACACAGAAATGAAATGTCGGGGTCTCTGACTGATCCAATTTTAACATCATTTATAATACTATAGACTCGTGATCACTCTATTGGCGATTCCTTCTGATTACTGGGTCTTACAATTATACACAAGATCATCTGCATAAGAACATGGGATCTGGGGTGTGACATAAAAGTGAACACAGTATGAAGAGGTGCAGGAGGAGAAGAGAAGGGAAAGAAAAATGATATCGGGGTCTTCTCGATCGATGATTCAAAGGTTTTGGTATTATCTGGAGAATCAAGAAATGGGAATTGCCTTTTTTTTTTTTGGGCTGGATAACAAGTGGAAATTGTTGGTAGTTTGAACCTCACTAGGACCTGGAGGTTTGAATCTTAAGAGAGATTTGATTTCTTTATCAATGTTTTTCTTGCTGGATAGAAAAAAAAATAAAGGCCACCTGGAATTTGAATTGAATTGAATCCAAAATCTTTTAGATTTTTTGATAAATAAATAAATAGAAAGGAGGGTGCAGTAGCAGCGATTTAGTCACCCCGCTACGTAATGTTCGAATTTTTTTATTCAACCGGGAAATCCGTCTTTCCACTCATTTTTTTCAAATTTGTCTCCCTTAACTCAATTTTCTATATCTGTCCGATAAAACACTCCTAGAAGAGAATGCAATAAAGTGGGAATAAAAGAATACGATGAATTTCACTGATGAGAGTCGAACTCAAAATCTCTTAGTTTCAAGCACCTTCTCAATTTTTTTTTATGGGTAAGCCCCCTTTCTCGATTAAACTCGGATAAAGTATTTAATATACTATAACAAGGATATGGTCTGCCCCAGCAAAAGGAAAAAAAAAAAAGAAAAAAAAGAAAACAAGGATATGGTTTGACTGACCAATTGTACAACAAATCGAGAAAGGGCGCTTACCCATAAAAAAAATCGAGAAGGTGCACGGTTTGAAGAGATTTTAAATTTGATTATCATTAGTAAGACTCATCGTATTCTTTTATTTTCTCTTTATTGTATTCTTTTCTAAGTGTATGTGAGGGACAAATATAGAAGATCGAGTGAAGTAAGACAAAACTAAAAAAATGGAGTTGAAAGATAGATTTTGCGGTTGAACATAAAAATCCAAAACTTACATAGTGGGGTGACTAAATCACTACTACCAACACCCTCATATGATTTCACATTCTTCTACCATAAAATCTCACGTTATTGTATATGCCCATCGATATTAGTGTATGGATTCAAGGATGTTGACTTGGCTAAGCGGAAGAAAACCGACTTAGGCCGTAAGGAGACGGGAGAAGAGCAAAATACAGAGCTACGATGACTTTTATTGACAATTCAGACTTAAGATCTTTCAATCACGAGTCGAGGACAGGTTGTTCCGTGCTTGGCATAGTACATATAAATACCATTAAAGGCTATCTCAGCCCCCTTCATTTGCGGTACGATGATGCTTGCGCTTCGACTTTCTATCACGGTACGAGAAATGACCGATGCTACTGTTTGAAAGAGAGTCGATGTGCAAATCGATTTTTTTCGACTCTTTAAGCCTCCTTTCATCGGAAAGAATCCTCGCGAACCTGCACAATGAAGGTCGTATGGGTCAGAAATAACTTGTGAGGCATATACATTAATCTACGACATTGAATTATGCGTTTATTGTGTTTTCCAAAGTCGAGGATACTCTACGTACTTCTTCAGAGCGTCGGCATTCGTGGTTCCCTTCGCGATCGGCTCGGAGAGACCGGTCTCTAGATTCACCCTCGAAACCGGTTTTGCCAGCTTGGACCAGTTTGATGAGGTTCTTCTTCGAAGAATCATAGAGCGAAGTGTCCTTTCCTCTTAGCCCGTTATCCTAAAATCAATGGGTACTATGAACGTACACACTAGAGCTTAATGGTAAATTGAATCTGAATACGTGTGCATATGTGTCTGTGTGTATATATATATATATATATAACGGATTTTTAATTTAATACTTCAGGGTCGAGCAAAATTTATTAACAAAAGGGTAAAAACTAGTCCAATAATAAATTTTTTCTATTAATATGGCTCGAACCCAATAATGGTTTTGGAGGTTCGTGGAGGAGCTCACCCTCGAACTCAAAAAAAACCCGTAAACTATTATACAAATTTTACTGATTTTGTCTATATTTATGTGAAACTATCTTATAATTTCACCCCAAGATCAACCATTAATTATTTTTCCCAATTTTGGCCCTTTATTTGAGTCTTCTAGAACCACTCCTGCTCGAATCCAAAATCTTATTTGTGATAAAAATGTACCAAATTATTCCGACCAATCCATGTCAGTAGACATATATATATATATATATGTATATGATATAGAGGCTTAGTTACCTGAATTCTAAGGTAACTGTCTTCAGAGTGAAGGGCATGGAAAGCAGCAGAAAGATGGAAATCCACCATGTCCCCGCTGGCCTGAGTGGACACATCGACTAACGGGACAGACCCGCCGTGGAGCAGCCATCCCAATGTGCTCCACTTCGCTGCCATTTCTGCATTGTATTTCTGCTCGATCCTCGACGATCCAGTCCCGATCGAAATAACCAGGAGCCGATGATGATCCATCCGCGAGAAGAGGGAAAACTCCAGGTTCTGATCCATTATCTGTTTAGTTACCTGAGATATGGCTACTAGAGCCTGTAAGTTCAATAGCACTGTCACATATCAGTGGTAATTAGTTGTTATCGCTGATAAATTAATCTCACATCATATAAATGATAACAAGAATTATGGCATATAAGAGAATTAGGTGGACATGAGACCGACCTGCCCAATAGATATTTTACATTGTATCAATTTCAGGTTACCATGTGAACTCTATATCATACCAGGCATGAACATGAAACTCAAAGTTAATTAAGCCTGAGACTCAAACAAAAGTATCCAACTTGTTACCAGCTTATTGAGCAGGAAGGGAAAAGCAGACTTGCATCAGTTACTAGTTTGAGAGCATAAGAGAAAGTGCATCCCGTGGTTCTTTGTGTCTCTCCCTCACTCGAGTACAGAATAAAAATGTCCTGCTCAAAGTAAGTTGTTGAGTATGAGTGTTTAAGGTCACGTGACAATAAAAACACCTGAACTCAGCCTTGTACTTAAGTTATCTAGTAATCTTTAGTACTGGATTATTTGCTGCAACACTGCCATCGATGAGATTGAATTCACGGAACCCTCCATCTCCGTCCTCATTCTTGAAGTAGTGAGCTGGTAAGTACGTCGGAGCTGCAGTTGTTCCAATACATATGTCCGATAATCGAGCATCAAGGTTACAAGTCTTGGTTGCCTGCTTGGAACATGCACATCCACAACCCTATTATGTGAGCAGATAGGAAGATTCCGTCAACAGCAACAGTTGGAAGCCAGATGAATTGGCGGAATGAACAACCTCGTAAGTCGAGAAGAAAACTGGTTGGAGTCGCCGCATGTCGAAGGTCGGAATAATGGCACGGGCCAAGGTGGTTCCAACGTGAGCATCGCCAAGTTTCTCCCTGAGGATCCGGTGAAGATAATTCCCGTCGTACTTTGGTCCATTAAGTGATTTGATCAATTTTAGGGCCGATCCCCACCACATTCCCCTGCAGGGAAAGCTAGGGTTTGGCACGTATATTCATGTTATATATACGTATTTACGTATATATGTATGCATTTATGTATGTATACCGATATCGGGGGAAGATCTTTGGAAAGTGCTCGAGAAAGAAGGATACGATATCTTTGGCAGCAAAGACAGGGCGGCAATTGCCATGGCTGCGGTGGGGTGCAGTTAGCAGGGCAGTCACGAGGCCGCCGTTGCCTATTCCGGCAACCCCGTCGATGTAATCTGCTAGCCTCGCGTCCTCACCGTCCAATTCCTCTATAGACAAAGTCGACCGTTGTACCAATATACGGACACAATTAAAAAGTGTATAACGAAATTAAGTATCTGAAAGTTTCGGATGGTATCGAGCCCTGTATGCATTGATGTTATTATCCAGCTAGCAAGGTACATATATAAGAATGTCAAGGCTGAGAGGCTGTCGTTTTAAAAGGTGTAAAGAAGAGAGGAATAAGGGAGTATAAAACATTATATTTGAATGAATTAGATTTACGATCTCTTAGTCTAAGTTGAGAGTCACGCAGAGAAAAGGGACTTGAAACAGTTGATATACCGTCCTTGACCTAGGATCAACAGGTCCTCGATTTGAATCTTATAAATGGGACTCTCCGTACCCCGTTATTTCTTGTTCCCTCGATCCCCTTTATTCTCATGGTATATAACTCAAATGTTGACATACATATCCCACATTGGAGAATTAAGGAATTGAAATATAATTGATTTATAAATGAACATATACTATAAGCCTATCAGTTTAAGCTTAACTTTTTGAATTAGACATGATCTCAATCTCTTATGACCCGAATAAATATTTTACATGTTATGAGAACATGTTACTGTACGAGCTCACACCAGTATGCCAGGTTCGAGTGTGAAATTCGTGACCCGTAAGCCTAAGATCGGAAGGAAAGTTCCCGGTAATTGATCACCTGAAGCTGTGATTCCAGGAAAGCAAGAACGGTACGAGCACTGCCGGACATGGTCCTTTTATAGTGGTCCTTCTATGAATTCAGAGGCATCCGTCTTCGGTAGTTCGGAATTATTTCAATTGAAGGATGGTTCATTTGTGGAACTCTATTTAGCTAAATGGTGATATGCTTCTTATTAAACACAACCGTCTAATGTTTGATCGCTACTCCTCACATTTGCTTTTCATCTCCATTGATATCCTAAAAATTGCTTGAACTGCCGCTACGAAGTGCGGGTGTCGGTGATGACACTAGTTAAGAATAAAACAATAATTCTTCCTAGGCATATGGTTCTACGCCTTATTCATGGAGTTCTGATGGTGATCAGTAAGTCTCGATTTTAGCCTCCTGTTCAAACTCGACCGTGGATTCAGGATCTCTCAACGGCCAAGAAGGCGGCGGCGGCGCTGTGCCCTTGTGGCGACCTCACCAGGCGCAGCTGCCGCTCCTTCGACAGCATCCTCGAGAATCTCCTCAGGGCCTCCTCGTTGGTCTCTGGGCTCGATCCTGCCGGTGTCTAAGTTCACCCTGGTGACCTGCTTCTTCAGCAGCGCCTCCCCGGCAGCGACCAGGCCCTCCAGGTTCCTCTTCGTGGCCGCATCGACCAAAGCCAGGTCGTCATTCAGCGTATCATCCTGTGATGAGACCATAGGCCATTCCGAATGTCATTAACGAGTCTGAAAATTTTGCAACTCTCTGGAAGTAAACTTGGTCATCAATGCAGAGCATATGGAGACCGACTATTATGTTTACGAGAAATTCTTAAATGAATCCAACTCATTGCAGACGTAGTAAATTTAATCAATAAATATTTGACATGTCATCAAATATTTTAAATTATGTTTAAATATGAACATTGTTGATAAATAAAAAAGGTGACATAACATTTTATAATAATATATTAAATATTCATTAGTTGAGTTCACTGATGGCGTGCTGAACTGAATTCGTGTAAGAATCTCTCATTGTTTATATAAATATGAGAATTTCTCAATTATTTCTCTAATTTACCATTTAGAATCAACGAAGTTTAAATTTGCGATTCTCATTTCATTATACTCGGATTGGATTAGTCACATTCAATAAACTCGTGTACCTGAATGCGGAGGTAGTTTTCTTCCATGTGGAGGGCCCGGAATACCGAGGAGAGGTGATAGTCCACCATATCGGAGCTCGCCTGCATAAACATGTCGACCAACGGCGTCCCGCCACCGCCAGTCAACCACCCCAAGACGCCCCATTTAGCTGCACTGGCCGCGCTGTACGTCCCCACTTCCATCTTCGACCCAGTCCCCAGCGATATAATCAGAAACCGGGGATAGTCCATCGGCTTTATCGGGAAGAAGTCCGAGCTTTCTCCCATTATCTCCTTCGTCACCTCACCCATGGCCACCAGTGTCTGAAATTAACCAACAAAAAACTATGTATTTATGAACAAATTCGACAAATTTAAGCTCTTGAATTTACGAGTTCTGATGATTTTCTTACTTGGTTGTTGGCGGCCACGACTCCATCGATCATGTTGAATTCCCTGACTTGCCCGTCGGAGTTCTTAGTCTCGAAGTAATATGCTGGGAGAAAAGTCGGTGCAGCCGAGGTCCAGATGCATATATCTGAGAGCAAGGCATCGATGTTTGGCTTTCTCTTCACCTATATAAACCCGGAAAATCAATTCAATTCTGCAGATGCAATCGAACTAGCAGGTGACTCGAATAAAAGATTTGATAATTTTCCTATCCCGATATCCGATATAGGGAATGGAGATTACTCACTTCGTAGCTGGAAAAGATGGTCGGCTGCAGGCATCTTATGTCGAATGACGGGATCACAGCGTTGGTCAGTGTTAGGTGCAATCTTCTGTTCCCCAACTTCTCCTTCACAAGCCTGTGTAGGTATTTTCCATTGTACTTCGGTCCCATCACAGCCTTGATCAACTTCATGACGGTAGCGAAAGGCCAGCTGCAGTTCGAAAAATCATCGTTTCAACAACAAGAAGTCATATATATAGCAACGGGGACGTAGATGAATACTGCAAAATTAGTTGACCTGTACTGTGGAAAGATTCTGGGGGATTCACTAAGATAGAAATCCTTGATATCATTTGCGGCGAACAGGGGGCGGTTATTCTCGTCGGGGCTCGTTAGCATGGCAGCGATGAGGCCGCCGATGCTAGTTCCGGCCATCACGTCGAAATAATCAGCAAGCCTCACATCCTCACCATCTAGTTTCTATAAATAACAAGGGCAGAGAGCTCCAAGATCAATTGATATACACATATGGATAATTATGGTAGAAGTTATATATATTTATAATTTTTTATTGTTAAGTCTTATAAGTTTGAAAATAGTAAATTCTATCCTATAAGATTGGTTCTACTACATTTTCAGTTCAAATCATGACCGTTATACTGACATGAACTTCACGTTGTTAATATAATAGTAATGATTCATACTAAAAATATAACAAAATTGATATTATAAAGCTAAATTAGTCATTTTCAAATTTACATAACTCAATTGCCAAAACTAATAAGTATTTTCAGTGTTATTTTCCCTACATATATATATATATATATATTGCATTTTTTTCTTCTGAATGCATCATGATATCCGAAAACCCAACAATTCACATACTGTTGTTGATCATACCTGAAGCTCGGACTCAAGGAAGCTGAGAATGGTTACGGGGATGAGGGCCGGGATTCCTCCTCCGTCGATGCTGAGAATCGCGATCAGGTTCCCGTAAGTTGGGGGCTGGAGAGGAATACTCTTCGTTCTTTCCATCGTCGTAGGAAGATAATCGATAAAAGGTTCGAAGGTGATCACGAGTCTGGGGGGGAAGGAAAGGATCAGGGTGCTCAGGAGACGCCCGTGAAGTGCTTGAAATGAGAGAGGAAGAAAGGCTTTTAGTTACTTTCCCTGTTTGTTGTTAATTGAGCCCGAATAATGTTCATGTCCTTCTTGGGTATTTAATCTTTTAGGTGTGGTTAACATCTTATATGTTTAGGTGGTACGAGTGGAGAAAGAATGTACGTCATATGGCCACTTGTCCCCTCAACCAATTACGCTGACACACATGGATATATAACACGACTTAAATCAATTCCAATCATGTATTACTTGAACAAGTAATACTCCATCATATTTCACGGTTTGGCCACGCAGCCTTCGAATCGTCAAGAGATGACTGGGAGAAGATTAATCCTAGAACCGTTACAGATCAACCAAGGGTCTGGTTTTGGTTTGCTGCAGGACCAGCCACGATCCTCAGTGAGAATTGTCGATAAAAGGTTCGAAGGTGATCACGAGTCTGGGGGGGAAGGAAAAGATCAGGGTGTTCAGGAGACGCCCGCGAAGTGCTTGAAATGCGAGAGGAAGAAAGGGTTTTAGTTAGTTTCTCTGTTTGTTGTTAATTGAGACCGAATAATGTTCATGTCCTTCTTGGGTATTTATAGGGTTTCACTTTGTTCCAGTCAATGCTACACGATCAATGTTCCTCCAAATTTGACCACGTTCTTGCATGGAAGATGATTAAACGATCATTGACGGTTTGGACCGATCACGGAGTGTCAATCGTCCATGGTTGATAAGTAATACTCGATTGGAGTTGATTTAATAGAAAAAACAATTCCTCCGTGTCATCACATATTTCCACTTGTTGAGACTTAAATCTTACTTCGATAAATGTAAAATGCTGAATTCCAGTGTGTGAGGGTAACCAGGTACCACCCCTTATAAATTTAGTCTTTTAGGTGGATATGTGGTTAACATCTTATATGTTTAGGTTGTACAAGTGGCGAAGTTTGTGATCAACTGGCTCATTATTCGTTCATCATCTATTATTCCGAGAATAGGAAAGAATGCACGTCATATTGTCACTTGTTCCCTCACCCGATTGCGCTGCCACACATGGATATATAGCACGACTTAAATCAATTCCGATCATGTATTACTTGAACAAGTAATACTCAATCATATTTCACGGTTTGGCCACGCAGCCTTCGAATCGTCAAGAGATGACTAGGAGAAGATTAGCCCTAGAACTGTTACAGATCAACCTTCGAATTGTTGGTTAGACGAGGACTCCGAGGAGACCTGCAGTTTAGAATATTAGACGCGCATGCGGGCCAGATTGTAGAAAACCCTAGAACAGTATCATTGTGTTTCTCCCATCCTGAGAGTTTTAGTCCTAATTTTCCAGAAATTCTCAATTGATACTGTTGTACTATAAGACTGTTAATGTGGTATTTCTCCTAAAGATATGCACTAGTATTTTATGATATTACAAAACTTCACTCAGCCAAAAACCTATATCTGCCTTCTATAATTCGGTAAAGTATCGGTACCTTTTTCAGACGAGGTACCATACCGGTTGTGCAATTGTTTCTCATGAGACTTCTAGAATTGAGCCACAAGTCATGCCCATCAATGCCGCGAGTTGCGAACCTATAGAATTGACGCCTTTGAAAATTATAACCTTTGACGATCGAGCTTGCATGGATTCGTAATCACCGCTAAACCAAGTTGATATCGTCACCACCTATTCATTTCGATAAGCTAGTGATTAGATGCTTGAGTTGAATTCTGAAAATCTTTTAGGAGAAGTTTTCAAGAGAAAATTCGTTTTTCTAGACCTGTCTTCATTTTTTATACACCGGAAAAAAAGAAAAGAAAATGATAAAGTCATGTATAGGCATTAATTGGTCCTACATAATTGTCAAATCATTTTATGGTTCTACGCCTTATTCATGGAGTTCTGATGGTGATCAGTAAGTCTCGATTATAGCCTCCTGTTCAAACTCGACCGTGGATTCAGGATCTCTCGATGGCCAAGGAGGCGGCGGCGGCGGCGGCGGCACTGTGCCCTTGTGGCGACCTCACCAGGCGCAGCTGCCGCTCCCTCGACAGCATCCTCGAGAATCTCCTCAGGGCCTCCTCGTTGGTCTCTGGGCTCCTGGCCTCGATCCTGCCGGTGTCCAAGTTCACCCTGGTGACCTGCTTCTTCAGCAGCGCCTCCCCGGCCGCGACCAGGCCGTCCAGGTTCCTCTTCGTGGCCACATCGACCGAACCCAGGTCGTCATTCAGCGTATCATCCTGTGAAGACCATAGGCCATTCCGAATGTTATTAACGAGTCTGAAAATTTTGCAACTCTCTGGAAATAAACTGGTCATTAATGCAGAGCAGATGGAGACAGACTATTATGTTAACCAGAAATTCTTAAATGAATCCAACTCATTACGGGCGTAGTAAATTTAGTCTATAAATATTTGACACGTCATCAATTATTTTAGATTGTATTTAAATATGAACATTATTAATAAATAAAAAAGATGACGTAACACTTTATAATAATGTGTTAAATATTCATTAGTTGAGTTTACCGATGACGTATTAAACTGAGTTCATATAAGAATCTCTTAATGTTTATATAAATTTGAGAATTTCTCAATTCTTTCTCTAATTTCCCATTTAGAATCAACGAAATTTAAATTTATGATTCTCATTTCACTATACTCGGATTGGATTAGTCACATTCAATAAACTCGTATACCTGAATGCGGAGGTAGTTTTCTTCTATGTGAAGGGCCTGGAATACCGAGGAGAGGTGATAGTCCACCATATCGGAGCTCGCCTGCATAAATGTGTCGACCAACGGCGTCCCGCCACCGCCAGTCAACCACCCCAAGACGCCCCATTTAGCTGCACTGGCGGCGCTGTACTTCCCCACTTCCATCTTTGACCCAGTCCCCAGCGATATAATCAGAAACCGAGGATAGTCCATCGGCTTTATCGGGAAGAAGTCCGAGCTTTCTTCCATTATCTCCTTCGTCACCTCACCCATGGCCACCAGTGTCTGAAATTAACCAACAAAAAACTATGTATTTATGAACAATTCGATGATTTTAAGTCTTGAATTTACGTGTTCCGATGATTTTCTTACCGGGTTGTTGGCGGCCACGCCTCCATCGATCAGGTTGAATTCCCTGACTTGCCCGTCGGAGTCCTGGGTCTCGAAGTAATATGCTGGGAGATAAGTCGGTGCAGCAGAGGTCGAGATGCATATGTCCGAGAGCAAGGCATCGATGTTCGGCTGTCTCTTCACCTGTAAAAACCCTGAAAAAAATCACTTCATTTCTGCAGATGCAATCGAACTAGCAGATGATTCGATAAAAGAATTGATTATAATTTTCCTATCCCAATATCCGATATGGAGAATGGAGATTACTCACTTCGTAGCTGGAAAAGATGGTCGGTTGCAGAAATCTTATGTCGAACGACGGGATCACAACGTTGGTCAGTGTTTGGTGCAATCTTCTGTTCCCCAACTTCTCCTTCACAAGCCTGTGTAGGTATTTTCCATTGTACTTCGGTCCCATCACGGCCTTGATCAGCTTCATGACTATACCGAAAGGCCAGCTGCAGTTCGAAAAATCATCGTTTCAACAGCAATAAGTCATATATCTATAGCAACGGGCACGTATATGAATACTGCAAAATTAGTTGACCTGTACTGTGGGAAGATTCTGGGGGATTCATTAAGATAGAAATCCTTGATATCTTTTGCAGCGAACAGGGGGCGATTGTTCTCGTCGGGGCTTGTTAGCATGGCGGTGACGAGGCCGCCGGTGCTAGTTCCAGCTATCACGTCGAAATAATCTGCAAGCCTCACATCCTCGCCATCTAGTTTCTGCAAGTAACGAGGGCAGAGAGCTCCAAGATCAATTGATATACACGTATGGATAATTACAGTAGAAGTCATATATATTTATAATTTTTTACTGTTGAATCATATAAATTTGAAAATGGTAAAATTCTATTCGATTAGGTCAGTTCTACTATACTTTCAGTTCAAATCATCACCGTTATACTAACGTGAACTTCACGCCGTTAATATAACAGTAACGATTCAGACTAAAAATATAACAGAATTGCTCTAATAAAACTAAATTAGTCATTTTCAAATTTACATAACTCAATTGCCAAAACCGATAGGTATTTTCCGGGTTATTTTCCCCATACATATATCTATTGCATTTTTTTCTTCTGTATGCATCATGATACCTGAAAACCCAACAATTCACATACTGTTGTGGATCATACCTGAAGCTCGGACTCAAGGAAGCTGAGGATGGTTCCGGGGATGAGGCCCCGGATTCCTCCTCCATCGATGCTGAGAATCGTGATCAGGTTCCCGTATGTCGGAGGCTGGAGAGGAATGCTCTTCGTTCTTTCCATCGTCGGAGGAAGATAAGGTTCGAAGGTGACCACGAGTTTGGGGGAGGAAGGAAAGGATCAGGGTGCTCAGGAGACGCCCGTGAAGTGCTTGAAATGAGAGAGGAAGAAAGGGCTTTAGTTAGTTTCCCTGTTGGTTGTTAATTGAGCCCAAATAATGTTCATGTCCTCCTTGGGTTTTTATAGGGTTTCACTGTTGTTCCAGTCAATGCTACACGATCCTAAGTGAGAATTGTCGGTTAGACGACGACTCCGAGGAGACCTACAGGTTAGAATATTAGACGTGCACGCGAGCCAGATTGGAAAAAACCCTAGAACAGTATCATTGTTTCTCTCCCATCCTGAGAGTTTTAACCCTAATTTCTGAGAAATTCTCAGGTGGTACTGTTGTATTTATAAGACAATGTTAATGTGGTATTTCTCCTTAAAGATATGAACCAGTATTTTATGATATTACAAAACTTCACACAGCAAAAAATCTGTATCTGTCTTCTATAATTCAGTAAAGTATCGGTACCTTTTTCAGATGAGTTACTATATCAGTCGTGCAATTATTTCTCATGAGAGTTCTCCTAGTTTGAGCTGCAAGTCGGGCCCATCAATGCGCAAGTTGCACCCAATCAATGCGGCCAGTTTTGAACCTGTAGAGTTGATGCTTTTGAAAAGTATTACCTTCGACGATCGAGCTTGCGTGGATTCGTACTAACACACTAAACCAAGTTGATCTCGTCACCACCTATTCATTTCGATAAGCTAGTGGTTAAATGCTTGAGTTGAATTCTGAAAATCTTTTAGGTGAAGTTTTGAAGAGAAAATTGGTTCTTCTAGACCTATATACATTTTTTTATAAACCAAACAAAAAAAGAAAAATGGTAAAGTCATATATAGGCATTAATTGGTCCAACATAATTCAAATTACTTTATGTCATAACGTACCATATATTATGCTATAGCGTACCATATATTATTGAATTTTTAGATATAAGACTGCTTCTCTACATCAAAAAAATGAATACAATGTATAAAATTGGACATGGAAATTCAATAAGATTAAAATATGATGTTAGAATATGAAATTTCTGCACAAATTTAAGTAATGGAGTATCAAGCATGTTTGATAGCGGGCACGATTGAACCAGTCATAATTTTGAATCAGCTGCAAGGAAAATTGATTTGGATCGAGTAAATGATGGGTAGAAAACCATTTATGCTGGCAGTGTAGCGTACTGTTCAATCTAAACTAAAATATTCTGGATTCGAATTTCGTGAATCGGATGATTTATACCATTCTATTATTCATATAAGCCTCCTTTGAACGTTGAAAGGAAATTATTAATGATTTTGAAATATTTATGATTCACTTATAAAATTAAATAAATGTATATGATTCCGGTACCTTTCTCTCATCTCTTTAAATACCGAAAAAATGGTTAGATCATAAATAGGCATTAATTGGTCCTAGGTAGTTGTCAAATCATTTTATGACATAACGTAGCGTTTATTTACAACCACTATGTGCCTGTTTTATGTCATGGGTACTCGAATTTCTCCCTCTAGATTTTATTGCATTGTACAGACACGGTTACATGCACGAGGGTGAGTTAAATACAGAAGTGCAAGTTGGCCTCAAAGGGGATTCGAGCCTTACCGCATGAGGACACTAATATAGTAATGTATTTGCTTACACTAAACCTATACGATCACATATTTTTAATATGATTCAATGATTCTTTCCTTTAACAAAGATTTCAACAACCCGTCTTGTGAATTGATATTATCTTGACTTTGGAAGGTTTACACATTAATGGATCAGTCTGATTTGTATCTAAAGTATTTAGGATTTGTTAGATTTTTACTTATAAAATTGTTTATGTATACCCAAAAAAATCAACACGGAGAATCAAAAAATTAAAATATGATGTTGGAATAAAAAATTTCAGCACAAATTTAGTTAATGGATTGTCAAACATGTGTGATTGCACTATTGGATAGGGTTTCTGTGATGCACGATTGAACCGGTCACAATTTTGAATTAGCTACAAAGAAAAATCAATTTAGATCGAGTAAATGATGGGTAGAAAACCATCTATGCAGGCCGTGTTGCGTACTTCTCGATAAAAAAATGAAATATTCTGGATTCGAATTTCATGAATTGGACGATTTATACCATTCTATTGCTCATATAAGCCTCCTTTGAAAGTTAACAGGAAATTATTATTTATTTTCAACCCGAGTAGTAATACGAGCGAGAGGTATAATTCACGTAATAAAAGCCCCATTGATCTTTCTTCTATTTCCTTTTAAATGCATGACCGTTTCTGTAATCAGTAAAAAGGAGCTGCTTGGAGGACATGATTTTAGTGCATTGGTACAATACTCCGACTTATTACCAGGGGACTTTGAGATCGACCCTTATCATGTAAGTTGTGCTCCTGCTTATTTCTCTTCTTATTTATTACCCCTATATTAGACACATAGCCTTCCTTATCACTGAAAAAGCGCTGTTTGCACTTTCTGTTCGGAATTTGTGTGACAATGCCCCGCCATAAGGAACCATGCACTAAGCCTCATGGATTGATTAAGTGGTTTGATACCTTATCCCTTAAAAAGAAGTGTTTTGGGACGTTTGAAATTTCTGCGAACAGAGAAATTTCATGCTGGAAGAAAATTTTACATTTTAGTAGGGTAATCTAACTTGACCTAAATTAGTTAGAAACTCATAGACTTTCGAAGTAGCGAGAGGAATTCTTACGTTAGTCTATCTTACTACGTAGTGCGAAGAAATACCAATAAAATATTAACAAACAATTAAATTTGTGTTAATCACCTAAGTACTCACTGTAATTGTTATTAATCAGAGCAATTTAATCAGTATTTTATTGCCACATCAGTGCATGCTTTGACCCAGGTTTCATGGCAATGGTATAAAGGATATATCCAAATATTATATAGGATTCCCAAAATATAGTTAATATTCTTGTAATATATCTTTATAGAATTATAAAGGATATTTTTAAGGACAAATTAGGGTTCCTTTCTTCTCCTATAAATATCCTGTAATACTCTATACGTTGGTAGAGACATTGATATTTTTTTCCGTTAGAGAAGTTTCTCAATTTCCAATCCAAATTTCTCGGTATTCATTAAAATTAATGAGTTTCTAGATTTACGATCTTAGCCTCCCACGTGCATGCTGCACCACGTCCTACTCGACGATTTCTCATATATATATATATATGTATATGTATATAAACGATTGTGTAGTCTTCAGTAATTTCATAATGTGGTCAAAAAGTTCTATTCTTATTTGAAAGTTCACTTTTACGTATCTATTGATCCAAGAAGAACAAAAGGTTTCAATTTTATGCATTGCCCGCTCGTCTCTTTCCCTCTGTTCTGTCTCAACACATACAATCTCGTTGCCTTTTATGACTGCTTCCTTCCTTGTTTGATCGACTGGAAATTTGAAACGTGACCTAATCCAGCTCTTGCAATTCCTCTATTGGGATTAAGGAATGAAAATTTTTTGATTATAAAGATAGTTTAACGATCTATAGATATCAAAAAATAAAATAGATAAAAAGGCATAGAAAAAAGGAAGAAAATCTTAAATGTTCTTATTTTATAATAATGTAACAAGATACATTAACAATAAAATTAAACTAATAAGTAACAATTATAGTAATTGTTCAAATGTTAAACACTTATTTACAGGAAAATTGCATTGTTGGTGTAATTTAGTGCAAAACTCTTTTTTGTAGCTCTGTATCATAAAACATTTTTAAAATATAACATTTTTGTACAAAAGGTTAAATTTTCACTAACGTCGTTAATTGGGCTGATGTGGCAATGTGATATGGACGATGCGTTAGGTGTTGACGTGGCACCATAAATAAATTTAAATTATAAAAAAAATAAAAATAAAAATAAGAATTTCAAAATGAAAAAATCAATTTTAAAATAAAACATCCACTTTAAAACATAAACAATAGCAACTGATATGAAAAATTCGGAATAAAACTGGATAGTTTTTAAAAAATTCCATAAAATATCTCAAATCGATTCGAAATGATCAGGAATTTTTAAGCACCGATCCCTAAATTTTATCAACACCTAGCACCATCCTAAAATGCACAAAACACATCAGAAATAGAACTGAAAATTTTGGAACATGGGCTGGACAGATTTTAAAAAATCGAAAGATGACCGATTTGATCCAAAACGATACAGAATTTTCAAGAACCGACCCCTGAACTCTATCAACACCTAAGAGCATCCTAAAACACACAAAACAAATCGGAAACACAACTGAAAAATTTGGAATATGAGTTGGAAAGAGTTTAAAAAGTAAAAAAGTGACTCAAATCGATCCGAAACGATCCGGAATTTTTAAAAACTAACTCTTAGAGTCTACCAACACCTAAGAGCATCCAAAAAGACATTGGAAACAGAATTTAAAATTTTGGAATACGTGCTGGACAAATTTTAAAAGATCGATAAATGACCCGAATCGATATGGAATTTTCAAGAACCAGCCTCTAGACTTTTCCAACATCTAAGGCCATCTTAAACACACAAAACACATCAGAAATAGAACTGAAAAATTCAGAGTAGGAACTGGATGGATTTTAGAAAGCTGATAAATGACCTCGAATTGATTCGAAACGATTCAGAATTTTCAAGAATTGACCTTTAGACTCTATAACACCTAAGACCATCTTAAAACATACAAAACACATCAGAAATATGACTGAAAGGAGGCATTTACCCATAAAAAAAAATCAAGAAGGTGCTCGGTACCAAAAGGTTCTGAGTTCGATTCTCATCAGTAAGACTCATCGTATTTTTTTTCTCCCTCTTTATTGTATTCTCTTCTAGGCGTATGTGGAGGGACAGATATAGAAGATTGAGTTTAAGGGAGACAAAATTGAAAAAATGAGTTGAAAGACAGATTCCGTGGTTGAACATAAAAATCCGAACATTACATAGCGGAGTAACTAAATCGCTACTGACACCCTCATATGATTTCACATTCTTCTACCATAAAATCGCACGTTATTGTATATACCCATCAGTATCAGTATATGAATTCAAGGATGTTGAGTTGGGTGAGCAGAAGAAAGCCGACGTAGCACATAAGGAGACGGGAAAAGAGCAAAATCAAGAACTGCGATGAATGTTATCGACAATTCAGACTTAAGATCTTTCAATCACAGGTCGAGGACAACTCGCTCCATACTTGCCATAGTACATATAAATACCGTTAAAGGATATTTCGGCGCCCTTCATTCACGGTACGATGACGCTTGTGCGTCTACTTTCTATCACGGGGACGAGACCTCTGCTACTGTTTGAATGCGAGTTGATGCAAAAATCAATTTTTTTCGACTCTTTAAGCCTCCTTTCATCGGAAAGAATCCTCGCGAACCTGCACAATGAAGGTCGTATGGATCAGAAATAACCTGTGAGACATATACACTAATCTACGACATTGAATTTACGCGTTTAGTATGTTTTCCAAAGTCGAGGATACTCTAGGTACTTCTTCAGAGCGTCGGCATTCGTGGTTCCCTTCGCGATCGGCTCGGAGAGACCGGTCTCTAGATTCACCCTCGAAACCGGTTTCTGCAGCAGTCGTTTGCCGGCTTGGACCAGTTTGATGAGGTTCTTCTTCGAAGAATCATCGAGCGAAGTGTCCTTTCCTCTTAGCTCGTCATCCTAAAATCAATGGGTAATATGAACGTACACACTAGAGATTCATGGTAAATTGAAACTGTATACTTGTGTGTATATGTGTATATATTTCTTGCACTGAACACATGATATCCAAAAATATAACAGATTTTTAATTTCATAATCCAAGGTCAAGCAAAATTGATTAACAAAAGGGTAAAAATCATCCTATCATAAATTTTCTTCATTAATATGGCTCGAACTCAATAATTGTTTTGGAGGTTCTTGGAGGAGCTCACCCTCGAACTCAAAAAAATCCATAAAATCTTATATAAAATTTACTGATTTTGTCTATATTTTTATTAAACTATTTTATAATTTCACCCAAATTCGACCGTTTAACCATTTTCCCCCCCAAATTTAACCCCTTATTTTAGTCTTCTAGATCAATTCTTGCTCCAATCCCAAACCTTATTTAAGATAAAAATGTACTTAATCATCCGGACCAATCCATGTTGGTAGATATATATATATATATATATATGATATAGAGGCTTAGTTACTTGAATTCTAAGGTAACTGTCTTCAGAGTGAAGGGCCTGGAAAACAGCAGAAAGGTGGAAATCCACCATGTCCCCGCTCGCCTGAGTGAACACATCGACTAACGGGACGGACCCGCCATGGAGCAGCCATCCCAATGTGCTCCACTTCGCTGCCATTTCTGCGTTGTATTTCTGCTTGATCCTCGACGAGCCGGTCCCGATCGAAATAACCAGGAGCCGATGATGATCCATCCGTGAGAAGGGGGAAAGCTCAAGGTTCTGATCCATTACCTGTTTAGTTACCTGAGATATGGCTACTAGAGCCTGTAAAGTTCAATAGCACTGTCACATGTCCGTGGTAATTAGTTGTTGTCGTTGATAAATTAATCTCATATCAGATAAATGATAACAAAAATTATGGCATATAAGAGAATTAGGTGGCTATGAGCCTTACATGCCCGGTAAATATTTTATATGGTATCAATTTCAAGTTACTAGGTGAACTCAACATAGACTAAAACAAAAGTATCCAACTTGTTGCTGCTTTATCAAGTAGGAAGAGAAAATCAGACTTGCATTAGTTACTAGTTTGAGAGCATAAGGGAAAGCCCGTCCCGTGATCATGTGTGTCTCCCCCTCACCCGAGTACAAAAGAAAAATATTCAATTCGAAATAAATTGTTGAGTACAAGTGTTTAAGGTCACGTGGCAATAAAAAACCTAAACTCAGCCTATACTTATGTTAGTAGATCGAATAATCTTTAGTACCGGATTATTTGCTGTAACACTGCCATCGATGAGATTGAATTCTCGGAACGCTCCATCGCGGTCCTCATTCTTGAAGTAGTGAGCTGGTAGGTACGTCGGAGCTGCAGTTGTTCCAATGCATATGTCCGATAATCGAGCATCGAGGTAACAAGTCTTGGTTGCCTGCTTGGAACATGCACATCCACAACCCTAGTATGTGAGCAGATAAGAAGATTCCGTCAACAGCAATGTAACAGTTCGAAGCCAGATGAATCGGTGGAACAAACAACCTCATAAGTCGAGAAGATGACCGGTTGGAGTCGCTGGATGTCGAAGGTCGGAATAATGGCACGGGCCAAGGTGGTTCCAATGCGAGCATCGCCAAGCTTCTCTCTAAGGATCCGGTGAAGATACTTCCCGTCGTACCTTGGTCCATTCAGTGATTTGATCAATTTTAGGGCTGATCCCGACCATATTGCCCTGCAGAGAACGCGAGGGTTTGGCATGTATATTCATGTTGTATATCCGTATTTACGTATATATGTATGTATACCTATTTAGGGGGAAGATCTTTGGAAAGTTCTCTAGAAAGAAGGATACGATATCCTTGGCAGCAAAGATAGGGCGGCGATTGCCATGGCTGCGGTCGGGTGCAGTTAGCAGGGCAGTCACGAGGCCGCCAGTGCCTGTTCCGGCAACCACGTCGAAGTAATCTGCTAGCCTCGCGTCCTCACCGTCCAGTTCCTTTATAGACAAAGATGATCGTTGTACCAATATACGGACACAATTAAAAAGTATATAACGAAATTAAGTATCTGAAAGTTTCGGATGGTATCGAGACCTATATGCATTGATGTTATCATCCAGCTAGCAAGGTACATATATAAGAATGTCAAGGCTGAGAGGCTGTCGTTTTAAAAGGTGGAAAGAAGAGAGGAATAAGGGAGTATAAAACATTATATTTGAATGAATTGGATTTACGATAACTTAGTCTAAGTTAAGAGTCACGCAGAGGAAAGGGGCTTGATGCAGTTGGTGTATCGTTCTCAATCTGATATCAAAATGTTCTCAATTCGATTATTATAAGTATAACTCTCCGTACCCCTTTATTTCTTATTTCCTCGATCCCCTTTGTTCTCATGATATAGCTCAAGTGTTGACATATATATCCCATGTCGGAGAGTTAAGTAATTGAAATATAATCGATTTATAAAGGAGCGGATACTACAAACCTATCAGTTTAAACTTAACATTTTAGATTGGACATGAGTTCAATCTTTTATAGCCCGGATGAATATTTTACATACTATGAGAATAGATTACCGTGTAAACTCACACCAGTATGCGAGGTCCGAGTGTGAAACTCGTGGCCCGTAAGCCTAAGACTGAAAGAAAAATACCCGGTAATTGATCACCTGAAGCTGTGATTCGAGAAAAGCAAGAACGGTTGCGGGGATAATTCCTCGAACGCCGCCTCCGTCGATGCTGAGGATCGTGATCAGATTTCCATGAACGGGAGACTGAACAGGATGTATCCGTGACGTCGGTTTATCTATTCCTTCCATGGACAGCCTAACTCGATCGTAATCGAAACGATTTCAGGAGATCAAGACGGAGTTACAATTAAGCTGATCAATGTAGTAGCACCCATATTGAGGCGAAATACCTCCTTATTTATAGATGACAAATGTTTAAAAGTTAGGCTGTATTTTTTTTTTTTAATTCTAATTCTGTATCACTGTTATCCGATTCGAGCTGGGTGGGTCGTAAAACTCTCCCAAAATGATGAATTATCTCCATTTATAATACTCAAATTTGATAAAAAATTACAATCCTCAAAACTTTTCTTAGTTAGTCTTAAAGTTTCGCAACCATATTTGAAAGAAAAAAATTAGCCGATGTTTTTTTTTTTTATAACAATTACTCATGATCGGATTAAGCGATAAGAGCTTGGCTTTTTAAAACTAAAATGCTGATTTCATTTTGCTGCTTACCGCCGATTAATTAATTAATTAACGTCACGGAATTGTTGGAATCTTTCTTGACGCAATGTAATGCGACAGCAACTAAGGCCGGCCGACCGAACAATAATATTCATCGAAGAACCACAAATTAAGTTGAAGTGATTTAGCACATCTTTCTCTTAAATAAGATCTGGAATTTGAGATCGACAAATAGAGAAAATCAATGATCAGAAGAGTTTTCCATTTTAGTGAAATGATTTTGCCCGAACCTAAATTAGTCCAAATTAACTCAGGGCTAATTGAATTTCTCGAAATAACATGAGTTTCTTTTTGGATATAAATATGATTTTTTTAAGTCTAAAGAAATTTTTTTGTGGTGTCAAAGTGGATTAATGTGTTATAACGTGGTAGCGTATAATCTCACGTTGAAAATACAAAAAAAAAAAAAAGAATGGTTAAAATCATTCTATTTCTGGAAACCGGTGATACAAACCGAAAAAAATCAAAAAATTATATGAGCATAAGAGGTTGGATAGCATTTTTATTGCTTTAGGTTTTTGGATTAAATGATGACATCATCTGATAAAAGTAAAATTTTACACGTTTCATCAAAGTTTTTTATTTGAACAGAATTTTTCTGAACTTTTTTAATTCTGCACGTGCTAAAATGTAATATCTTAGTATGGTTATTGATAGAAGTTGAATAAATTGATTTTCTTGCCCTTATGGTGAGCAAAGAAGTACGTGGATCGTAGTCATGCAGACGACGTCGCATTCCAAAATAAGCCTGCCACATATTATTTGCCTCCTGTAATATTAGTAGACGTTCGACCTGTTCAGATGCAACTCATTTTCAGACTTTAACAGTAAACGTGCCAGCTTAATGCCATGCCCATATCATGTTCTTGTGTCGATCCGAAATTGCCAACTTTACACGTGTATACAAAATTATATAATGAGTTCTAACTTATTCAGTTCTAGTTTGCTAAGTTTAACGTGGTTTTAATGCTTCTTTAAACAATTTCTCCTTTTTTTAAGGCGATAATAGATACGTATAAGTCTAGTATAATGATAAAAGATAAAGAAAAATAAAATGGCATGTAATTTTTACGGTGATAATCGAACCTCTAGCATTTAAGTTGTGAGGTAAAGTGTCCTACCATTACACGAAGACCCAATTTTCAAAGCATTTCTTTATTAATTTGTAATATCACATAAATACTATCACATAATATATACATTATACGTGTTAGATCCCACATCGTTCATATAGCAAAATAATAAGGGGTTTGTAAATTAACTGGGTACTCAATAACAATAGTATAATATATGAACGCTTGATCACGGCAACTGACGTAAACCTGGATTCGTTTCCGATAGTCTCCCTATTAACAGAAGCCCCTAAATCCGAAAGTTTTCTGCAGGTTCAGTCGCCTACTTCGTTAATGGTTCACGCGCAATATACAAATCAACATAGTATCAGAGTTGAACTAAACTCCTTTACACGTGAAAGGGAGCGTTAGATCTCACATTGACTAAATATAAGAATAATCCTGGGTTTTTAAGATAACTGGTATCACCACATAAAAAAAATTTTGTGGGAACGGACCAGATCTCTTGTAAGACTCATTAATAATAATATAATGTAATATATGAGTATCTAATTACACTAATATCTGATATAAAGCTAGACCTATCTCTGGTAGTCCTCTTAGACGTAAACCCGCAAACCTAGCTCTTTGCTCCCCCGAGACTCTCCAAGAAGAGAGACCCCAAGCTGCTAAAAAAGGCTGAAGAACAGGAAACAAAGGAGAGATGGCGACTCGGTTCATGCATTCCCTTTGTTCTTAAGTCGAGAGAGAGATTTTCTCTTGCTTTTTTTTATCTTTCCAAATAATGCATGCAACTCTATTACAGCATAAAAGAGCTCGAAGACCTGGCATCAAGAACACTTGACCTCCCCTAGAAAATCTTCAAAAAAGAGCTGCAGATAAATTTTTTCCGGTTACAGAGAATGTTCGTCTATCTAAAAAATGACAGGAGAAATAACACGTGTATATAAATACACATATATAAATTATGTGTGTTATATTGATATCTAAAAGATAATGAATTTTAAATAATTTAGATTTACTAAATGATAAAATTCTCATAATTATATATTTTTCTCTAATTAAATGACTCAATTTTGTATATTTAAAATAAGAGAAAAAGGCGTTGATATTCAAATTTCATGTGAACATGTCGACCACTTCTCCAGGAAAAACAGTATGGGCGGCATGGGACATGTTCTTATCCTTCTCTTTTCCTTTCTTCGTGTTCCCTTTCTTCCATGCTTCAAAAGTGCAAGATATGATTCTGAAATGTAAATCGAGCTTCTATCTGCGCGGACGATTTTGAATTCGAAGTCAAGAGCAGAGATCCTTCAAGCCATGTATGCAAGTACTTGTCTATCTGATCGATTCGGAGTCGGCTTCAGCATATTCATGCATGCCATTAGATTTATATGCAAGTGTATTTTTCAGGGGAATTTAACAATCTAAAAACGAATAAAGAAAGAACGATGGGATTAGATACCTACAAAGTGGCCCAAAATCGTTACGTACAGCTCAGGGAGGAAGATGCATAACCGGACTAAAATTCCGTTAAGAAATGAATCACACATCAGGTAAATAAGATATTAAAATGTGATTTATAAGAAAATGAGTGCCATTAATATATCAGTTTAAATTTTTATATAGACATGAGTCCAATCTCTTACATGTGGATATTTCACAAAATCGTAACTTTTATGGTTTTCTCTGTATAGTTTATAAGGAGAGAGTCTTCCGGGTGATGTTCCTGTTACATGTAGGGCTTTTTTTCGCAGTTTCCAACCATGGGCAACGACATTTTTTTTAATAATTGAGTTATCCGAGCATTGCCGTGCCTGAGTAGGGGATTGCGCCCGACCCTATATTTGTAGCGAGGACAAGTCAGGTAAATCCTCTATACCAGCCTTCGCGAGAATCGAACGTTGAACCTGACTTATAAGTCGACAGTTGCTTACCAGCAAGTCAACCCACAAACAGGGATAGATCTAGAAACTTCGTGTAAAGGAGCGAAACTCAATGAAAAGGTAATATCATGAAATCAAAGAAGTGAAATTAGATAACTTAATGAAAACTTAGTAAAATCAAGTCAAATTTATATTGTAATTCATTAATCTTCTTGAGTTTAGGGGAGCGATCGCCCACCACGCACCCCTAAATCCATCCTTATAGAGGCACCATGGGCAACAACTTACCATGTGAAGAGTTGCACTCTCGACTTGGCAACAGGAGGAAAGAAGTCGGTTCCCTTGGCGGTGGAAATTCTAAACTACTTTTCTACCTTTTTTCTACTTTCTCGCATTCGACCTTGAAACATCTTATCATCAAGTGCCTAGTGGGGGAGATATCGTACACATATGTATGCGTACAATGTAGCATTTATGTTGAAAGAGCAGACACTTCCTTTTGAAAACGAGGGTTGTTCTACAACCGGATGTCCAATGTCCAATTGCATGGGACATGCAAACCCCTTAAATGGATGAGCGTGCCCTTTTATGGACCAGCAGTGACATGTCTTCTGACTCAGAGCTAGTTTCACAAAGGAATCTTGGAGACACCATAATATATAGTTTCCCCCCATCATCGTGGCATGTACAATTCGACTTCCCACTCCATGTCTGGTGTACGTAATTCTATGTTAGCATAATTCAGGGGTAAAAAGGGAAAAGACTTTTTATCGTCTTCTCGATTTATATATCTCATTTACGCATGCAAAAAAAGGGAAAGAAGAGCTCTTTAGGTTAGAAACCAAGAAATTATAAGTTATTGTAGAGGGTAGAGTTAGAATAGAAATATGAGAAATATAGTTTTATATAATTAGTCCGCTCTCACCCTATAATCTGCAAGTTTTGTATTCAATCTCATCAGCGAGATTTTTCTTACTTCTTTTATCCATTTTTTGTACCCTTTTTAGACTTATACACCTCTTTCACACACGATTCAAACCTTAATTAGTTATGATAAATTAAGTTTTTTAAATATAAGTGGTGGATATAAAAATAAATATGAAATGAGGTCACAAGACATTAAAAGAAAAGAGTTATGGACCGCACTGACATGCCCGAGCCTGTGGACCAAGCAGCTTGCTAGAGCTCAAAGCGCAAATTATAACGGTTGATGAATTTTTCTGCTTCATATTGAATAAGGTCAAGTTACTTGAGGAAATTTACAATAATAAGAACTCTATTTTTTAATGAACTGAGATGACTCAAATCTCGAATAATCTCCTTAAATAAGGTCGAGTCATGTGACAGAAATCCACATCAGACCTTAATATGACTTAAACCTTGATTGGTGAGGTAATGTTTGTTAGTGTATAATATACTGTTTCGTATCTAGATTCATTAGGTATTATATTCACTATATATTTATCATGTATCCTCTCTATATTTTTGGTAGAAATTTTCGATTTTATTTCCTGATTTGATTCATCTGTCCAATTTACAAATTGGAGGCTTCCATTGTATTCTACACGTATTGCCAATATATGATTCTCTTCTTCAATTTTCTCTTTTGTCACGGTACAAGAGTCGGGTTTTTAATGGAGATTGGGATCCCAATTCCTATAAATACCCAGCAAGACCACATCACAAGTTCACCACTGCACCTTATTTGAAACAACATTCCGGACCACTGCTTCGACCATAAACGTTAAAAGCTTTTCGTCATTCAGTTCCATCCTTTACAAAAATCCTTCATTTCTTCTCCCATCACCATATCAATGGCCAAAGCTTGCAACAAGCTCTCTCTCATCTTCACCAGTGTTGTACTCCTCGTTTCCCTTCTCTTCCTCGGGGACCTTGCCCACGGAAGGAAGCTCATCGACATCGTTGCGCCCGAGTCCGATGAAACTGCGGCAGTAATTGGAGGAGTTCTTCAAGCGAGCCAAAACGGAATATCGTCCCGCCACCTCCAGGATCAGGGGGTATCCCAGTCCACCGGCCCAGGCCACAGCCCCGGGGTAGGCCACTTGGCCTTCGAGACCGAGGACTTCTACTTCACCGACCCGGGTCATGGCCCGGGACTGGTCCATTCTACCAGACCCGAGGTCAAAACCTAAGCCACCCTTAGGTTAATTACTGAGAAGATCGAGGAGATTTACAGCGTGATCAATGACTATTTTCTCATCAACCCGAAAGAAAAGAACTTCGTTCCATGTAATATCTACGGTTTGTGTGTAAGGTGAAATTGCATAATGTGGTAAAAAGTTTGGAAAAGCTCTAAATAGGTATTAAGACAATTGTGCCAAACTTATACGGAACATTTCAAAATCATTCCGACATGGTACATCTAGTCAAATTTCAATTAACTCGCCAATATTTTATGATGTTGCATCTAACGTGGATGTCATGTGTGGATGATTTGCTAATATGGTATGTCACGTAATATTTTTAATGATATAAATACAAAATTTTAAAATATATAAAAATATTCAAATATTGATAAAATGGAAACAATTTCCCAAAAAGTTTAAAAAAATTAGAGCGGAAAATAAAGGGACAAAGAAAGTTGTCGCAGTGAGGAGAATTGATGCTGGTTCCATGGAGGAAGGCAACCGGTATGAAATCGCTCTTAGGATAGTTTGGAATCACCCGGTTTTGTTGGTAGATTTTAAAAAATTAGATATATAACTTGTTAAAAATTACCATAAATTATAATAAAATTAATTTTAAAAATAATTAATTGCATTATTTTTAAAAAAACCTATAATTTGATATATAAATTGATTTATATTTTTCATTTTATTTTTGGTTCCTGTTCGGTTCCCTCAAAGGAGCTCCCCTCACGGTTTCGGGCCGGGTCAGGTTTGAAACCAGCCCGTGGCCCGGACTAGTTGCGACTTCTGGTCACCACTTAGAGAATCGAGTCTCGTTCACCTGTGCTAATGATTTGGGCCTGATCGAGCTTAGTTTGGCCTGAGCTTTGTCAGTTTTCTGCACCTAAAATCCATCCCCTTCGAAGAGCCCGTCAACGGCTAGTCTCGGAATTTGAAAGAGACTGAAGAATGATCCATACTTGTCTCCTCGGCCTGCAGTTTTTTCCAATCTCCACCGTAATAATCCAGAAGTCTTATAGGACTTTGATTAATTCAGTTCGAGCTGAGTTAATTCACTGATGGGTAAAGCTCTCAAAGGGTGAGGACAGTGCAAGTTATGATTGGTAGGATGAATGAATCCCTCAAGGGATTGGAACAGTAATTCGTGCATGCCTGCTCTTTTCATCGTACACGGCGAGTCGACTAAACTTACGATGCGATTCTTGGATGCAGCCGGTTCTTCGGCACACACACGCACACGGAAATCCATTCGATGCAATTCCAGTAAACGGCTCGGATCTCTTGTAAACTTGCCAAAATCCTGAAATTTTTATTTAATATATCGATAACACATCAACTCTCACTCACAGTTTGACATGAATATTCATAAGTAAGACGGGCTTTTGGACTTCTTTAGGTAAGAAGTCTTACATGAGCTGAATCCGCCACATCCGTGAACGTAATCGACGAACATTCGACACGTTATTAAAAAGTATTACGTCGATTCTTATCATGACTTCATAATATTCATTTTCTAAGCATGACGTGACACTTTTCTGGTGGCGTATCAGATAATCATCGGTTGAAATCCACCACGCCATCAATAAACTCGACCTGCCCGCGAATTTCTCCGGTATGTAAGTTCGCCCACCGACGATCCTATAATAGCCGCTTCTTTTATACACTCCATATGACGAACGATGGGAAACTCCATTTCCCCGATAAGATGGTGACAGTGAATCCTCGATCTACACAGTGCACAGGTCGATAGAAATCAGTCATTATGTGAAAAAAGTTATTTTCGCGAAATAAAGTTATTATTGTTCAATTATTATAATGTACAGCTTTACTGATGTCTCTTTATGAAGCTTTTTGAGACAAAGAAATGACATTTGAGCTTCCTTTGCCTTTGCCTTCGGCAAATCAGTTAAAGTCATCATGTAATGGCTTTTTCCTCTGGGAAATTTTTTTTAACATTAAAGGTGCCTTCCTATGTTCTTTATCGTAAAGATTACCCGAGAGAATAGAAGGAAATGAAGAGGAAAAAAAAAGGGGATAATAAAGAGAAATACAGATTAACTTTGACGAGAATTCAATGCAGAATACAAATAGAATCTACAGTTTATAATTTGAGATCGTTGAGACCGTAATCCTTTCTCAATGGCTTCACATTTTTCTGGGTCTGGACCGTTAGTGGCTAGAAATTCAAACTAATCCAATTCGAGAAAGATCATACCGCTAAAGGGATACTAGCATGAGTTTTCTTTATTCGTAAAATCTCGAAACTGAAACCTTTACTCAAAAAGGACTAAGTATTGAATCGACTTAACCTTGGCAATGGCTTCACTTCTTCAGTCATCTCATTTTGCATTATCATCCAAAGGTTATAGTGACAGAGAAGGGAGCTCTACTAGAGTGGCACTGTCCTCGATATGAGATTGATATGGATTAACATACGCACCCGATTCATTGAGACCCGAGTCACTCTCCTCACTCGACTGACTCAAGAAATACCGATTCACATCCGATGTATGTCGGACATCAACTAAGTCCGACTTCCACCCACAGGGATGTTGGACATCAACCAAGTCCGACTCTCCCATCGCTAAGTCAGACTTCCTCTCGCATGGAAGTCGAACATCAACTAAGTCGGACTTCCACCGCTAAGTCGGACTTCCATCACTAAGTCGGACTTCCTCCCACATGGAAGTCGGACATCAACTAAGTCCGACTTCCATCGCTCAGTCCGACTTCCTCCCACATGGAAGTCGGACATCAACTAAATCTGACTTCCACCGCTAAGTCCGATTTCCTCCCACATGGACGTCGGACATCGGACATCCGCAAGTCCGACCCTCGTCCGTGTGCTCAGCACATGGGAGACATGACCACGTCAGTCTTCCGTACTAATCGGGATCTATATATAGCCCCATCACGGGCAAGTAGAACCGATGGACTCTTCCTCTCTTCAACATCTCTTCTCATTATTCTCCCTCCTCCACTTGATCAGATCACACTCTGACTTAGGCATTGGAGGGCCATTCCGGAGAACCACCCCGAGCTTGGCTTTTTGCAGGTCCTTGGCGAAGTCCGCCCACCTTCTCCTTCTCTAGGTTAGCTCCGATTTCACCCGAAGATCTCTCAACCGGATAGGCCACCCAAAGGTACCATCAGAGATCATAAGGTCTGTATTCAATTCTCATCCGTTTTGTCTATAAAATGGGATCAGAAATTCTCATGATTGAGATGAATGCCCTTGATAATGTTACTATTTGCATCTTGATTGATCGAAGAGAGAGTCAGATAGATCCGTCTCGACCAAAAGCAGATTCCGAGCCTCATCTTCAACAGATTGAGAAATCTGAAGAGAGGACACGATACCACCATGCCAATATCAACAAGGACACGGTACGATTGCGCTGAGCTAGATGGACAGTGGCATGGGATGTAAATTACAAAAAAAAAAAAGATATCTTTGATATTTCAGTTCCTATTCCTGATGGAAAAAAACTACTCCTACCCGTCCATTCCTCATCTAATCTGCGTCCGGAATAATCAAAATTGAACCATACGAGAGATAAGTACCGCATGGAATACACGGGGAATAGCTATTCTCAAACATGCCATACATTTCTCCAAACTTTCCACTTTGTCAGGGGCCCCGAGAAAAGCTGAGACTCCAGAAGGAAGGCCATGGGAAGGGAGGACAGCTCTGAATTTGCCCAGACGAGGCATGGCCATTTAAAGAGGCCACAGCCACAGACTCCCACCACATTCCCTCAATTTATTTCTCTTGCCTGTCCATTTATAGATTCATAGAGAATGTTCCCATGTACTCAATTCATTAATCCCTCAACTGCAATTTCCTGAAATGTACCCCTAATTGTCTCTATGTAATTATACTAGTGAATAAACCATCCTACGCACGGTGAACATCATCAAATGCTATTGAAAAGGATTGGATTAAATGATCGAAACTCCTATACTCATATGCTAAAACTCTCCAAGGTGGGAGAGAGAAGAAATACAATGCGTAAACAAAGGAAGTTGCAGAAGAAAACTTCCGAAGACAGCGTGATCGTCGGAAGTTTTTGGGTGAGTTAATGGGAGTGTGACGGTGGTTTGTAAGAAATAAATAATTCCCTAATTTTTTTTGCTAATCAAATTGGTGGAGGAAATTTTTAGAGGGATTAAAAATTCTTCAATAAATAAATAAAATAAGAGAGAATGGTAGTTTTGGAATCGAACAGTGAGGCAAAACTACTGCATTCTCCAATACAGTAATAGATATGTACGTATATATTATAATCCCTTGGAAAGCCGAAAGTATTTTACGAGACAGTATCACCACAATTAAATTCAGTTATGCTTAGATTGTCTTCGGATCTAAATTTATGGGAAAAAACATTCTAAGAGCAGTTGAATCTTATTCGTTAATGTCACCAGGTAAGCACTGTCTCGCGGTTGTGCTATAACGTAAGATACCCTCTTCTTGGAAGGGGATTGGAAAATAATCTTCTCTGGGCTCAATTTTTCACAGTTTTTGCATCAACATCTGTCTCTGTCTTGCGTTTGATTCGAGCAGTGTTATACTAGAAAAACATTATGCTTATGAAAAAATCGGGTAATCGGTTATATTAGTCCTCGATATTTAATTACGATCGCCAACTTTATCGCTCATATGAATTTGATGACATAATGATCTCTAAATTGCGGGGAAAAACCTAACAATTTAGTCCCACCGTCAACTCTTCCCACCACATATCAGCCTACTATCGGTTAAAAAAATAAATTAATATATATTTAAAAAATATAAGATAGAAAAAAGGAAACCAACAAAACCCCTGACAGTGCTTGTGCTAATCAACCAATTACAATAATAATTCGGGAATTAGTATTCCTTTAGCAGCCTTTACTCTTCGTGCAGCTAACTTCTTAGCTTGGGATGTGGATGCCAACCGTGCTTGAGTTCACAAATATGACTAAACAATCACCTAATTGCGATCAGATTCTGTCTCTAACCACTGTCAATTGAGAGGGCAAAATTGACCACTTAACCAACGATCGCCACTTAGCATTTGTCTTATGCTCCTTCTCCGATCCAGGGCATTACTCGATCGGGCTGGCCGGCCGTGCAACTGGCGGGGTCAGAAGCAACGGGAGATTTGTGTGATTTTAGAAAGTCATGGAGTGTCGGGATATCAAACCACGACCACTCATAGGTTGTACCGTGTCTTGTCGCGTAGCCCAGAGGCGTGCACTTGTGATGACGTGGTACGCCCGATACAACATATTTTGTTAGTCTAATCGATGCAATCGATGGCATAAAAAGAATAAGAAATTTTCGTATACTTCCTCACAAATTTTTAGCAGGGTCGAGGAAGAGAAGGAGAAGTTGTGAGTTTGAAAAAAATCCAACAAAACTCGTAGGAATAAAATGTAATTTTTTATTTAACGAGCATGGAAATCGCGATAATCGACTTAAAATATAAAATATAAAGGGCACACCTAATTCATAAAAAATATAATGTAAAATAAAATCAAAGTCTCTATTCTATTGTATGAACTAAATTATTTATATAATATTTAAAATATTATTTTATCCTCATTTCTTAATATCGAGTTATTAATTTTTATTAATAATTAATGTAGATAGTGATGTAATTAATCTCAGGTGGTTCTAATTAGTTTATATATTAATTGACTCTCGTGTTATAGTGGAGTTTTTTTTTTAGTTGTCCCTTCATTGACGTGAAATCTTTTCTCATTTTTAAATACAAATTTAAAGAATTTCCACATATTTTACGAGTGTAGACATACATGAATATATATATATATATATATATATTTTTTAATGTGCAGTATCTGGAAAAAAAAAAGTAATTCAACAGTATCAACTATTTTGGAATCAAAATATACTAGTCCACTAAGGAATTAATACATCAATTTTTAGATACCCAAGGTACAGGTGAACCTCATACATATTTTACAGGTTCGTTGAATTATGAGTTGTGAGTGAACCGTTGGTGAAGTCAACGACTAGGTCGGGAAGCGACTGTTGGAAAAGGATTCGAGTTTACGTCTGAAATTGTTATGGTCAGACTCTCGTATATTATATTGCTACTAGTGGACTTCACCTTCCTAGAGATTGTGCCCATGTCCAATCCAAAAGTTCAAGCGGTCGGATGGTGGTATCTGATTATCTTATAAACCCATTATTATTTCTTGATTTAATCGGTACAGGATCTAACACAAGTTATTCATCGCATGTGAAGCATCTGTATTAGTTTGAAGTGGCTTCTCTCCAATTTCACTGTCGGTGAAATTCGGGTCTCTATAATAGTAAGATGTTAGCTTGTCGTGATAAAATTGCTAATCAAGTGTCTGATTTCCTACTGTTGTGCAACTACCAACGTCAACATTATTTTGATATCTGTAAAACCACCATTAAACCGTAGTTTCGAGTTCTTAATAAACCGACCCCCTTAATGAATGATGACATCGATGGTCTAGCAAATAAAGACACCAAAACACATTGCATACAAAATTTTTCCAAAACCAAAACACAAACATGAAAACTAATCAAACCCTAAAAGTGAACGAGTGCATACAGCATGTATGCACTCATATGTGTTGACGCCAACCAATAAAATTAAGTCATGCAGTAATATACAGACCAAATGATGAAATTGATATCAATCAACTTTTCCATTTGAAGTTGATGGATTATTGGACAGAATGGTTAAAACAATGTAAAGAAAGGGTGCGGTCGGTTTTTAAATACAATAATGACAACATCGATGTGAGTTAAGGGTGAAACCTCGATGTGTGCGAGGATGAAACAAATGCATGCAGAACGCATCTCTTAGGGACAACATCGTTATCTTGCTCTGATTCAAATGTCTATTGCCGGAGGGGGGTGATTCGAAGCAAAAAGGGCTTGGTTGGCGAACATGTGATTTATGCACAGCTTTATCTTGATTACACAATGTACCACCGGCCATATTCGATTAATCAAATTGTAACAATTCGTATGAAAAAAATTTACCAAAAATTAGTTCGTGTGAATAAGACATGTGTATAAATCGTGAAAAAAATTCAGTAGATCGAAGATTCGATTCTTTCATTGAACATGCAAACTTTCTTGATGAATTCATTCATACGTGTGCATTATATATGAGCTTGCTTGAATTTATGAAATTATAGAGTATTTATGGAGGTCGGAGAATAATTTATTCCTCATTTACCGAAAAAAAAAAAAGGTTACTCCATCAGGTGATCGGGCAAGTGGATTTTGAATGAAATGACGATCATGACAAGATTTCAACAGTCAACTCACCATTAAAAAAATATTAAATTAATCGAGAAAAGAAGGGGAGAAGGTACACCGTGGACATGCTTGCTTTATCGTGCCAATAACTATGATCCATGATATGCAATTTGCCATTGCCCAGTGGAACGTCAGTGTCAACTCCGGGAATTGGGAAATAACCTGGAAAGAGAGGAAAAAGCAGGATCCGATACGATAAAAAGTTCGATATAATAGTATTATTCTCGATTTAATTAATGTGCTTTAAGTTTAATTTTCGTTAATAAAATTCTTATTCTACTTTATTTTTTTCACCTTCTCCGATCAATTATAAAGTTGTTGTATAGATCTAAGTGAGCGAGGCGATTCACGAACGATTTGAACTTGGCCCTGTGAAAATTCAAATTCGGTTCGATCTTAACGAGCTTTTTCTTACTCGCTGTCCACGATTCTCCTCTTTTACTGATTGTGATCTCGGCTGTAATTAAAAAGTAAAAATAAATATTTTTTTATATCATAGAGTAATTCCGGACTAATTCTTACGGTCGTGCGGATATAATTATAAGAGCACATGACAAAGTAAATATAAATATAGAGGCTGATTTCAATGATATTTAAACCTCAATAATGGAGGGCATCAGTTTTCTTCTTACTGTTGCTCCAATCGATTAGAGTTAAAAAAAAAAAAAGGAAAAATAAATAAATAATAAATAGCAGAAATCCGTTTCTATCAGAAATAATTATAGTATAAATCTTATATACTTATCTTTTTTATAATTGAATTCTATAAGTTTAAAATAAATAATTCAATTTTATAAAATTAATTTCGTTACATTTTCAGTGTAAATTGTTACAATTTTACTGACGTGAACTTCACGCTGTTAACAGTTCCGTTAGCGAAATAGTGAATATTTAAACTGGAAATATAATAGAATTGAGAACTAAATTAGTCATTTTTAAATTTTTAAGACTTAATTACTAAAAACAATAAATATATAATATTTTGAATATCGTTTTTTCCATTTTTATTCTCACTCCGTTTGCATTTTTAAAAATTTATTAATTAGATTTCGTATTCAGTTTAACGGTGAGGCTAGCATCTTCTTAGGCCTGGCAAACTGTGTCGTGTCGTGTCGTATCTAAATGTGTCCAGGTTAGAAACCTCGATGATCTGGATATGACACATCTATTTTTTGTGTCTAAACAAGTTCGTGTCTAAACCCTATCTAAACTGAGTTGACTCATTTAATAAAAAATGTCGACAATATATAATTATACTCTAATAATATATTATATAATTCCTAAAATAATAATATTTATTGATAATTAGTATAATAAATAAGTAAGATTAATCAATTATTGATCATATAACATAATTTTTAATAATAATAATAATACATGTAATGCATGTAATATTTATATATCATAAAATTTTCATGTATAAATATATTAAATGAGTCAATATATATAGTTAATACATTTAATAAATATGTTTAAATATATCGTGTTATACAGGTTCGAACCCAGTTAAAGACATTTATTTATCGTGTTTATACATGTTCGTGTCTAAATAAACTTGACCAAAACTCGCCTAACTCTGTGTCGTATCGTGTCGAATTATCATATCATGTCAAAAATTGTGAGGCTTACTTCCTCTCTGTCCCTCCCGAGTCTAGGCCTGGCAATTATTGACACGACACGGTAACCCGACACGACACGACACAGAGTTAGGCGGGTTTGGGTCAAGCCTATTCAGACATGAACCCGTTCAGACACGAATCTGTACAGACACGATAAATAAACGTGTTTAACTGGGTTTGAACCTGTATAACACGACAAGACACGATTAAACACGTTTATTAAATGTATTAACTATTTTTATACATATATTGACTCATTTAATATATTTATATATGAAAATTTTATGATATATAAAATATTACATACATTACATGATCAATAATTGATTAATCTTACTTATTTATTATACTAATTATCAATAAATATTATTATTTTAGTAATTACATCATATATTATTAGAGTATAATTATATATTATTAATATTTTACATTAAATGGGTCAATCCGGTTTAGACACGATTTAGACACGACCGTTTAGACACGAACCCGTTTAAACACGAAAAATAAATGTGTCATATCCAGATCATTGGAGTTTCTAATCCGGATACGTTTAGACACGATACTTTTAAACACGACACGACACGACACAGTTTCGAGGCCTACCCGAGTCCCTCCACTGCCCCCCGCGCTCTGCACCATAATCTCTCGTAGCTCCACCGAAGCAGAATATCTCTCTATCTCCCCCTCTCTGCGCACTACATATACACGTAGGATCTTCCTCCTACTTCTGCCATTTTCTCCTACAGTTTCCCATCAGTTCTCTATGGGATGTTGTCGTCTTCGGAGCAATCTTCCCAGCGGGCAAACTTTGAAGCTCCTTCCCCTGTCTCCGGCGGCGCAGCGTCGAAGGACCTGCTGTTAGCCGGCCACGAAGCTGGAACAGAAATTCGCCTCTCTAAGTTGAGCTATTCCTCGGACTTATTAGTCCACCGACGGTTTCCTGCGCAGCTTTACGGAGGGGGCATGAAGATGAGCACACCAAGGGACTGCGCTTCCAGGAAACCTCCAATCAGACGTGGCGCTGTAATTCGCAACACTCGATGACTCTGTTTTACTGTATTGATTGTTTTGTTTCTCTCCTTTCCCATCTGTCACTTTCGGAAACGGCTTTCCCATCATTTCTTAATTGGGTTCTTGAGAAACGCTTTGTACTTCTCTTGCTGAAAGGTCGGGACTTTCGTAACTTATGACCACCTGGGTCTCTTTCTTTTCGCCATAAAAACATGGGGTTCTGTTCCACTGTGATTCACAGATGGGCATATTTGTTTGGAATTTTGAATAATTTGTCTGTGTATTCCCTCGTTGGTTGTCCGAATTTCGGGCTGTTCTTGCTTTGGATTGACTGTCCGATCGGAGTGGGCCGATTTCCATACTGAATTCTCTGTTTCAATGAAGGAGAGTATGGAACTGCAGGGGACCAAGTCATCCGTCTGTTCAGCAAAGTCAACAACCGGTCAAAGAATTTCCAGGAAAGAGAGGAAATTGGCACTGCAGCAAGATGTAATGATTAACCTCTTTTGACCTTTTTCCACCGATCTCTTTGGGTTGATACTGTAACTTTCTCGATGTAATGCCAATGTTCGCTCGCAGGTTGATAAGTTAAAGAAGAAGCTGAGACACGAGAAGAATGTTCACAGAGCTCTGGAGCGGGCTTTCACTCGGCCTCTGGGAACTCTTCCTCGTCTCCCTCCATATCTGCCTGCCCAAGTCCGTTATCCTCTATCCCTTTTTGCGCCTTATTCGTTGTATTCTGCAAGAATCAGTTCGAGTCAGACAGTTCAATTCTCGATGTTCGACTTTTGTTGCAGACGCTAGAGCTGCTAGCTGAAGTGGCTGTCTTGGAAGAGGAAGTCGTGAGGCTTGAAGAGCAAGTGGTGCATTTTCGGCAGGACTTGTACAAGGAAGCTGTCTACATTTCCTCATCCAAGAGGAGGCCTGCCTCTTCACCATCTAATCTGAGCAGTAGCCTCTGCTCGTTCGTGAATCTAGATCCCAAGTTGGAAAAGTCGAACTCCACATTATTGAAGATTAGGCATATGCGATCTGTTTCTGGTATATGCTGAGAATGACTAGTGATAATGGCTGTAGATTTCAATATAGTCAGAGCTAACTTTGCTTTGTTGCCCTTTTAGAGGGAAAGGGCAAGGAAGATGACATTTCGTGTGCTAACACAATGAAGAAGAAGGCTCAGTGCTTGCCTGAGAGTCCTCTCGAATCCCAGAAGTTACAGGTTCCCATAAATCTGACTGATCAATACCATTTTACTTCAAACTTGTCTGTTTTTCCCAGCATGAGTTGTTGGAGTTCGTCCAGCTTGAGCGTGAAGCAAAATGCCGAGAAAATGCAGCCGACTCAAGAAATCCACCAGGTGCCGGGGAAAGAAAACCAGGAGATGACAACCCGAACAGAATCTCGGAGGATATTCTGAGGTGCTTGATGGGCATAATGATGAGAAAGAGCTCTCCGAAGAACCGAGGAACTGCGGAAAATTTACGTTTCTTATCAGTAATGTCTTGCAATGACAATGAAGGGGCAGAATGCCAGGATCCCTATGGTGTACGCTCTGAGTATGGGGAGAGAGATATCGGCCCATACAAGGATTTACCTTCCATTGAAGCCAGATCCTTTAACCCGAACAGAGCGGGAAATTACATGTTTCTGGAGCAGAGATTAAAGTAAGTTGACTCAAGATGTCGTTATTACACCAGTTCCCTTTTAACTTAAAAGAGCAAGACATATGAGGAGCTAATGTCTAGTTGTTCTGCATTCTGAATTCGATTTCCCAGAATCCTCCGAGGAAAACTCTCGAATGTCAAGTTACGGAATCTCACTCACCAGGAGAAGCTCGCATTCTGGATCAACATTTACAATTCCTGCATGATGAATGTACGCAGAGGGCTCCTTTTGAACAATCCCTGTTTGTGCATAAGTTCGTTTCCATATTTTGATAAGGATTTTAGGTCAGTCTAATAGATTAATGTATGGAAAAGGGATAATGATGCAGGGGTACCTAGAATACGGAATTCCGGAGAGCCCGCACATGGCTATCGCACTTATGCAAGAGGTATGAACTCGGTAATGGTTCACAAATGTTTTGTCGATCCTGTCATTAATAGCTTGTTCCAACTCAGCTAATTGAACTTGTTGCAGGCAACGATCAATGTCGGGGGCCACTTGTTGAATCCCATTATGATCGAACATTTCATCCTGAGACTTCCTTATCATTCAAAATATGTAAGCCTGAACTTTTTTTTCTTTTTAATTTTGTTGAGGTGAAATCTTGGTTATAGACCCTACTTACACCTTGAGTTCTAGCAGAACTTCAAGAAAGATACGAAGAACAATGAGCACACAGCAATGAACCTGTTCAGGCTGGAGCTGTCCGAGCCACTGGTGACGTTTGCACTCTCCTGCGGGAGCTGGTCCTCTCCTGCAGTAAGTTTCTCTGCAATCTGTACAGTTCTCGCTTGCATCCATCTTAGTACTGCATTCAATGTAAGAGGTGGAAGAATAGTTCAATTTATTGCTTCGTGGTCCTGAGATTAAAATTGCCCGAATGCCTGTCATGATTGAGGAGATCGATGGAGGAGCTCCAAGTCCATCATCATTACCGTATATTTAATGTCGATTGTTTTGCTAAATGGAAGGTGAGAGTCTACACGGCATCACTGGTGGAGAACCAGCTGGAAACAGCGAAGAGAGACTACCTGCAGGCTTCAGTCGGAATTTCTCCGTCGAAGTTTGCCATCCCGAAGCTGCTTGACTGGTACCTGCTCGACTTTGCAAAGGACCTGGACTCGTTGCTCGACTGGATCTGCCTCCAGCTGCCAAGCGATCTCGGGAAAGAGGCGATCAAGTCTCTTGAGAATGGCAAGTCCAAGCCCCTTTCTCAGTTTGTCCAGGTCATACCCTATGACTTCGGCTTTAGGTACCTCTTAAGCACATAATAAGCTTTCCTTCTCGGGGGAATTCGGGCTTGATTTTTGTACACAGATATAGGTTGTAATGTAAATTGCAGTTAAATGTACAAATAGCTTTGCTAGTGAAGTGAAATGGTTTCTTCTTGTTCAATGATCCGATCTGTCTCACAAGAGGACGAGAGTCTCACTGATAAGAATCGAACCCAAGATTCTGGTCGTTTTCGAGTTAAGGATATTGTCCTTGCAGTGAATCCCTTTTTTCTATATCTGGCAGTGTTATTTAATAACTGGGAATTGACACTGGTGGAAATAAAGTGGAACTGGGATGATGAGGGGTTCAGTAAGTGGTAGAGGGAGTAATGGACTCTCATTCAAGGACAGCTGTGGGAGAACATGCATTACTTAATGTCAACAAATGATGTTGTTGTTGTTGTTAGGCTCTCTCATTGTGTGTTTGCTTGTGGCTGTGGTCCCTTATATTTTCCCTCTCAGTTGCATCCCTCTGGCACCAGCAGTCATCTGATCAACTTGGCCACAGTTGGTTCGTATTCGATGCCAGTTTTTTAGTGCTTGCTCTCTCTAGTCCTTAGTTTCCCGAGACTCGATGATCCCGAGGACCAAAATAACTCTCCAGGAGGCGGGTCACCTGTCAAGGTCTGGCTGAGACCCGGCCTTCCACAGCTCTTCGGAACTCCATGGTCCATTGCTCGTTTTCTTGTTTCCGAGGCTAGATGTCAAAAATTATAGATTCGGGATGATCTCCCTCGTCTGATGGACCTCGGCGGTCATGCGATTTGGGGAAGTCGGGTGAGAGGTCGCCAGACGAGCCAAGGGTCTCGGCGTGCACGTCATCACCCACAACCCAACTGTCCCGGCGGACAGGTTGGGGCAATGTCCACGGACCTAGTGTCATTTGACGAGGTTATCTCGACTGCAGATTTCATCTCCCGCTCTCCACATGCCCCTCAATCGAATGGAAATTATCAGATATCCGTGAATCTGGTAATATTCATTCGACTCAGTGCTAATTTTTATTTGTAGATTGGCCCCAATACTTTTGCTATCTCGGGTCCAGGCAAAATCTCATATTTTCCATAGAAGTGGTATGGTCCCATCTCTGCCCTGCTTAAGTATGGAGCCATCTGCCTACAGCCACAGTGAAAGGGGAGAAGGGTAGGTCTCATTTTATTCCACAGGACAGAGACTCGGTCTCACCCAGAAATGCAAAAAAAAAGCCAAAGTTTTGGGGTTGAAATCAATATTACCTTTTTGTTGGGGTGGGAATTTTTTACCAGTTACAGAAAAAGGGCTCTTAACCTCGCAGGGAGGACGACCAAGGAGGAAGCAAGTGGGTACCGGGAGTTTCGCTAAATATAATTGAACTCGAAACTTCTGATGTCAAATTAAATGATATCAGTGCACCGAGTCAGGCACCTCTCGATCTTGTTAAGTCGGGAGTTAATCGACAATGAGCCATGGCTGCTTATTTTACAAGATATTGATTTGAGGGAACCAGAAACCTCTCATGATATGGACGCAGACATTGATGTCCTGATGTTTGCCAAGACTGGAAAGTGGCCCGAGCTTTTGGATCATGCACGTGAAGGCCATCGTGGATCTTGCATAGACAGGACGTGGACCTCGGACTCACGGATGTCCCATGTCGAGAAAGTTCGGTTTCAGTTCGTTTGGATCATTTAGGGATCGCACTAAGCGTAAAATAGTCCAATGACAGTCTAATAGTATCTCTAAATCAAAAGTCAGGGAAATATGTGTTGATAAGAAGATCAATTTCCGAACAACCCATGAGCCCTCTCCAGCTGGGTTTCCGATTTGGTCAACCAGTTGAAAGTTCAGGCATAGAGAAAATTCAATTGTTCTCTCAAAAAGGTCGAGAATAGGAGAAAATGATTCGGTGCAGTTGACATCAATTTGGTTCCTTGTCATCTCACGTTTTAAGTTCATGGCCCAATTCTTATGGATCAAGCCCATCTACAAGGCCCATAGACAGTCCAATTGGAAAACCGTTCGAGTGTCATCTGAAATCATGACTCCAATATTAGTCGCCCTTGAAATGAATAGTAATTATTATTATTATTATTATTATTATTATTATTATTATTATTAGTATTATTTATCAAGAACAGTAGTCTAATAGTCTAAAACTTACTCTCATACGAATTGATGAGATTGAGGTCGTAGGTTCAAGTCATTCTCTGAGCAATATTGTCAGAAGAAGCACTAGAACATGTACCTTGGTTAACATCAACTTTCTAAACTATACTAGGTTTTTTGTAGTATTACATTGACAAGGCCAGCAGTGGTATCGATTGTTCAGTTCGTTTGTTATATTTACGATTGAACATGAAAACCACAACTGTCACCCTCCTTTTTATTGATAAAAATTATTATTGTTTAATTAGAATTGACATGTTTCTGAAAATATGTCAGATTTTTTTTAACTAATTTCAGTCAAATCCAAATTAATTTGTTTGGGTAGAATAGTATTAATGCCATTTTTCGATTTATACTATTAGTATTCAAAATTTTAACAGTTCCGACCCAACCGGTGCGAATTCCATTTCAGCTGGGTAGATTCTCTCACAGGGACGAATTCAGAAAGACTGTCCAAAGAGAAACAAACTCACAGTTAAAATAAAACAACGAACTCAAGGAGGGAAATGTCGTAACTCAACCTCTGCTGTCATCCCTATACTGTCGCTGCGATGGAATTAATGAAAGAGGAGAAAACATGCGACATGTTTTCCGAAATTTTAAAAATAATTTTTAAAAAAAGTCTTAGTTCTCTAGAAGTCTTGAAAATTCCTGAGACAGCTGGGATTTTTCAAGCACGTTGACAACTATAAAATCTCAGCAAACTGATATGGTCCGATTTGAGATGGTCAAATATCTCCTCCTCTTAAATAAAATCTCGGATTCGAATTTTATAGATAAAGACAGTTCATGACTGAAGAGATTTATTATGTACTGGCCCAATCCAGTTTGAACTTAAAGTAGCAAGTAAGGACGGGAACAAAGACTCTTAGAAATCGCAGCAAGCTCTCCTGATTATAGATTTTTTTTTATTTCATCCAAAAAACTCAATGATTTTATTCAAAAAAATGAAAATGAAAATGAGCGTGATGGAGTCCATAAGTGGAGAAAGTCTTGTATGTAACGGGTACAACACGTAACAGTATTGACGTAGTATCACGAGCCAATTAAATCAAGTCATTTTTGAATTTTTTTTCCATTTTTTTCCTTTTAGATTTTATTAAAAATATAATAAAAATAGCTTAATCTTATTAGTTTATGACACCACGTCGGTATTGTCATGTTGTGTATCCATTACATACAGGACTCTCTCCCACAAGTGATGCAAGGGATGGATTTAGGGGAGTGTAGGAGGCGATGACCCCATGAAATCGGAAAAATACTTAATATACTATACATATTTCAGATAATTTCATTCAATTTTTTTGTTGCCTCATTATATTAATTTATTATGGAGTTTCATCCCTGAACCTGAGTCCGTCCATGAGTGATGCCATTCATTACGCATAGTTTATTCACATATTACCTTCATAATACTGTGACGAAAAAATATTAATAAAATTAATCTAACTAGTATGGTAATTAAGATAATTATTTTGATAATTAATTAATTAATTAATTTTAATTTAATTGATTTTTAATATTACGGAAAGAGGATTTTTTTTTTTTTTTATAACCGAGGTATCCGAGCGCCTTCCGGGCCTGACTAACGGTGGTTGCGACACCTCCTCCTCGAGGCACACGCAATAGCCCGTAAACCATGTGTGCCGGGTAAAGCAGGCGAACCTGACAGGCTCAAGAGGGCTGAAAGCCCCCACCAACGAAGAAGTGCCCCCCGGGGCTTGAACTTGGGAGCTCTAGGTGAGCTCCCCAGTCCCCCACCAGTGGGGCTACCGCCCGTTGGCACGGAAAGAGGATGTTAATTACGAGGAAACGCGTATCATAAAACTGGTAGGTAACCGATAATCTTTTCATGTATAAATACGTCAAATCTCATCAAGGAACACAGAAGGACAAATCCCCCATCCGTCAAACAGCGCAAAAGGAACGAGACAGCTGTTAACACGTTAATATAATTTGATATTTCTCTTTTTTTTTTTTTAAGATTTCAAGTTTGAGTACGGTAAAAAGATAAATTTAAGACAGTGAGACCTTAATCTAAAATGGATCGATTGCTACTACTTAATTTTTTTTTATCACGTTACTGTAAGGTACGAACTTTTAACTTTTTTTTTTTTTCCATAGTCCCCCGCCAAATAAAACGGCAACGGAACATAAAACAAAATGGACCAAGTACAAAAAGGCGTCTGTAACATGACTTTCTTTTATCTTTGGTCAACAATCTCTGCCCTTCCCTTAAGTCCCACATCCTCTATATCTACTTCCATTACAGAGACTCTCCACCTGCTCCTCGCTTCCCATTCTGAGAGCCAGTGATCTCCACACAGCTATGGAAGTCATGATACCATCACCGTCCATGGAGTTCGACTTCGGCAGTGCCCGGTCCTTGCCGTACGTTCTCACCGCTCCCTCGACCCCCAAAAGGTTCGGGGAGTACTACTTCAGCACTCCCGCTAGCCCTTCCCATATGGCTGACTTTTATCGGGATTTCGATGAGTTCTCCACAATCGAAAAAGGATTCGATGCGTCTTCTTCATCCAGTATCCCCTTTGGCTGGGAAGAGAAGCCAGGAAAGCCGAAGTTGCCCGAGGGAAGGAAGGACGAGGAGGAGGACTTTGCGTTCAGTGTCTGCAAGGACTCGGAGAGAGCTTCTCTGTCGGCCGAGGAGCTCTTCGATGGCGGAAAGATCCGGCCATTGAAGCCTCCTCCGAGGTTGCAGCTGCCTGACAAGAACAAGGGTCGTTCTACGGAGGCCGCCATGGAAAAGGCCCGGAAGAGGAAGCTGGAGAAACATAGAGGCCGGGACCATGCTCCCGGCACTGGCTCGGGGCGGAGAGCTGCACGTTCGGTCTCCCCACACCGGGTCTCGTCGTATCCTTGGGAAGAAGAGAAGGAAAAAGAACCGCTTCCCACGCTCAAAGACAGCAACAACAATTCGTCGACTTCTTCTTCCAAGGGATCTGGATCGGTATCGAAGAAGTGGAGGCTGAAGGACCTGTTCCTCTTCCGGAGCGCATCGGAGGGACGAGCGACGGACAGGGACCCTTTCAGGAAGTACGCCGCAGTGTTCAGGAGGAGGCAGGAGGAGATAAGGAACTCGAGCTTCCGGTCGGCCACGGAGAGCCCCGGCCCCGGCTCGATCTCAAGGCGGAGGTCCGGCCCCGTCTCAGCCCACGAGCTGCACTACACGGTCAACAAGGCGGTCTCGGACGACTTGAAGAAGAGGACTTTCTTGCCTTACAAGCAAGGGATCCTCGGAAGGCTTGCCGTTAACCCTGCCGTCAGTGCCCTGGCCAATAGATTCGGGTCCCTCTACCGTTAATTGGTTTCCTTATATTCACTCAGCAATTTGTAAAGGTCGTTTGCTTGATTTTCTCCAAAGCTGTATTAAGGAACAAGACTAAGATGTCCATAAGGTTTAATCGAGTTCGAATTACATCGGCGCATGAACATCTTCCGGCAAGTCTTCCATTACAGCCCCAGCATTCCAGTAATCAATCTAACATGACCGTTGAACTTTTCAATGGTCAAATCATCAATTGCACTATATGAAAGATTATCGATATCCATGATCCAGTCGGTTCTTTGGTCTTGCAATTCAAGTGCTTCTTATTCCGGGCTGCTGAGGAATCCACGTCCGACAGTTAAATTGAAATCTGAAATATAATAGTCGAGAGCATAAGGAAAATGCCATGCTCATGGTCAGCTATTAAACCCCGAGTATAACTTGTGGAATCAAGTCCGAGATCAAAAGAGATATGCCCAACTCTTGATCGGTGAACCGAATACGGAAGGAAAAGTCATGCTCGTTATCAGTTGTTGAGTAGTAAAACTCGTGTCAGACATGGCACCGACCCATTCAAAATCGCATGATAAACTATATTTCTCGAAAACGGCTCGTACATGAAAATACAAGTAAATGGCTCCAAGGGCGGTGACAAAGTACACCATTTCTTATGTATGTCTGTCCATATTTTATATATATATATATATATATATAATATAGCTGCCATGGGAGAATTTCCGTCCATGCAGTTCTAGAAGTCGGCATAATTAACTGATGGGAGCCTGAAATGTAGCAGTTGTAGGCAATGAAATCTGGGCTCGATCTGGCTTGAGATCAAGGATTACGTAATGTGATCCTGGAGGTGGACGCTTTCCTCTAATTGCCCGAGCACAGGTTGGAACGTCGCCATCATCCGTGAGATATCGGACATGCTGGGACGAAACTGGAACGTACATATTCGAGGAAGGAAAAAACTTGTGCGAATTGACTAGTTATATTATATATATATATATATATAATTTCTTTTCCGCATCCATGGACTTAGCTCCTATCCATCGATACTTGATCTCCTATTATTTGGAGATATTATAAGGGTTATTATGCGGAGAAATTATTCAACGAAGTGGTTATATTATGTGTCAATGATGACGCAGTATGTTTATCCAATCAAAACTTAACATGTAACAAATAATTATGCATATAAAATTATTAAATTCTAAAATTTCCTTAAAATATAAAAAACATAACAAATGTTGAATTTTATTGAATTTTAATTGAAAAAGTAAATAAATTGTAAATTTTAACTGGACTAATACACCACGTCAACATTACTTGCGTGGTATGGTCGCTTCATTAAAGAAAGGCCTTCTCCATTATGCCTCGTCCTTGTATTGCTTGATTTTATTATTATCTTTTTTTTTCCTGATTGCTTGATTTTCTTATTTAATGCATTTGGGCTATAGCTTTGATTCCCACCAGGAAAAAAAGAATAGTGAATGCAAGGGGTGTTCACGTAAATTCTGTGTAATTTTTCAATGAAAACGATTTAATTTAAAAATAATTTATTTGAGTGTTAAGAAATTACTTTGAAGTAATTTTTGAAAAGGTGGATGTGTTTCAACTAGAAATTCTTAAAATGACTCTACCCATCAGGTGATATGATAAAATATAAATCAGATTGCGACAGAGCAAATTGGTATTAATCACCCGAGAAGTTACCTTAATTATTACTAATAAGAGCAAATTAATTGATTATTTTTACCACATCACTGTGAGATAAAATCATCTAAAAATTTTCGCATGTTTCATCCACTTGTTGATTATGGTTAGTGTTACATAATCCATATGTTACACGTGCAAACAATTAACGTAACGTGGGCCCCCGTGAATGCATGTGAACTCGAAGAGGAGCCCATCAGATTTGACTCAATGCACATTTTTAAAATTATTCAGTGAAAAATAAAAAAAGAATCACACGTTTAAAATTTACGTGAAAATATAATCTACACTTGTCATATATTGTTTAGCACGTCGGGCATTCTGTACTATATAAAACCTTTGCTGGCCTAATAAGAGATCTGTCCATTGGTGGTATTGGCTCGCAATAGCTTCCATCTTTACATATATTTTTCATTATAGTTATATAGTTATTGATTTTGTAATTTCATCTTTGTTGAGATATTTTTACCATCTATTCATTCTTAAATAATTATAAAAATTTCATTTTAAACGAGGAAAAAAACTTTCTTTGCAAGAGCCTGATAATTAGGCCTGGCAAAATGTGTGGTGTCGTGTTTAAACGTATCATGTCTAAACGTGTCCGGATTAGAAACTCCGATAATTTAGATATGACACATTTGTTTTTCGTATCTAAACGGTGATGTCTAAATCATGTCTAAACTCGTTTAATGTGAAATATCGATAATATATAATTGTACTCTCATAATATATAATATGATAACTAAAATAATAATATTTATTAATAATCAGTATAATAAATAAGTAAGATTAATCAACTATTAATTATGTAACATTATTTTTCATAAATAAATGTATTAAATGAGTGTGTATATATAAATAGTGAACACCTTTAATAAACGTGTTTAAATGTGTTGTGCCGTGTTAATGCAAGTTCAAATCCAGTTAAACACATTTATTTATCGTGTCTATACATGCTTGTGTCTAAACAGGTAAATGTCTAAATAGGCTTGATCTAAACTCGCCTAATTTTATGACGTTTCGTGTCGAATTTTCGTGTCATATCAAAAATTATCAGGCTGACTGATGATTATGTCGCAGAATATGCAAAACATATTTCTTTTAATGTTTTACTTTATGTATCATTAAGAATAAAATCTATGTGAAGATGGAAAGAAAATTATGAAAATTATTGTATAAACAACACCAACTTACAGTTCAAACTTTCAAATTTGACATGGACGAGAAACTCTTAGGTGATCTTATCTCATAACGTAACGTAGGAAAACATTAATCAAAATATAATAAACGAGTAAATTAGTGTTAATCACCTTAACAGTTACCATAATTATTACTAGTACAAGTCGCATCGATACATTACGTGGTAAAACTCTCCCATATGAATTTTCCATATTTATAGTTTCTATTCGACGCGTTGTATAGGGAGAAGATTAAGTAAAAGTTGACGATTGAATTAAACAGATTCCAATATACTAAGAGTTTTGAGCTTGTGTATCAAGTCGATATATATATATATATATATATATGTGGAGAAATTTTTTAAGTGATCTTTCTTAACTACGTGGTGTGAGGAAATGGCAATTAAATTATAACGAATGAGTAAATCGGTGTTAATTTTTCGAGCAGTTGTCCATATTGTTACCAATCGGATTAATTTAATTGGGTTTTCTCGCTACATCACTGTGAGATAAGATGATCTGATATTAAGGAAAGTGGACGATAATTAAATGTAGAAATGATTCAATAAACATTACATGACCAATCTTAGCCACTCATAATTTATATGGTAAGAGCATTTATTTTAGGAATCAGAAATTTCTAACATATCCACTTACTGAATATAATTCTAATAGTGTAACCGTGAATTATCTGTGAATATAACATTCCCAAATTAAATTAAAATACCATCTTAATCAACGCTTGCCATTTTTGCTATTTTTGTAAATGGTAAATAATATAATTCATCATGCTCTTTAGTCAAATTCTCACTTTTAACACCGACATTTTCGTGGAATCTAAAAGGGCACAAACTATAAAATATTTATTCCATTTAATACGGTGTTTGGTTTTTCCGTGCCACGTCAGCCATTCTTTAGTTTTGATGGAATTTGTAACGCGGTGCTAAACAAAATAAACGTACATATACTTGTCAATGCATGTATATAATATACAGGATAAAAACAGTGGAAATCTATATATTCACCATTTTTATAGTATAAGTTTATTTATTTGAGAATGACTAATTTAGTTCTATAAAATCAATTCCATTATATTTTCAGTCCGAATCGTCACTATTTTTGCTTATATGAATCTAGCTCAATAAAATTAATTTCATATGACTGAATTAGTTATTTTTAAATGTGTGAGATTCAATTGCAAAAAATATAAACATATTGAATTTCCAATGTGATTTTCCCTTATATATATCTGCATGTGTGTGTTTGTATCTTTGTCGGCCGCGTAATCCTTTTTAGATTCTGTCACAAATATAGCTGAAACACAGATACAGATATGTCGACTCAAGGAAGGAGCAGAGTGGCATTTGGGATCTTCTTGCTGATATCCACGCTGATAGTCGATGCCGTTCGAGCAACAAGAACCCTAACTTTCGCCGGCAAATCGAGCCATGTCGAGCTCGCCAAGCCCCGGAAGGGAACCGTGAAAACTATTCAGGTTCTGTCGATTTCATTTTCATGCATTTCACAACCAAGAGAGGTTAGCACCAGGAAAATTATGAGACATGTTCATGAATTTGAATTTCATGTGGCTCTTCTTTGACCATTCGTAGATCGGCAACGGCGATGTTATCGACTGTGTCGATATTTACAGACAGCCCGCGTTCGACCATCCTTTACTCAAGAACCACACCATACAGGTTTGTCTCTTCCGAAAATTCGACTGTCTAAACTCTGGGTGGTTATGTAAGTAAGCAAAATAATTGTGAGTGATTAGATTGTCTTCAAATTTGAATTGAATCAATGAATTAAGCACTTAAACGATCAAATGACTAGATTGTAAAAGTTTCTCCCTATCCTCTTCACCCATTGCCTCAGACTGTCACTGTAATCAATTTGAGCTGTCTCTCACTAGAGCTAGGGTTTCCTATTCAAAGATGAAGCTTGTCAGCTGCTGGGGTTTTTTATTATCTAGCTTTTTTTCATATTATACAGTTGAAACCGAGTTTCCGGGAAGAGGTAAATGAAAATCAACAATCCGCACCAGAAGGCTCGGTGTCGGATTGCCCGGAAGGAACGGTCCCTATCGTAAGGGAGACATCAAAGTACGGTGTTGATGTGAGACCGTTTGTTCCACCATATCCATTCAACATGAGCAGAGTCCACCTCGATTCTGGAGGTATCGATCGCGACCGGCAAGAAGTACGTAACCGGCAACTCCCTGCTCCTGTACACACATTGGTGTTAAGAATGTTCGGCTATATCCTCTGATTGCACACATAATTCGGTAACTCAAGACCGGGAATCTGGGATCATTCATTGTTAACATGTCTCTGTCGTGTTGAACCAGTATGCATTTGTGTTTTTGTACGACAATGGCGCAACCTACCACGGCGCACGAGGAACCCTAAACCTGTGGGCTCCGTGGGTCGTGAAGGGAGAGATCAGCACTTCCCAGATTTGGATGCTGGGAGGATCGAACCCAAACAACGCCAACATCCTCGAGGCCGGTTGGATGGTAAGTCGAACGAATCGATCTCAAATAATTCTTTCCTCTCAAGCACAGAACCGTGTAAACTCGTCGATCCCCATCATCCGTTTCAGGTTGAGTACGAGGCCGATGATCGCCCGGCTGTCCCAAGACTTTTCACGCACTGGACCGTGAGTTTCTCGACTTGCATTCACCAAGCTAACTTCACGGATCGTTCTTGATGTTCTCGGATGCTGCATCTCTTTTTCCCTCTGAATAATGTTCTATTATTTGTCAGAATGATGGCTACAGGTCGACGGGCTGCTTCAATCTCCGGTGCCCAGGATTCGTTCAGACGAGTGGCACGATCGGACCCGGTAAAGATCGCAGACTCTTTATGTTTTTCTTTTGATCGGTGGTTCGCATGCTGTCTACCTTAACATATATGTTGATCTATGCATGTCCTTATCACAGGTTCTCTTCTAAAGCCGGCTTCCGTTTACGACGGGCAACAGACTAGTGTAAATATTGAAGTCAACGTGGTATATACATGAAAAATTCTTCTATGTATTGAATACATAGCGTCAAAATACTGATATAATATATCCATTTAATTAGATTGTAATGTATAATTAATACTGTACAGTTATAATTATCAAATCCTTAAAAAATCTAATAAGTAGGGAATTATAATATTATTTTCTCTTTATGAAAAACTTTTCCATGTATCTGATGAAAATCAGGGACGAATTTTGGGTAGATGGAATGAAGGATGGATTTAGAGGTGCACGGAGGGCGATCGCACCCCTGAAATCAGAAAAATTCTTAACATATTATACATATTTTACGTGATTTTATCCAAGTTATGTTAGAGTTTCGTCACTTGAATTAAGTTTCTGGATCAGTTTATGAATGAAACAAACCTCAAACTTGAAAAAATCCGTACTATAGTAAATTTATTTAATTTATTAAATTATATTATTTCCGCTCTTAGCTTGTCTTGATCAACCATCCCTGCACACTTCCTGTCTCAGGACCTGCAAACCGGGAACTGGTGGCTCCTATTCCAGGGAAAGGAAGTTGGCTACTGGCCGGCGGCCCTCGTCCCAAACCTCCGGGAAGGTGCCGGCGCCATAAACTGGGGCGGCCAGATCACGAACAACAAAAACAACGGGCAGCACACCGCGACCCAGATGGGCAGCGGCCATTTCCCACGGGACGGCTACTTCACAAAGTCGGCCTTCATCAGCAACCTCGCTTACCTCCAGAAACCCGTTCAGCAATTCGTACCGACGCCGAGGGATAAGCTCGAGCAGCGGGCAACCAAACGTGAATGCTACGACCTCGTCCTCGGGCAGTCAAACGTCCCGAACTTCGGGACTCATTTCTACTTCGGAGGTATCGGTCTTTCAGAGAAGTGCCCGTGAAGGCCCAAGTAAATCGAATAAAGCAGGAACCGTAAAACCGGTCTTACGCTTATTTCGTATATCTCGTTTTATTAACTGTTCGAAAGTCGCCAAATTCTCCTGCTAATATGGGACTGTGTCTTTCCTTGTCATGCTTGTGTCTGTGCTTGGTTATGGAAGAACTGTTTTGGGGGCCTACTGATAGTGTTGTTCCGGTTTGGGTCAGGCAGGCCGAGTCATGCTTTCGCACTTCGTAGGATTTCTCATCGTGATATGCCAGACCGGCACATGAGTGATGGCAAAACCCAGGCACGGTGCGCGACTAGGATCGAGTTCGACCTAGCGGGGAAGTATGGCACAACACGACCTCTACCGCCAGTTGACTAGGCTTGGTTTGATACTGACATTGATGGGAGAATTCTAAGACCACCCCAGAAATTGTTAAGATAGATTTTAGGGCCAGTTGAAATATATTTGTAAAAGAAAGAGTAAAGATGAAGGACCGCAATGAGAGGTTTTGAAACTGAGGGTCGGAAAAAGAAAATTATAATACTCTAAGAGAAATCTCACTAAAACAAAGTCAAATGGTCTCCGTTTAAAAAGATACAACTTGTACGCCTGACAAGCTATATCGTGTCGTATTTAAATATATTATTTTTTGAACGTTTTTATATTAGAAATATCGATGACTTGGACATGAGGCTTTTATTTTTCCTATCTAAATGAATTCGTGTCTAAACGGTTGTGTTTAAATTATGTCTAAACGGGGTTGACCAATTTAATATAAAATATCTATAATATATAATTATAATCTAATAATATATTATGCGATTACTAAAATAATAATATTTTTAGATAATTAATATAACAAATAATTAAGATTAACCAATTATTGATCATGTAATGTCGTATTTGACAATAACGAAATATGCAATATATTTAATCTTTTACATATTATAAAATTTATATATACATAAATAATCAAATAGGCTCAATACTTATATAAAAATAGTGAAATGTATTTAATAAATGTATGTAAACATATCTTATCGAATTATACAAATTTAACTCACTTAAACATATTCATTTATCGTTTTTAAATACGATTGTATCTAAATAAATTTGACTCAAACTCACCTAACTCTGTATTATATCATATCAAAAATTGCTATGATTTCTGAATTGGGACAGAGAAATCCCAGGTTTGCTTCTCATAGTAGAATTTTCTATAATATTTCATGGCGCATCCCCAACTTTCTTTTTGGAAAAGGTGATAGATATATTCATTGATAAAAAAAAAAAAATATAATGTCACTCAAGATAGAGCACCATGAACATTCAATCAACGAGCTACTAGTGAATGACCAATTCTATTCATAAGCCTAGGCAAAAATAAAATTTTCGATCAGATAATACTAATCACATTACCAACAGCACGGATAAGAGACATACTACACCTTAGGTAAGTTCGGGCATTCCTCTCAACCCAAACTGAGTAAGTATACCAAGACCAAGCAAGTTTTGAAGCAAAAATATCGAGTAACCTTCCCTTCAACAGTAGAAACCATTGAAACCAAGAAGATTCAGACTGCTAATCACAAGCTGGTCTGGACACCAAGCCTCGGTATCATGCTAAGCCAGATCTCCCGTGTACTCGCACAGGAGAGAAACAGATGATCAACTGAGCAAACCTGGCAGAAGACACAACGATCTGAAGAGATAGCAAGGAGCCAGCACGAAGACACAATGATCAGAAGACACAAACCTCGCTAATATCACATCCCCCAAATTTGCATGAGAGAAGAAAAACGAGAACAACGTTCTAATGATGTCTCAATGGTAAGATTTTGTCATCAATACTTTAACATCACAAGATCTGGACAACTGCATGAATTAAAACAGAGTCCATCGATCTTTTACATTCTTCTCCACTCACGCCATCAATGAAAAGGTCATATCATCAATCGAGTGTAGAGAATGAAAAAACGATGATCTCTCGCTCACTAGCATATACATGTTCACACAAAAGAACCTTTTTTTAATTCTTTTTTCTAACTCTTTTAACATCATCTTTTATTTCATCTTCAGCAGCTGATGGACAGAGCAGATGGACCCATTGACCCATCAAGAACAGATCGAAGACTGCAGCGATCGCATCTCCGAGAACAGGACCTGGTACTATTTCCAAATTGCTCAATCATCCGTGAGCCTAATCGATTGGAGAGGAAGGAATGGCGGAATCACCATCTAAATCAGAAGTCTTGAGTTGTCTTGCCTCAGAAGGGTGTCAAGAAACAGCAATTGCTTTTTGGCCCAGATGAGGTTCGCATAGGGTGTCTGAGACCTTGGAGGGTGGCCAGTACCGGAAAACCGATCTGCCAATGATGTTCTCAATCGGCAATGGACCCCTAAAAAAAAAAAGTATTGCAACTTAGTCATATGCATGTCAGACATATCAATAGACTTTTCATTACATTATAAAAATTCTCATCGGCACAAGCAAAGGATCGAGGGACGAGATTGGGAATTACCAGTTGTGGGAATCGAAACTGTTGTTCCGGTTGTCCCCCAACACAAAGACACAGTCTTCAGGCACATTCTGCAGAAATTAACACAGATTCAAGAAAGAAGTTAGAAGAGAGGAACAGAGAATCGAAATTTTGAAGCATCAAGGAGCAATGGGAAACAAAGCACATTACAATCGGTTCCATATCATATGCTGCAGGCTCCAAGACATAATCTTCATCTTGAACAACACCATTCACCAAGAGTTTACCACCACAAACCTACAAATTGGAAACGTAGAACATAAGATCATACGGGACTGAACAAAAATCCAGAGACAACATCAATAGGTAGGACATGGGCAAATAGAAGGGTAAGAGATAAGCTGACCTCTACATAGTCTCCAGCTATCGCAACTATTCTTTTTATGAACACATCGCATGAGCTGAAGCCGAACTCCTGTCACAGGGAGGAGAAAACCGCGGACAAATCAGTAATCAGACAAATTAAAAGGAAGAACTCGAACTTTCCCATAATTAACACTTTGAGAAAGTTATATCTTTGTTCAAACCTGCAATATAGAAGGAGCTTTGAATATTACTATATCAGAGACCTCCGGCTCTCTGAAGAAGTATGAAATCTAAAAACAAAGACATTGTTGAGAAAGGAAAGTCAGCTAAATCTCAAAGAAGCTAAGAATCACATCTCTTGAATGATTTGAGTTTTGCCTATGTTTGGAAAATAAAGACAACTTTTAGTAACATAAAATCTCCTAGCATCTGAAACATCTCTTTTACAGCATCATCAGGACAACCTCAGTCTCACAAAGACAAAGAATGACCATCAGCAATAAAGTGACAAGGGTAGACCTTTATCACCGGTTCTCCAACATCTTCGAATTAACAAACTACCCGACACGGACACTTCATCAGCAACACAAAACAAAGCATAATTCAGCAGCAGATTACCAGTGAAGGGCCAATTGCACTTCTCGGTTACTATATACTGCCTCAATCAATCTCTAAATATACAGTGAACAATGTACAGAACCATGAAATACTGGAAGCTCGTACCTTTTCCGCTAAAATGCGGTCACCGACATCAAGAGTCGGGCACATTGAAGTAGAAGGGATCGATTTTGGCTCGGCCAGGAAGGACTTGAAAAGCAAGCTCACGGTCACAGCCGTGAAAGCAGCCTTCGCATCCTCAGAGCAGACTCCCAACAGCCTCGAGAGCCACGATCCCTTGGACCTCATCTCAAACCTGTCAGCATCATTCTCGCTTTCACAGCCAAAGCCACCAGCATCGAGGCACACGGTCCCACCTTTGTCGACGTCGCTGCTCGAGGTCGCAGGAACAGCCTCGTTGCAAGGGAGCCAATTCAACCCGTCCAAGAAGGAGAGGATCGAAGTGGCCTTGAAGGAAGAAATCCCGGAAACACCCATATCAGAAGAAGACGAGGAGGAAGAGGAAGAAGAAGCAGCAATCGATCTCATCATCGCAACGAACCCCAAGAAGACTGGGCTCTTGATGTCACTGCGGCCACGCAGTAACTCTCCGGCGAGGGTGCTGTAAGCAGAAGCCGAACCAAATCCTGGCGGTGACAAGTTGGGCTCCGGCTTCTGTGAAGGACAGAAGACCCGCGACCGAACCCAGAAGTCGTGGAAGAGCCTGCAGTTGTTAAACCTAACTCCGGCGCTGGAAGCAACGCTCTGGGCAGCGTAGCCGGAGTAGGTTAAGGTAACTCGGATCGCCATGTCTACTAAGTTGAGGAACCAGACGAGGACTTGGTACAGAGTTCTCTCGTTAACTAAATAGGGGGTCAAGAGGAACTCTAGTGGGCGATGAAAGCCATTTCTGAAGAATGGATCAAAGAGGAGGAACCGGAACAGACGAATTGAAACTGGGGATTCGGATCAGAGGAGAGACAGGGAGCGATCGAAAGCCAAACGACGATACGGTATTTGGGGGTCAGGTAAGACAACGAAGGGACGCGAGAGGGGGCGAGGGGAACTGATCGCCGCAGGTGATCCTGCGGCGACGGCGGCGGAGAGAGCAGAGGCTGAGGGCGGAGGAGGAGAGGGTTTGACGCGAGAGAGAGAGAGAGACGCAGAGAGAGGGAGGTGTTATGGAAAGTGGGGCTATGGTGAGGAACCCTTTTTCTTTGCTAATATGGGGCGGCTATGGTCACGCTATTGTATAATCGGACTCGGATCTCACTGTATTTACAATATTGCCTATTCCCTCTTCCTACTTCCCAGTACTTGGCCGTCCCCTCAAGAACGAAAGGTGAGGACCAATGGCAACAAATTTTTTCATCTTTGGTGAGGTGATTCGTGCGAGAAAGTTTCCAGTAAAAAGTTATATCACATATCACTAATAATGAGATATATCTATTTAATTAAAACTTAACATCTAATTAATAATTATATTTATATAATTTTTAAATCTTAAAATTTTCTAAAAAATATAATAAATAGTAATAAATATTGAATTTTAATTAAAAAATACATAAATGATAGATTTTGATTGAATAGATATGCTACGTCAGTATTATCTGCGCGGTATGATCGCTCCATTAAAAATTTTCTCCATCCATACATGAATTCTATAAATGAATTTATTTAAATTCATAAGGCTCGTGAAATATATACAAGCGGAGAAAGAATAAAAACCTTGCCGTCAAAAAGAAATCTAGTACGAAACAATCTATGCTTATCTAATGTTGTGTGCACTTGACTAGACTAGGCTAGGACAACATCCACTATCTTTTGTCTCCTACTTTCAATATCCACTCACCTAACAGGGCTGAGCTAGGAAATTCATTCAAGTAAATGAGAAACTCATTGGAAAAAAAAAAAAGCGCAATGAATAAGTAAAATAAGATAATTTAATAAAATAAATAAAATTAAATAATATGCATATGTAATAATGCTTCATAGATTTTTGTGAATTCAATAGTGTAATAATCCTCCACAGCTTTTAGCCTGTATTTGGATAAAGGTGAATAGACAGCAAATGGAGAGGAAGGGCAACAGGGGAAGCTTTATTTTATTTGGCTACATAATTTTCCACCTTCAAATTCAATTTCCTTTCACCTTCGAATTGGGGTTGAATGAGGATGAAATAATTTATAAAAATCCATATAAAATAAAATTACCTAGTTATGAAATTGATTAAAAAAATCACTTTATCACTTTTCAACGTACATTTCTGAGAATATAAGCGTTGTTGCTCATCACTTGAGAATGAATCAAGCAATTAGAGATTTTATGGTAGCAAATAGTTTATAAAATATTATGAGTTTTTACATTAAAAACCATATTTCTCGCTCCAATTGAGATTGCAACGATGCTATATTTGAATTATTAGCTTCCATAGTATATAGTGCATGTCTTGTTTATATGACTATGTACTGTGTGATGTGTAGAGTTCAACTTTTTTTCTTGAAATGAGCCTGGACGTATAATATAGAGAAAATGATATATTTGTTATTAATAATAATTTACATATGTGCAAGTTAAATTTTTCACATTCATTTCTCTTACTATGATATATCCAAATAATATAAATATTTTCCTTTAATTCCCCTCATTTCCCTTTCCTTTCCTTCCCTTTCCCTACTTTCAACCCATCCAAACAAGCCCTTAAGTTCATCCCTGCACCTAACCTAACCCTTAGACTCTTTTTTTTTGGTCGCCAGCCACGGTATCCAAGCAGGCCCCACCAGCGGTGAGATGGCATCTTTCAGCCAACCATACTTGACTAATCCGTTGGTCGCCCCGGGTCGCACGCCTGGCAATGGCGGGTGAGGCTCCCAAGAGGGGTGTCTGCGTACGTGAGGTCTCGAACCTGAGACCTCCTTAAGCGGCACCGAGCTGCTTACCACTCGGCCCAACCCCTCTTGGTAACCTAACCCTTAGACTCATTCCCAACGCATTAGAATTAAATGGAGGAATATTTAAATTTTACATAAATTCACGAACTTGTATGTCAGTCTGAGTCAAACGAAATTTTCATTGTAAAGGGGAAAAACAACATACTGAACAACTTAAAAAAAAAAAAAAAGGAGCTATGACCATAGTTTTAAAAACCGGACCGGACTGGTAACTGGTCCGGTCCGGTTGCATAATTAATTCAATTTGCACATTGACTCGGCCGGTTTTTAATGAACCGGATTAAACCCATAAAATATTAAATTGTTAATACTTGTGTATTTTAGATTATTACATGTACTTTATGTATTTATTATATTTTAAATAAATTTGGTTCCACCCATTGAACCCCAGTTGAATGGATTGAACCGGAAATCAGTACCTTGTCCAGTTCCCGGTCCGATCTAATTTTTAAAACTATGATTATGACCGTTTAATGTGACAATCAGCAAAAATGCTCCGGCAGTCCTTTTTATTCCCTTGGGCCGCTCGGGGTGTGTGTCGTACGAAGAAGGGGCAATCTATAAAATAAGGATGGCAGCTGAGGGTGTTTCTGGCAATTCAAAACCATTTCTGCTGACTTTGACTGAGCAACAGAGCAAGAAGCTCCATCGCGCCTTCCAGCAACCTTCCTCTTTCTCTCGTAAATTCTTTTCCGTCTATTAAAATTTAATTATTTTGAATTTTTTTAAATTTTAAAATTTTATTTATGAAAAACTTTAAATTGACTTGATTTTATAAGTTTGTGATAGTAGGTAAATAATATACTTTTTATATAAAATCTTATCAACAATGTACATAGTCATTGATACGTGCACGTTCCACATCATATGTTGAGTTAGAATGATTCAAGAATTTCTCACCATCCAGATTTGAATTTAAAGAAAAAAAATCGACACTTTTCAGGCCGAGGGTCAACAATATCGCAGTAAAATTTTATTATATGGTGGAAAACAAAAGAAATGGATAGCTCTAGTTAAATCAAAGAAGTTAGGGGGTAAGAAAGCAAGAAGATAAAAGGTTGGGGGTTGGCTTGTAATTTGTAAGCCCTTGCTGCGACTTCTCGCGCCACCGATGGAACCTTGATACTTGACAGAAGCAAATGCGACGTAAGCGCAAACGTCAAGCCACTTCTTTAGTTTGCTAGCGTGGAATTGGTACGGGATCTCCCCAATATTATAATCAGGGCTTTCTAAAAAATTAAAATCTCGAATTCTAAGCAACTCGGTGCCGCTTAAGGAGGTCTCGAGTTCGAGACCTCACGTACGCAGACACCCCCTTGGGAGCCTCACTCGCCATTGTCAGGCGTGCGACCCGGGGCGACCAACGGATTAGTCAAGTATGGTTGGCTGAAAGATGTCATCTCACCGCTGGTGGGGCCTGCTTGGATACCGTGGCTGGCGACCAAAAAAAAAATCTCGAATTCTTCTAATATTAATAAATTGGACGCTCACCCATCTCAATTAAGACATATGAAATCCAAGGAACCGATTATAATTAATTTTTTAAGTAAAAATATCTTATTTATACTTTTAAACTATATTATTTTAACAGAAAATTACAATAAGTAAAATTTTAATGGTTAATTTTTATCTATCAAATGCAAAAGAGAAAACTCAAAAGTGAGATGAAAATTGCTATGTTTGCAATAAACTAGTAAATATCGAGCTTGAATTAGTCGAGAGAGTCTTCTGTGCAATGAATAATATCATGTGGTGGAACTTACCTTTGTCACAGACCAATGTGAATCAATCATTTAAGATTTTTTTCATGAAACCTAAACATGAAAAAAAATGCCTTAGAAATAACTATATATTAATAGTTTATGACACTAAATAAGCACTGTAATGCAATATATATATATCATATATATATATAAGACTTTCTCGAATTAGTCAGAATCCATTAACTTCTAACTACCGGATGGTTTTATGCTGAACAATATAGGATACTTGTATCTATAACAAATATACGTGTATATGTATATGCGATAGTCTGTATCAGGGATGGATTTAGGGGGCGCGGGGGTGATCTCCCCCTGAACTCGGGAAACTCCACGAGATTCTACACAAATTTTACTTGATTTTATCTAATTTTTATTGAACTGTATATAGTTCGCTCCCCGAATTCTTCGCTTAACTTTCCTATAGAGTTTTGCCTCCCCGAGCAAGTTTTTTGGATCTGTCCCTGGTCTGTATCGATCTTGGACAAGAAGGATCTGCTTCAAACTACACATGTTCATGCGGATTTGACTTTTGAAAGGATCTTCTTCTCACGGAGATTGCGACTAGAGCTCATCACATTATTTATAAATTTGATTGTTTAATTATTTGACATATTAATAAAAAATATTTTCTCATATTTTCCAGCTTATTAATAATTTTAGAAAGAATAGGTAGTTACATATTATTAATTTTATTATTGTATTCCTATTTTTCTTGTGAAGGCTACTTTGTTATTGGTGGTTGAAAATCAAATTTCATATGTTAAGGCGTATTTTGGAGAAGCGACAGAAAAAAAAATCAAAGGGGAGATGTTACGTAACACTAGACATCGGCTCTGTGTTGCGTACGGATTTTAATATTAAAAAATTAGTGAAAAAACGAACGTATAAATAAAATCTTAATTGTAATATTTGTCCGAAAACATGAAAATGGGAAACTAAACTTAGAAATAATTCAATTTTATTTCACACTTTTGGACTTTGTGACAATTACCTCAAAAGCCCCCGTCGATCAAAACTACGTACGTTCATATTTGCGAGAGGTCTTATTAACGACTGTCGAAGTAAAATTAGGTTGAGATGACACCGGAATTTACAGGAGTGAAAGAAGATAAAAAGGGTAGAGATGGTCATAAAAATGGATAAGAGAATCGAATCGTTGAGATAATATTATTTAGAGGATTAGGTGAACGATAAGGGAGCCGTGAGAAGTTTGAACTATGGATAAGCAAATTGAAATTTTAGAATGACGATAACACCCTTTCATATCTTCTTTCTATTATTATATTATAAATCTTCTATTATTTCATTATAAATTAACTTTGAAAAGAACATTTTTGAAACACGGAAACGAAACCTATAGATACAAAAAAATTTAGAGAATCATATCTTACAATGACGTAAGGAGAAAGTACTAATTAAATTACTGTAATTAATAATAATTATAATTACTATTTGGGTAATTATCATCAATTTACGAAGAAATTTTAAATGGCCATGTGTCACAATAACGTGATAATAAAAAAATCAATCAAATTGTTTTGATTGGTATTAATTATGGCAACTGTACCAATAGTTAATAATAATTTACTCATCTGTACTTTTTAATTGGTGCTTACTTACATCACGAAACGAGGTAAGATCACCTAATAATTTCCCTTCCACTATTTATCTTTTAAACCAAAATTCTGTAAACTTTAATCAAATAAGCGAACCAACCTTCTCTTAATAGGTGAATTTTCCAGTCTTGCATTTATCTTGTTCTTCCTTGTTTCAATGATAGATAAAGAATTGATTGAGCTGTTTTAATATATTTTTGTTTTTAAAATAATATTTTAGATTTAAATACAATAAATAGAGAAAATTTACAGTTACGTGAGTTTTATCGTCGCATGTCCATGTCATCAGCCGATCAACGACCGGTTACGATGTTGATGAACCATGCGTGACATGTTAAATGTTTTATAACTGATTTAGCCAAACTGAAATACTTGGATTTAGTTAAAAGAATTGGTAAATGGGAAATGAAGTTTGATGTATAATTTGATTATCACCAAAATAACTATATATACTAATTTATAATTATTTCCCTTTTCCGTAGGCTTGTTTGGATGAGAGTGAAAGGAGCGGAGGGAAGGGAAGGGAAGGCATGGGAGTATTTATATTGTTTGGATGTATTATAATAAGGGAAATGGACGTGAAAAATTTACGTTGTGCACATATAAATTATTATTAATAGACAAATATATTCTTATCTTTGTATTATACGTCCAAGTTCTTCTCAATAAAAAAAAGTTAAATTTTACGCATCATACAATGCACAGTCACGTAAACAAGATATGTCTTTTTTTTTTTGTATCATATATACTAAGGAAGCTAATAATCCAAATATAACATCTTTAAAATCTTAATCAGAGCGAGAAATATAATTTTAATATAAAAACCCGTAATTTTTTTTGTAAATCAACGAGCATCATAAATCCCCCAGTTGTTTGATTCATTATCAAGTGATGATCAATAAAACTTACACTCTCAAAAATACACGTTAAAAAAATAATAATATGATTTTTTTATTGATTTCTTATAGGATTAACTAGGTAATTTTATTTTAAACGATTTTTTATAAATTATTTTACCCTCATTCAACTCCAAATCGGGGTGAAAGAAAATTGGATTTTAAATGGAAATCAGAGTTAAATATTCCTATCAATTCCCTTTCCTTTCCATTAAAATTACCAACAAGAGAAAATTTTCTACTCTACTCACCTCCTATTCACACCATAGGCATACTGTCCATTGAAAGGGGAAAAAGTACTAAGCCAATGGTCCCTGCTCTAATCATTTACAAAATTTCCACCACCATTCACCCAATGGCTAAAGAATAGAATGCAGTGCAAGTATTCCATTACACATTAAAATTTTGGGTAAATTGTGTAAAAAAGCATGTGCTTTGCCATTTCTGCCAAAAAAAAAAGCTAAAAGTTTAAAATTCGAAAAAGAAAAGTATGTGATTTTAGTTCATTCCCAAATTAGTCAAGTCCGTTAACTCTGCAATTAAGTGCTTTTATGGCAGATCCTATGTGGCTTTCTTTTGCTACGTGGCTAAAAAATGTCAGTATTACTTATTAACATATTTAGAATAATTTATTATTTCTGAAATTAGCTTTTTTTTTTTCTTTACAGAGACGTTTCATATCCATGTTCTTTTCTGTCAGCGATGAAGAGCGCCTCCTTCGCTTCACATTCTCATCATCTGCTGCTTCAAGTCGATCAGTGAGGTAAAAGAAGCCGAAATTAGAGATTGAGATAACACGCGATTGGTCGAGTTGGAGAGGGTGATTTCGAGGCTGTTAATTACTCAGGTTGATGCAAATAACTTAACTGCTGAGGTTGGAACCGAAGGTTTGTCAAACAATTTTCGTTCTCCAAAGCAAATATGCAGAAATTGAAAGAACAACAAGGTGCAAAAATTGCATCGACAAATATCAATTTCGGATAGTTCATTCTTCCGCCTTTAGTTTCATGAGCTTCTTTAGCGTTTGCCACTAAAGTCTCACCCTCGGTCATCCCTCTAGAACCGGTTCTTCGTCACCGGTTGACCGAGGGACAAAAAGGAAACATTTTTCTACCCAATAGAAAAAAACACCTATTTCAGGAAAAGTTAATTTTAGTCAAAATAAATTAGTCTAAATTTTGTTACTTAAAAAATAATAATTTTTTTAGCCACGTGGAAAAAAAGCCATGTATGACTTGCCACATAAACACTTAACGACAAAGTTAACAGAGTGGTTTAACTCGAGAATAAAATAAAATCTCATGCTTTATTTTTTAAAATTTTAAAGGTTTGGCTTTTTTAAAGAAATGTAGTAAACCCATATTTTTAAATATAATTTACCCTAAAATTTTTAAATTATCTCATTTTATCGCAATGTGATATGAAAATATTGATTAAATTATTTTAATTAATAATTATTATAATAACTGTTTAAATAATTAATACTAATTTGTACAGTAGTCATATAAGAACAATAAAAAATTTTTTCATACCTCACTCAGTTACTGTAAACACACAACAATTAACTAAAGTGAATCCGTACACCCTGTCCACTTGAATGAACTGTCCCTGACTCGGTCATTTCTGCCTTTGTAGGTTCCAGAGCTGCGGAAACGTCCCCTCACGCGCGTCTTCGCTGTTTCTCTGTCTCCCGACGCTGTTGTCTGGTTTCTCTCAACTTGCCTTGCCCAGTAACAGCTTCCTAGGCACTTCCTGTTTCCGGAGAATGATGGCGGGAGAGGAAACCGGCAACGGCAAGGACTGCCGGAGCTGGGAAGAGAACATCTACTGGACCCATTTCCACTCCGTCCATTTCTTTCGATCCCTCCATGGAGATTTCCAAAGTCAGCTTGTAAGTCTGTGATTTTCTTTCATGAAATGATCACCCCCAGTTAGTTTCCTGAGCTGAGTAGGGTATTGAAGAAATGAAATTTCAAGAACTTCGATCATGGGGTTTGTGTTGCATTTAGTTGGACCTGGGGTTTTAGCTAAAAGCTTGAACTTTGTAACAGGTCATCCCGAAAAAATTTGCTGAGAATATGAAGAGCCATTTACACGAAAATGTGATCTTGAAAGGTCCCAGTGGTTTGACATGGAAGGTGGGTCTGGCGGCTGACGAAGGCGGGCTGTCCTTCAAGAGGGGGTGGGATGAGTTTGTGAGGGATCACCTCCTGGCTGAGAATGATGTCCTGATGTTCAGATATATTGTGGATTCGCGGTTCGAGGTGTTGATATTTGATCATAAGAGCTTGTGTGAGAAAGAGACATCCTACTTCTGCAAGAGGCGGGGACACAAGGAGATGGAGAGTGAGGTTGGGATGAAAAGAAAGGCGGTGGAAGGTTTCGACTCTGAGGATGTTGTTGAGTCTCCATTGCCTCAAGATGCAGAGCGTGCTCCCACGGAGGAGCCACTGAAAGAGACTGTGCCAGCAACAGCAAAGGAGCACATGGTTGCATCTCGAAAGAGGGATTTGCATGAGAATATCGGTAACGGAAGTAGCCCAATTGCGATCAATCTAGAGATGAGGCAGAATTCCAAAAGCCATTCTGCGTCTTCAACTATCCCAGAAGAAAACGAAGGTGAATCATGATCAGATCCATGAATTCCCATGGAAATGCTATGCTCTCATTTTACTGATTAAGGATTTGGTGTGCTTCTTTATTAGGTTCAGAATTTCAGAATAAAGTTTATTGTTGCCTTTTGTTATGCTCACAATGTTTACTGTCGATGAGTACTGTGCTTTCCAGTCTTTCAAGTGAGAAAATTAAGCTAACCCCTGACATACCGTGCTCTTTTTAGTTGTAAAACGAAGACCTGCTCGTAGAGGCTTGGGGTTTAGGCATGTATATGTATCAAGCAAAAAGGCAGCTTTAGGTCCGGAGCAAACACCGATGATTGAGCTGGCCCAGGATGCAATGAAGAGTGAAAGTTTCACAGTCAAAATCCCATCCCATCACTTTTCAAAGAGCTTTTATTTGGTAAAATAATTAACTCTTTTGCATATGCTCTATATGTGTTCAAAGCCTTGACCTATCTTCTTTCTTGCCCTCTGTTTATGTTCTACTTTGCTCGGTTCTAACATTTCCAATCTAATATGGTGGAGTACAAGGGCATGGAATCAGATAGCACATCATTGAGGACACTGCATTTCCTTTCGGTTGCCTTTCCATCTAACTCACTGAGCATACTCGACCATAATATCATTTGCATATATGATCTGCATGTGTATATAGCCTTGGACCTATATGCTACTTTGCATTGAACATGTGCTGTAATATTCAATCAACTTTTGAGTTCTGAAATAAGTGATGGCTCCACTGTTGAGATAGGAGTATGAGGAAATGGAATGGAATGGAATTAAGACAGCATTATGTTCTGCAACTTAATTCCCTTTCTGAAGATAATCAGCGCCGTCTGGGTACACTGGATGTCTTTATGTGTAAAAATCTGCCTTCTTCGGTTGTGTATTCTGACAAACCAATGCCTGTTTGATGTGGCGGATGACAAGGGACTGGACATAGGATTAGCTTATCTACAATGTGTGATTATGTGATCTTTGTTGGGTGCAGTCAATTCCTGTTGAGTGGGCTGACAAGTACCTGAGTCACTGTGATCAAAACCTCCTCCTGCGTATTGACAGAAAGAAATGGAAGACCCGCTACAAATACACGGGTCCTAAAAGTGGAGGAATTTCTACTGGGTGGAGCAAGTTTGCTCGCGACAACTGCCTACAAGAGTCTGATGTCTGTCTCTTCAATCTCGGGGGCACCATTGAAGACGGCACAATCATCTTAGATGTCACCATCTTTCGCTCAAAGGATGGTGCGATTCCCGCGGTTCCAGTGTCTTCAGTGCCTGCAACTGAAAAATTTTGCTGAAGGGGAGGTCTGTTCATCACCAATCTCATCTCCCTTCTCATTTTGGCATGTAAATTTACACGTTTCTGGGAAGTCATGGATTTTCGGGCTTCGACCTGTTCTTAAAAATTGTGCTGTAGCCGATCAGATATCTTTGCTGTTTTTAATGATCCATGGACTCAACATGAAAAGTCTGCTGCCGTTACATATTGATGTTGTCCTCTTTCTTGGGCTTGTGTGTGTCACAGTCTCTCAGTTTACACTCCTCCGTGTTGGCATGAAAAACAACTAATTTGATAACTGTTGCATTTAGTCAAAGCCCATCGGTTCAATAGTTTCAAAGGCATCTTGAAATGCTTGGCCTGCATTCCCCTAATTAAAGTGCTCGAATGTCAATGTTGGCTTGTTAAAGTGGTATGATATCTCTTCCTTTCAAGTAAAATCTTAAGTATGAGTTTCATAATATAAAATGCAATAATAATGAGAGTAATTGGTGAATATTTTTACTAATTTTGAAAATGAGAAAGAATGAAATAATCTTTTTTTTTTTATGTTCAGCAATGTTAACATTCATGCATATAAAGGAGCTCCAGAAACAGACTTAATAAGATTGGGACAAAAGACCCCTTTGACATGAGGAGTGTGCCAGTATGTTTTTGACTCCAAGTTAGCTAGTTTATCTACCAGACATCAAAATTCTAATGGAATTTACACATCAATTTTCAGTAATAAAACAGCATAAAACATCTATATAAAAGCTGATCCACGGTGTTCTGTTGCTGACACTTTGATGAATGCTTGGCACAACACTGTTGAGTCACTTTATATCCAACCAAACACCTCCTATGCTCGGTTATGTTATTTTCCACTAAGTAAGTCCAATATTATTTTTCCCACAAAGGCCGCAATATCGCCTCTCATTCAACCCGCCTCGCACGCACGTGTGAAATATGTTATCAGAGTCAATGGCAATAACTTTTTCCCCCCTAATAATTGAAAGAAAGAAATATATCAAAATCCAATGTTCTTTCAACCATTTTGCCAGTCAACATGTCATGTAGGCCACGACAACCAGGTAGGCTATTAAATTAGGAAACCAAATAATTGGCACTACTCTTGTGTATTATTGAGATGCAACATTAATGCATTTATTTGACAAACAATAGTATGAATTGCTCTTAGGGGACGTTTGGTTCGATGTAACAGAAAAATTTTACATGGGAAATAACAGGTTTACGAGCCGCTTTACCTTGTTTGGCTGCAAACTTGTAACCATTTTTTTGATTCCCGGGTCATGGTTTTCTTGCCGGGCCAAGCTAGATTGCCTGGAAAGCTTATACACCCGGGGAAGGCTGCATTCTTGGGTTACAGCGGGCCCACCGGTAAAATTACCAGCACCCCAGTCCTTTTCTCTTTCTTCTCTCCTCATCTTTCACCGGGGGAGAGGGTAAATTTGTAATATGCTGCATTATAATATTTTATTTCGTTTACTTTCCTAGTACTTTACAGTATTTACCAAATACAACAATTTTAAATTATCAATTACTTTCTATGTAAAATAATCATTTCCCCTGGGATCTCACTTTCCCTCGTGATCTAAGATTACTCAAACCGAACGCCTCCTTAGTGGCTGTAAGTAGGCTTGCAAAAAAAAAAAATTGAAAAATCGAAAATCCAAAAAAATTTGACCCTGATCAGGCCAAAAAGACAAGTTTTTTGGAACTCTATTTAAAATTCAGTCGATTCTCGAGGTCTAGGAAAACTGACCTGAAAAACTCGTCGACTTGAAACCCACCCGATTTCCTATGATATGAAATTATGCATAAATTTTAATATTATAATATATAACATTCTTAAATATTTCTTTTTTTTGAATTAATATATGATCCACTCAAATTTTATCTATTAAAACGATTCTTGGCGTCGCTTTTTACGCTTTAAAAAACCACCTCTAGAAAAATTGGGCCTCGACAATTTTCAAGAAAAAATCACCTGACTCGACCATTTACACCCATAACTATATGCCTTTTAAGATATCGAGTTTATCCATAATTGATAGAATTTTACTGCTTATTCTAACAACTTATCTCGCCTTAGCCTAGTGCTGGCCACGGGCCGGTTTGGGCCCGGAACCGGCCCGTTCAAAACCTGTCCGGAACCGCCATAAACCGGAACCGGCCCGGAACCGCCCTCGAACCGTGAGGGCTAAGGTTCAAGGTTGGTTCCAGCTGCCTTAGAAACCAGAACCGTCGGTTCCGAACCGAAACCTGAACCGACGGTTCCAAACCGGAACCGTAGAGAAATAAAAAAAATTTGTCTAACCCCCAGCTGCCAGGGGTCCGAACCGCCGGTTCCAGGCCACCGGTTCGGAACCGAAACCGTCCGGTTCCGAACCGCCCCTGAACCGTCCAAAGGAAGGTTCAGGGCTGGTTCCAGGGGGCCACGGAACCGGAACCGGCGGTTCCGAACCGGAACCGCCCGATTCCTGAACCGTGGCCAGGCCTGCCTTAGCCAGTCTAAGGTGGAATCCTATGCTCACAATACCTTCCTGAGCTCGACAAAGACTTTACATCTCACTTATTGGTAAAATGAAGAGATCGGGATAATTTTTTGTATAACGGATAGGGTATGTTTGGTTGGAGGAATGAGAATAGGTATTCTGTTGTTTGGTTGGTCGGAATAGGCTAATCCGAAATAACTATTTCGGGTCCATCCTCCTTAGGAGGAATAGCCATTCCTCCCATCTCAGCCGAGAATAAGATTTTCCACCCGGAATAGGAGACCAAATTACATATATGTCATCGACTATTTATCAAATTTTCATTTCCTGCCATCTCGTTTCCGCTGTTGCACCGGCCACTTGCCACTACCATCAGCCTACCGCCGCATACCCAAGCCTTCCCGAGCCCTCCCCTACCTCCTTCGAGCCTCCCCGTGCTGGACGAAGCCTTCACGTGCCAACCTGAACCTTCCCGTACCGATTCATCTATGCTCCCATGCCGCCCCATGTCTCCCCCAAGTCTTCCTGTACCGTCCAATGCCTTCCCTGAACCTCTCGAACCTTCCTGTACCCCTTTGTCTCATCACGGATTCGACACTAGTTGTTCGGGTGGAGGAATGGAGGAATGCCGAAGGGACTCGGGAGTTCCGGATAGCTCGGGAGCCGGAGTGGTGGCTTACGGTGGTTCGGTGGGGGCTCATTAGGGGTGGGGGTTGGGTTGGGGAGGGATAGAAAGACCTTTTATTATTATTATTATTAATGTTTTTTGTACTATTTTTGTATATTTTTTAAAAATATATAATAAGAATAATTTTATCTTTTTACTTTCAAAAGTCTTATTTCATATTATTTTATTCCACTCAACCAAATAATAATATTTTCATTTATCATTTTATTTATTCCCATCTATTCTTTTTCTCATTTCATTTTATTTATTCATTCTCCATTCTTTTCCTGCGTATCAAATGTACTAATATTGTGTATATATATATATATATATAATATAAAAGGGAACTGGGCCTACTCAATCCCAGTCAACTAAGCTAACCATGGCTCCCATCCACTTTTTGCACCAACTTAATTTTTTTCAGAATTGGTAGAATCTCTGGCTGAATCTTTAATTTACTTTTTTTAAAAAAACATATTTTTTGATTTTCTGTTAAAATTTCGCACCAATTTATAACGATCAAAATTCTCTCTCCCCCTTTCTCCTGAACAGTCTCCTCTTCCCCTCTGAGTAACCGTTGCCTGCCGAGACTCTCCGATCATGCTACACGCCGCTGATGTCGAGGCCCGCCTGAGCCGGCGCACCGCCGCCGTGTCGGACAAGGTGGTGGTTGCAGTGAGAGCGGAGAAGGTCGTCTCAAAGACAGCGCTGGCCTGGGCTCTCACTCACGTCGTTCAGCCAGGCGACGGGATAACTCTTCTCGCCGTCTTCTCTAGCAAGCGGACAGGTAATCGCCGGCCGCAAGCTGCGTCAATGGAATCGAGCTGCAATTTTCTGCTCAGGGCGGCGAGTTCCGCTCTTCTCGCGTTCGTCAATCGTGTACTGGAGCTTTACCGTGCTTGGCGTTGACGCGTTTTTGTTTGTGGATTGTGAAGGTCGGAAGCTGTGGAAGTTCTCGAGGCTGTACGGTGGCTCCAGCGACGGTGATCGGCAGGACCTGGTGGATCGAATCTCTAGAATCTCCGAATCCTGCTCTCAGATGGTGCTCCAATTGCTTCATCAAGTACAGGTCCGCCTTGAATTACTTTCCGGATTTTCCTAATTTCACTGCGATTCTTACTTCATATGATGCATTACAAACTCTGTATTTTAAAACAAGACGAGTCTTGTCAATTTGCAATCTTCCTCCCACTTTTGGAAGCCCAAAATTTAACTTTTTAAGGTAATTGATAGATAATTAGTGTTGACTCGTCAAAACGACGTACTTGAACCACCTTGGACAAACGCAATAATCACGTGGTTTTGCCTTGTAAAAGCATAAAATTAGATCTTGGATGTTTTGATTGTGTTAGTTGGGTTCTCTTCCTCTTAAATTAGACCTTTTCATTAATGGAGAAAAATTGAGAGTTTTACCGGACAGTCCGACTTGAACTTAAATTAGTCCATTGGATCTTTTGAATATCAAGTCTTGTAAGTTGCAAAAAAGGCTTTTTTATTCTTATTACCTGAGCGAGGCTGAATCATTGATGAGAACGTATGAACATATGTTTGGAGTATAATGTTGGAAGAACGGTATAAAATTCTAACGAGGTCGCTCCTCTCTCTTACTGTGGCAGCTGATTGAATTGTCAGAGTATTAGATGATTCTATCAATGATTTGCATGTGGTTGGAGCCTTTCATTAGTTTGAAAAATCCCCTGGTGGCCCCGCAGAAATCCTTTTGTCTATATGAACTACCACTAGCTTAAATATATTATAATTTCATATTCACGTCACAGCTCATCGGATCGATTCTTCTTATAATCTTTTTTTCTTTCTTTTCTTCTTTAATTCATAGAAAGATAGTGCTTTTGTTCAAATTCAAGTTTATAGCTGTTATTGGCATAAAGAATTCAAGTTTATGCTGCATGTGCCAAGTGAGAAGAAACCTTTATTTTTGGGGTGTATTGGCTCCTGATACTCTGTACCTTGAGAGTTTGAAAACAGAACACTTTCTTCCTTGAAAAAAGTTAAAGCATATCCTTTTTTGTCCTTATACTTTGTTGCTATCAGCTTTTGTTTTTCTGTGATGAAGCTCTGCTTCATGTTTTTCCTTTTCCCACTATGGCTGATGGGTCCGGCACCTTCAATGGAATGCTGAACTTTAACCTGACAAATGACAAAAGCTGTCCACATAGCTTCTTCTGTTTGTAGCAACTGTCAAGACAACTGTTGAGGAATTGTTCTGTTGTTTAAACATGACTCAAAGTTGATTAATTATCTTATAATTTTATAGGTTCGAGTGAGAGTAAAGGTGGTGGCAGATATACCTGGGGGTGCTGTGGCAGCTGAATCAAGGACCACCGGGGCCAACTGGATCATACTGGACAAGTAATTCAAATAAAATGTATTATTTTCTGTTTGTCTGAGCTGATAGTTCTCTGGTTAAACTTCACTTGGTTGGAGTTTGATGTCTTTCGGACTAAAATTTTGTTGCGAAGAGAACGGCACTTGGTGGTTTCGTTTTGGATACATTAAATCAATCCATTCAGAGAAAGGCTTTGCTTGGAAACTCAGCAACTATTTTCTTTTGCAATTTGCTGTAACAGAAACTTGAAGCATGAGGTGATGCATTGCATGGATGAACTCCACTGCAACATAGTGATGATGAAAGGTTCTCAAGCCAAAGTTCTTAGACTAAATCTAGGATGTGCAAGTGAGATCCAAACCCCATTTTATTCTGCTGCTTCCTCTCCGGTCAGGGACAATGAATTGTTGCAAAGTTACAGGATGAAGTATTGCACTCCAGTCAGCAGTCCTGAAGCAACCAGTCCTTCCTGTACGAGATCCACAGAGGACAGCACATCATCAAGATTTGACACAGCTAACTCTGTTTTTGTCATATATGAACGCAACCCGCTATTTGAAGGACAGACTAAGGGAGGTTATTTGCCAGTTTACCGGCAGAGTGAATCAAGCTATACACCAAGCAGACCAGAACTGAACAGGGGGAAGGTTGTAACTTTAGATAAATCCCTGACATCATCTATTGTGCAAAACCAGAAGAATGTCTACTGGATCCCGCAGAATCACATCATTGCTGAAATGCCTGTAATCACAAAGAACGAGGAGAAAATCCCTCAATCCAAGATTCCCAGTTCAGGAAAGTTGCGTGATAAGTTTGCCCAGTATGATCAGGACATGTTGGCACCAAGATCAGCCCATAATCAGATCCATGAACCAATAGCGAACTCAACCACTAGGGATGTATTCTCTTTAGGAAGAGCTTCCTCATTGCCTCCTCCACTATGCTCTCTATGCCAGCACAAGGCACCGGCTTTCGGAAGACCTCCAAGAAGATTCTCTTTTGATGAACTAGAGGAAGCCACAGATGGGTTCTCGGGTGTAAATTTTCTGGCCGAAGGAGGTTTTGGTATGGTTCATAGGGGTGTTCTCAGAGACGGTCAGGCGGTGGCAGTGAAGCAGCTGAAGTTTAGCAAGGCTTATGGTGATGACGACTTCTGCAGGGAGGTTCGGTTGTTGAGTTGTGCACAACATAGGAATGTTGTTCCCCTAATTGGGTTTTGCATTGAGAGCAGCAATCGAGCTTTAGTGTACGAGTACATTTGCAATGGTTCCTTACACTTTCATTTACACGGTATGGTTGATTGTTACATAAACAATCTTGAAAATTACTACATCTTTCTCAGTTCATCTTTGGTGGGTTTATTTTGTTTTGATTGCTCCTATTCTGGGCTTTTGATGCTTGTTTACTTCAATACTTGGCAGGAAACAAGGCCGACCCTCTAGATTGGGACTCTAGACTAAAAATCGCTATCGGCACTGCAAGGGGCTTAAGATATCTTCACGAGGATTGCAGGGTGGGCTGTATAGTGCACAGAGATCTGAGACCTCATAACATTCTCTTGACCCACGACTTTGAGCCTCTGGTATACATAGTCCTATCATCAAATTTTCTTGAGTTTCTTGCATTGGTAATATGGAAGCTTTGCTGTGGGAATTTGGAATGTTATATTCCACTGAGGATGATACATTATGTTGTGTCTACTTCTCCAGTAGAAAGGGAAAGAAAAAGAGAAGGAAAGCTGCACTTCCTGTGTCAGTAATGCTGATTTTCCCTCTGTATTTGTCTAGGTTGCTGATTTTGGACTTGCTCAGTGGTATTCCGGAACTGAGATTAGTCCCGAGCAGCGAGTTATCGGAACTTCGGGGTAAGTGTCCAGTGTTCTGCTTGATTCATTTTAGGAAACTGACAACCCATCCAAGACGTTTGTTTTACAAAAATCGAATAGTTAAAAAGTTATTTTTTTTGGTTATTGCTTCTTTTCTGTACCTTTTCTGACAAAAATGAATGGATTGACTCAGATATCTCGCACCAGAATATGTGGATGTGGGCAAAATCACGCAGAAAGTTGATGTATATGCCTTCGGGGTTGTGCTACTGGAGCTATTGACCGGGAGAAGAAGCACCAAGTTGCAACTTTACGAGATGCAAACTTTCTCCCCGGGAAGGTCTTCTCATTATGCTCCGTTTGGATCCACAGAAACCAAGGCTGATTACTTCACAATTCTAGACCCTCACCTGACTGTGACTCAGTCTCATGATTTCGAGCGTCAAGTTGAAGCCATGGTCCATGCTGCTTCATTGTGCCTACTTCGGGACCCCGAATCAAGGCCTCCAATGTCAAAGGTGATCCACATTTTTCAGTTTCATTGTTGCCCCATCCAGGTCTCAGATTAAAATGGCCGTCTCTGTTTGATAACCAGGTTCTCAGAATACTAGAAAGAGGAGACTGTGTCATCCCTCTAGCGTTGGATCTAAACCCCGCTGGCAGCCGGAGCGGCCACTTGAGCGGTCTTAGCTCCCGACCGCGGCCCGAAACAAAGGGATGCCATTCTCGAAAGCTTTCTCACTGAATACCGAACAAGCAATTGCTGTCACCTGAAATAGCTGCCGCGAGACCGGAGACTGCTTCTCTGGTAAGTTAAATGGCATGTTACAGTTCCTTAGCTCCTTTCTTTTGGCCATGTAAATGGCAGCTTGCAGTTTGCCCACACACATATATGTCAACTCCAGTAATCCACTGATCGACTTGCAAATCAGTCCCATCTACCCTTCGACGGCGTGAACATTCGGGATGCAACTTCACCTTCCCCCGCAGCTAGATGTCGTCCTCGATCGGTATATATACATACAAAGATACGTTCATACGAAGATCATTTGTTTGGTTCTTGTCACTCAGTTGAGTTCTGGCTATTCAATTAAGCGATCTATGGCTTTGTTGCTGGCTGACGGTGTCCCATGGAGTGAATGGCTTCTTTGTCCTTTGTTGTAGGTGCACCTTCCCTGATTCCGAGTAGATCAATTTAATGTAGGAAAGAAAACCCGACAATTCGCAATTTAAATCATGCTATAGTAGGTCTGCCAATTCGAGCTGGATTAATCATGTTAAATTTCTAGATATCAGTTACTATGATCGGAAAAAGGATAAGTACATTAATCAACCCTTTTCTCCTAATGGATGCAAAGGAAGATTGGAAGAAGGAAAGGAAATTGTGAATGGGTAATACTCTCAGTCGATATTTAATCCAAGCCTTCAATTATCGCCTTCCGGGTAGGCAAACGCCCCCCAAACATAACAAATACATTCCGTGTGTACCACAATCCTTAAAACAAAATCAGGCAACCCGACAAACATAGATCCATCCATCCATCCCAAAGACACGTCCTCAGCTTTTTTTTGAATTTTTTGTTTTATTTTTCTCGACACTTGTCGTCTTCCTAGACCATCTTTCATGGGCCCCAGTGAGTAGTTCTGTTCATCAGACCCTCCTGTTCTTGCTGGCCTTCCCCGCCGACGAAGAAAAGCTGCCTTCCGTGGACGGGACCGAGTCTCCGTCCGAGAGGGGCCCCTGCATCATCATCGGCACGTGGCTCATGTCCGGCGCGTGCTCGGACACGCTCCACACCTTCACTGACTTGTCAAGGCTGCCGCTGTAGACGATCCACCGCTGCTGCCGGCCGCCCTTGGCCGCCTCGGGGTCAGCCTCTGCTGCCAGGCACTTGACCGGCCCTGTGTGCCCCGTCAGCACCGACAAGCATGTGTGATTCGAGCCCTCGTTCCTCCACACGCATATGGTCTTGTCCGCCGACCCGCTTAGCACTAGGGAGCCTGCCGACGTCAAGCACAGGATTGCGAGCTTGTGGCCTCGTAGGACGCCGCCGTGGGAGAACTGGGCCTTGTCTGGCGCCCGCTCCCAGTGGTTGACTAAGCCGTCTGACGAGCCGCAGTACACTATTGAGCCGGCCTTGTCGACTGCCAGAGACGTGACAGCACACTCCTGCTTAACCAGCGTCTCAATGAGCTCATGCTTCGTGGACTTTGCGAGGTTCCCGCGCTTCCACACCTTGACGGTCCCGTCGGCGGACCCGGAGAAGACCAGACCGCCGGTGCTGGCCACGACAGAGTTGACCGCGTCGTCATGGGCCTTGACCGACTCCAGGCATTTCGAGTCGGACATTCGCCAGACCTTGATTGTCCGGTCCCAGGAAGCCGAGTAGAGCAGTCCGTCCTCCTCATCCAAGCTCAGGCAGGAGACCGCGTCAGAGTGCTTGATCCAGAGAGCGCTCCGCCGCCGCCTCACCTCGATGTAGTTGCTCGGGTTTATGGAGCTCTTGAATATGTCCTTGAGTGTCGGGAGTGTCCCGGCCCGCTTGTGGACGCTCGGGGATTTCGGAGACACCTTCCAGACCCGGATCTTCCCGTCCTGGTGGCCTGTGAAGATCCGGCCATTGGCCACTATGATCGCCTTGACCAGGCCGCTGCTCGACTTGAAGGCCGAGAATTCCTTGAGGTTCTTCCACACGCGAATGTTCTTGCTGTCGGAGCCGGTGTAGAGGAGATCTCCCGTTGCAGCCAGTGAGTAGATATGGCCTTCCTCCCGAACCAGCGACCCGATAAGGCTGTTCTGGGGGACAGTGCAACTGGTATCATCCTCGAACCCGGTCGACCAGCAGGCTGACTTGGTGAAGGGGGACGAGGATGTCTGGTTCCATGGGGACATCATCATTGGGGAGCCCTCCCCGCTCAACCGGGCGTGGTCATAAAAGGCCGGGCTGGCAGCGGACACGCTGCTGTGGCGGTTGGGGAAGTCTTCATCGGCCATGTCCCCGGGGACAACTGAGGACATGTTCGGGTCAGAGTGGATCGTGTTGTTGCCACCATACTTAGGCCTTGGGATGCTGTTGTGCTCAATAAACGCCGATCCTCCGCCTCGCTCACCTCTCATCTTTCTTGTCAGCCGGGACGGCAGGTCAAAGAAAACCGGGAATAAATCTCGAACCCAAGAGTTCAGAAACGTATTTTCCGAAACAATGGCTCCAATCGTCGGAGACGATATGGATGAAGTGAAGGGGGAATGGAGAGGGTGTTACAGTGTGAAATATAGCAACGGGCGGGAGAAGGATGCGAGGATATAAATGGAAAGGAAGGAGAGGAGGGGACGGTGGAGAAGAGAGGGGCGGCAAGATGCTGACACGTGTGATAACGGAAGGTGGAGATTTCACTCGAGGTGCAGGGTGATTGGCTGGGCCCGGAGAATCCGGGGGCCCGACACCGAAGACGACGTTGTTATGTTAGTTTTAACGGTTAAGGTTAGTTGTTAAAATTGGACGGTTGATGTCAGTCCTGCTTTATTTAGATTTTAGGGCCAATTTCTGATAGACATTCGTGCGTGAGCCCGGTGTATCCACCCCTACAGATGAATGCGTAACTTTTCTGCTTGGAATACCACTCACTATATTCCGGTTAATTTTAATCGTTAATTACTGATGGATAACATTAATTTATTAGTTGTACAAATGAAGTCTGTGTAATCTTAAAAAATTATGAACTTTTATCGAATCCTCTATTTTACCACAAATTATTGTCGATGAGACTTGACCATTAATTGGTGATGTGTGATATTAATTGTCCTGATCAACTACGCTGCTAATTTTTATCTTTAATTGATGATCTGTTACATTAATTTAGTGATTGTGCAAATGGAATCTATATCGAATTCTCTATTTTACCACGAACTAATATCGATCGATGAGGCTTGAACTCGTGATCCTCTATTTTATCGAATCCTCTATTTTACCACAAATTATTGTCGACGAGACTTGACCGTTAATTGCTGATGTGTGATATTCATTTTACTGATCAGCTACGCTGTTAATTTTTATCTTTAATTGCTGATGTGTTGCATTAATTTAGTGATTGTGCAAACGGAATCTATATCGAATTCTCTATTTTACCACGAATTAATATCGATCGATGAGGCTTGAACTCGTGATCGTTTGATCTTAGATCGACTGCCATACTGTTACAGTAAGCCCTCTTTCTGCGTGGGAGTGCAATACGACATGTCACATTTTTTTTTTTTTTTGGTCGCCAGCCACGGTATCCAAGCAGGCCCCACCAGCGGTGAGATGGCATCTTTCAGCCAACCATACTTGACTAATCCGTTGGTCGCCCCGGGTCGCACGCCTGGCAATGGCGGGTGAGGCTCCCAAGAGGGGTGTCTGCGTACGTGAGGTCTCGAACCTGAGACCTCCTTAAGCGGCACCGAGCTGCTTACCACTCGGCCCAACCCCTCTTGGTGACATGTCACATTCCCAGCTTAGTGCTCGTCGACAGCTACATCGTCGGGACCAACGGAGAGAAGCCACGTTGTTGCTTCGGATTCAACCTTTGTTTGCAAAGGTTAAGAATGTACTAATCATCACAGGCTGCCAGCAATTAACTCTGCACCCGAAACAGGGAGACAGCGGGAAAACTTAAGAAGCCAGTGATTTTGCCTCTTTGAGGACAATTGAAATTGGCTGCTCTGAGGGGGAATTTGTTGGATTTACCGTTCCAGTACAGAGCGCATAAACGAATTAATACGAAAGCGAGTTAGAATTATCTCCGGCTATTGGTAAAGCACCAGGATGAATTGTGTCATGAGTCGAGGGTGGTCGACTTGAAGTAGCACGATCAATCACAAAACCATCGGGTTGATCTAAAGATCTTCCTCCTCCTCTCAGTCAAGACCTGAAGATACGGAGGTCGCCCGCATCTTCTGAGCTCTCAGAGAACTCGCATAGATGGCGTGCGTGATCGTATGCCTCTTCGACTCGGGACCCGATATTTATAAACTCAAATAATCACTTACAGCTATGTGGTTACAGGAATATAACCATATTTGATTTTTAGGGAAGGAACATATTATTTCGGAAGATAAATGTTAAGGATTCTTTCACCAAATATCACAGACCACATTTAATTTAAAACGTAAAACTTAATCAAGGTCGTTTCCGGATATCTATATCCGAAAATGTATGGTATCAGGTTTTAAATTTCAATAAAAATGTCATGAATTAATAAGTTTTTAATGTACCGGTAAAATCAATAATAAATATCTACGGAACTATATCAGAAAAATTCATCATGCCAATTCACGGGTAATTTTCTTCAAAAATTTCGTGTCAAATCGGGAATTTAGCCTCGACCCTTAGCACCCAACTTCCTCGCGTTAAAGAGAAAAGCAAAAGACCGAAATCAGAAAGGTTCATCGTGTTACGTAATTCAGTGAGCAGCCCATCAGCTCTTATCGTTCCTCCGATAGCCAGTCCATCCCCACACGTGTCGAAAGATAAACTGACGCTTCGTAGTGCATTGCCTCTTCCCATTAACATCAATTGCTCGATCAAGAAAACCCCATCAATTCCGCCATGGAAATGCCCTTTCCCCTCATTCTCTGAGCGTACGTAATTCAGTGCCGCATGTGCTCCCCTTTAACAATGGAATTTGGAGGGTTCACAGCACTCGAAAGGTGCAAAAGAAACATAACTGTATGGCTCTTACAGATGTCTTTCTTCGTGCCCGCAATGATTAATGGGTCATTCGGGTGGTCCGTTGGTCTTCGTGTCTTGGATCTGGATTGGAGTTATCTGCATAGAAGTCGAGCTCCAGGTTTGAGTCTTGGATTGGCCCTTCGATATTTGAATAAGAAGTAGTGGATGGGTACGTAGTGTAGGCACCGAGTGAAGAGGGGATAAAATGTTGGATGCCTCAGCCTGGTGACCTGGTCGTGCTTATCGATTTACCTGGTTGAACAGTAATATGGGATGATTTCACCAGTTGCATGGATGCGGGTTGTGTCAAAGATCTTCTCTTGGAATGGGCATACAACATGGTTGACTCAACTGGAGGAGGCACCTGTAGGGATTAGTGCGTGAGACTGCGATCCACAACCCGACGCATGGGACTCACCCTTTACTTGAGAATCAAGAGGGGAAAGATAGCATGTCACAAGAGTGAGGCGAGGTATGGAACCCTACTGCGAGAAGGATGCCTCGTGAGCCGGGCTTCTAGAGATGAGGCCTTTTGGTGAAGCCAAGTGAATTTCGACTTTAATCCATTCTTTTGTTTTTGATTACCTAGCAAAGGAAAAAAAGGCTCTTGCTCGAACGCTGACTGCAGCACTCCCATGGCCTCAGCACGGCACTCTAAAATGCACAGATACTTCAATCGATGTGACCGTTGTCAGTAATCGAACTAGTTAGTCATCTGGGTGTCCAGGCGGTCGGAATGAAGATTCTGTACACGCCTTTGATCTGACTAGTTTAGTAGTTCATATGAGTAGTTTCAAAGTTGAATTCGATAACATCTATATATATCAATCATTGAACATCCCGTATCGTGAACCATCATCGGAGCCATCCATTTAATATGAGCACAGGACCTCATTGCACCTAATTTGTGCTATGTAGTGTAAGAACTCACATCAAGATAAGAAGAAAGACCGGCGAGAAGAAATTATCGCCCGAGTCATGGGACGGCTATAACTCTGAGCAATAATCTACGTGGTGGGGCCAGAAGCGCACCGATTGCAATGAGAATTCAATCTCTAGAATGTGCGATGGCTTTGTGGTAGGTCTTTTGCACACTATGCTCGAAGATCTTAAGGCAGTAAAGTGACATTGAAGGGGGAAGCTAGCATGCTTGCCCTGAACTTGACCACAAGCCAAAAGTGGTTCTATGAATAGAAATGAGAGTAAGCATTATTTAGACCGAACCGGGTGGAACCGTAACATCCATTTCCATTCCCCCCTTTTTTCCCTTTTTGTTCGATTTGATTTTTTTTTTTCCTTTTCTTTTGTTTGATTAGGAGGTCCATGAAGAGGTAGTCTGTAAGGAAAATTAACGGGCATAAAAATGTTTATGGCCGTCAAAGGTATTTGACATGTAGAGAAAGAGATTTGGTGCAACAACGCTCCACTCGATCTATAATTAAGAGGTGAATCAGTTAAACTTCTCGCACCGCTTTACTCATTTTTCTTTTTGTTTCATTCGAAGCTTATATGCATCCTTTTCTAATAAAAAAATATTGAATTTGAATCTTATGTGTGAAGAAAATTCATAATTTGGAGAGTTTTATCAATTAATAGACCGATCTAACTCAAATCTAAATTTATCAATCAATATAGAATTACCAAAAATCTAGTCTTTTTTTTCTTATAAATAAAATCAGGGCAGCAATAGTGACGACTCAACCACTCCTGCTACGTAATGTTTCGGTTTTCGTCTTCAACCATAAACATATTAGATAAATTGAACAAGTAATACTAACACTGTCCTTGTCAATATAGCACAACTAGAGCTCTAACATAGTTTAAGAAGTCGATGTCCGCTAAGGTACAAGTTTAAGAGTCTTTCTTTTCTAGCAATATTGTTCAGAACGAGACTCAGACATATGACCTCCGCCTCACCAAATTACATAATAGTAAGCTTTAGACTATTATGCTACTATCCTTGGTAGTACAGAAAATCTAGTTAAAGAAGCCCGTGTGCTTCAAGACCAGACTCTAAGAGCACATTTTCTTGCAGATGTTTTCGTACAAATATATAGAAAGTGTTCGAAAATGATACCTTGAAACTCACCAAAATCTATACTTAACAGTGGGTTTTAAATCACTAAACACTGCATGCAGTTCGTTGCGAACCAAATAAATCTTATTAAAGATGTTCACAATAAGTGTGGGATACCGTTGCTTCAAAGATGAGCTCATGTTCCTGGTGATAAAGATCTTGCCCGAAGGCCAACCACGCTCCTAGGATGCAAATAATGGGACTATGTAGTACTGTTACTCTGTTATATTGGACGTAAGATATGATATTTCATTTAAATAACACGAATTAAGTGAACAGAGAAAATTATCATATTTTATTTTTTTAAAAAAATAGTATTAATATCATCGGATTAGATCAGTTAAGAATTTTCTTTTTTAAGGAGATTTGAGTTGGGATGATACTTGGTGACATTACGAGCATGGGACCGCCCTGAGCCAATGGGTGCAGTCCACGTTTCCCATTGTCGCTCTTAGTCTTCGGTGCTTCCCGTCAACCACCTCGGCTTGGACACAATTCCTTTGATACATAAGAAAAGAAAAAGTTTGGATCGGCCTTGAAATAGAAAAACGCTTCTCTTGTTGAATCATACGACATCAATGTCTCCTTCATCGTCATTGATCATCTTTTCCGTAGAAATGTCTAACCTCGCCAATTGTCACAGTCGTATGAAATTGTTGCACGTAGTAGGACAACCTTTCCTATCATTCCATATCTAGAAAGTCCCACGTGAGCCGAACTCATAAATAATATAAATAACATAATGGGTTTAATTCGTTTAATATATAAGCAAGAGCGTCACATCATATTTTAAAGAATCTCTCGAACAAGAACAGCTTTCACTGTAGAAATTTTCCTAATTATTGAACGGCTATCGAGAAGTATGCACACATCTCGTGATATTTGCTAGCTGCCCCGAAGAGCCGGTTTATTTTCAGCCACGAGTCAGAATCGTGAGAAATAGTCTAGACCATGGCCCGAATGGCTGGATGAGACTTTTTGGGGAAGTTTGTCACATCCCAATATCCCAGATGAGCAGTGTAATAACGAGTTGGAGATCTTCTATATATGTAAGGCAAAATAGTCTCAACAGCACCGAAACTAGCACTTTTGAGAGATCGACATGCAGAGTTACAAACACATATTAATCAGTTATTAGATGGGCGACACATTGGGTTATGAATCACGACCAAAAAGCGTAAGCGTGGTTGATGGGACGGTGGAATTTGCCACTCCAAATGCCTGGGCTTTTCCAATTTTCGAGGTGTTCGGGCTTGCTAGGTTGTCGGCCCTTGCTGCTGCTCGGCCTTGTGTTATCCACTCTCCCACTCAATGGAAAAGCCGAGTAATCAATCAAACCCGGTCCGTTTAATCGTGGCCGAAGGGAAGAATGATGTCTCGGGTTCAACTCCGATGAATGGTAAGACACTAACGTCCGTTACTCCATGCGCACCATAACACGTACTTTGATCCCGGCGTCGTGTCAGATCCCAACTAAAGCTCGAAGACTTGTCATTAGCTGTACCGTCACCGATCCGTGTACGGATGCATCCCTCTACACTGCGCAAGACAGTGACACACCGAGCGGGACCGTTGCTCGAGCTGATCCTTATAGTTCAATTCGTCTTAAATATTAACGGTTAAAAATAAAGTCATCACTACTGTTGTCAACCTTTTAACAGATAAAAACGAAAACGTACCAAGGACAAGTCAATAGTTGAACGCGGCGGCTTTTGTGCGTCTCCACTTCCAAAGTGGTTGCTTGCAAACCGCGCCATTGGATTCATACGCTACATACACAGCTTAACTGCTCGTTTTTAATTATCGACATATAAATTAACATGTATTAAATTTGATATTTAACAGTAAATTTCTTCGTACCCGTTTATTCTAATTTTCTTCTTATTCTTTTTAGAAATTAAAGAAAATAGAAATTATAAAGAATACCGGGGTATTTAATATGATATGAAGGAATTTTACAGATAAAATTTTCTCTCGATCTCTCAATTTCAAGTCTAACAGCAAAATTCGGTACGAATGCGATCCATGATTTCTCTTTCGAATCTTCGCTGATCCACCAAATGCGCACCGTACCGAAAGTTACCCGAAGGAAAGTCGGGGGGTCGGTCAATTGTGATGCAACAAAGTTGAAAACCGAAAGCGGTCGAAATCGAAGAATTTCAAAGGCCTTGGGGAAATAATTGAGTGCTGATTGCACTCAGGTCAACAAGCTATGGCAACCGTTAATGACGCCCTACCATGTCCTTCATTAAATCATGTTCGATGAGTATCATTCATCTATCGTGAACGAATAAATAATATCCATTCAAAAGTGATCTAATTAAAAAAAGCAGTCCCGTTATGACTTAATATATCACTGTGTAGTCGAATACTACATATCCACTGTGAATGGTCGATACCTCACGAATTTTCAAGAATAAACCATCAAATTGATCTTCAAAATTTTAACAAACCATTAGTTTTATCATCAAAGTTTGAAGTCATCAATTTAGTTATCATTGTTTACTTTCGTCAGCAAAATTAGTATGAACGTTATAACGTTATTTATATATGCTGATGTGGACGGTGATGACCATTTCAACAGGCTCCACGTGCCCTGTGACGAATTATAAATGATTGAAATTAAAAATAAAATATAATTTTATCAATTTATTAATTGTCACGTGACATGTGATTCTGAAAAGTAGCAACCACCGCTCACGTCAGTACTTGTAAACCACATTATAATGTCTAAACTAAATTAATTGACAGAATTAATAATAATAACCAAATTAATAATTTTAAGTCTTTAAAAACTAAATTAATAATTAACTATAAATTTAAAGATCAATTTAATAATTTGCTCCATCTTCTTTGTAACGTTGCGTCGCGTGGTGGCCAGCTTGAATTTTAATGACCGATAATAATAAAATACAGTCACGGGGAATTGGGAAGGGGTTTTCAATGACAGGTGGGCCCCACTTCGCTGCCCACCCACTATAAGTCCGACAGCTGACAACGAAATTAAGATTTCATTATTTTGACTCGAAACCATCATCCCTTACTTGTACTCTCCTAACCCCATTAATTCATCAGTACTAGAAAAAGAACCCGCACCACGCTGCGGTTCGATATATCTTTTATAACGAACTGAATGAATTATATTAAAGTATAGAGATATTTAAAAAATGATTATGTCATTTAAGTCACACTCAAATATCTTTTTTACAAACAAATGTCGTTTATTTAAAAAGAGTTATGTTATTATTCGTATGTTTATAATGTGAATATTTATAATTTTTTAATTACCAGTGCAGAAATAATATACATTAAAAATAAATACATAAATGTAATATTCATCTCTTTCCCACAACAATATATTAATGATATATTATATTCATGTCTAATCACTATATTAATAGATTATTTATTTTTTATATAGGTTAATAAATAATTTCATTTCATTTCTAAATAGGGGACTCGATTTTCCTAAATGAAAGAAGTTTATTCTCTTGATATACTTATAAAATTAAATCCGGAATAAAAATAAAATGCATAAGTTCTATTCTTATATTCAAATTTTTTTTTAATAATAATTATATATTAATATTTTTTAGATAAATATTGATTATATTTATTGATGATATTTATTTATTTTTAATAATATATTCTATTATTTATTAATATAAAATATAAAATAAATTAAGAAAGGGAAAAAAAAAAAAAACACAGCCTACCCACGTGGATAGGCTGGGAGAGCCCCTTGGGGCTCTCCTTTAGTCTATTAAATATAGATTACACGGTGCCCCCGTCATCACAGAGGTACATATATTCATCCCTGCCTAATCTTCCGACATTCATGTTTGACCGTAAAAATATATCAGACGAATCAGATAATCAGTATCGACATTAGCTCCATCAACATAACACTATTGAAAGTTTAATTTAATTTAAAAAATTGGTATCCACTGAAACTTTGACAATGAAATTTCACCAGACTGCATGAAAATGAGTTTTATATCTGCTCGTCGAGGATAGGCATGGATGAGAAATGACTCTTAGATTTGTTGCGGGTTTATCAAAGGTACGAACCCAAATCGATACCCATGCCACCGGGCCACTCGAGTCATCAAGTTAACACCATAGCGTAGATGTGAAGCAAGACGCGCACCGATGCCATAGCACGAGAGCATGCATGGATACGCGATTGAGCTCGTGGGACTTGCCATATATAGTCTAATACCGTATTAGATTAGTAAAGCCATATTCTAAAATTTAAACGCATGCTTTCTTTACCTCACATTTTTTATTCCTTTTTAACTACTGTAATGAACAAATGGCTGAGTTTGATTAGTGAATTTCACTTTCTATCCTACCCGAAGGAGAACCGCTTGCATATAATACCTGTATCACGTGATAATACGAATGTAGTATTATAAATCAATAGAATTCAGTTATTTTCTAGATTATTTTTTATTTTAGAATTTTATTAAAAAATCTTAAAGTGACAGAATTTTATTGATTTGTTATAACATATCAAAAATGATGCTTGGTATATCTGATACACACAATGCTCTCTCCCCAATAGTGGCAGTTTAATGGTTGCAAACCCAACTCATTTATAACTTGATAAGTTCAAAGTCAAAGTTCCATGTTCAAGTTCCCCATCCATTTCCATCAACACATCTACTAAAAGTGTCCACTGATATATTCGTGATTGAACACGTAAATCAAACATGATATAATGGGGTGGCAAGATCGATTCTATGCCTACCATTCTTTTGCTAATTAAAAAAAAAAAAACTAAGAGGACAAGATAAAGGTGTGGAAAGAAGAATTGAAGGAGAAGTTGCTTTGTCTCCATGCTTATGCAGTTGATCCCATGGATTGTCTTCCTTGAATGACATTTCGTACATCCAATTTCCATAACCTACTCCCTCTTAATAAAACCTCCCTAGACCTTGCACTCTGAAATCTTTCTTCTCCTTTCCCCGTTCAAGCCCGTCATCACTGCCCTCGATCTTTTGATGCCTGAGCACCATCCTGATTCGATAAGAATACCTCGATCATCAGAAGGAGACTCAGCACGAACATAATCCTCCATCTGATCAGTATGATCGGTTTACAATGTCCAATTCCCATCTTCCTAGCAATACTTGTAATTACCCTTCAAGCAGTTGTGGTTAATTCACATCCAACTCCACATAACTGCAGCAGGACATGTGGTGGTGGCGGCAGCTGGCGGCCCTCTCAGTCCCCGGCCTTCCACTACCCATTCGGGTTCTCCCCCGGATGCCCGATCCAGCTAAACTGTACCCCGAACGGCAACGCCTCCATCGCTGGGTTCTCCGTCTTGGCTATCACCGGTGAGGCCGTGACCATCACCATCGCCACCCAGTGCGACCGCCCGGTCAGCCTCGTCAAGCGGCTCTACGGGGCCAACTTCGCCCCGACCTCCAAGAACGCCATCCTCCTCAACAACTGCTCGCGAGCCTCCTCCTGCATGCTCCCCTCCGCCATGGCGACGACCCGCTTCGAGTCCCTCTGCGCCGGCGGGGCCAACGGCTCGATGAGCTGTTACTCGGAGCTCAGCCGGAACATCATGGCGGAATTCACTGACCTGGAAGGGCTGAGGGGGCTGGGCTGCCGGTACCTTTTATCGGGAATCCTGGCGGAGTCCATAAGCAACGTCTCTGTGTCATTGGACGTTCAGATGATCGAGCTCGGCTGGTGGCTTGACGGGGAGTGTAAGTGCGATAAGGACGCGAACTGTACGGTCATATCGGCGCCGGACGGGAGGAGGGGTTACCGGTGCCGCTGCAGGGATGGGTTCGTCGGCGACGGGTTCGTGGACGGAATGGGCTGTCAAAAAGGTAGGTGCTTTTGGTAATTATTGATTGGCTTTAATTTGTTTCCTACCAATACCAATACCAAACTCAACAAGTGGCAGACTTTTAATATCTTCCTCTATGGAAAATTTTACAAAATCTTTTATGGTAAGGAACTGTCAAGGTTAAAAATTTCCAATTCAATTCAATGAGTTATATTTCAGTTTAAAAAATTGTAAATGACTATTTTCAACTCTTTAAACTAATATTACAACTCTTTAAATTAAGGTTGCCACTTTCAAATAGTTGTAAACGATCAGTTAACCCCTTAAACTGAGATTGCAATCCTTTAAATTGATGTTATAACTTTTCAGTATAATCGATGATACGGTATCACCAAGGTTTTGTAAAATCTTCCTTTTACCGTATGAGCTAGTTGAGACAATAAGATATAGGAATATAAGATTATGAATGGATGAAAATTCATGATTAACAAGGATTTATCAGTGAGAATAGATTATTAAGGTGGGAATGACCTTGGATGCTTGGTTTAGATGATGAGGATGCCACTCACTATCCTCCAAGCAAAAGCAGCTGTTGTGGCAACTCCAATGTGGACCTCTGAAAGTGATAAACGTGGTCTTGTCGATGTTGACATTGTTCATGGGAAAAGTATATGGATGACTGTTACTAATGTAACTACCAGTCGCAAGAGTGAAAGGAGATGTACCTTGTGATCCGGTTCTCCCTTTTTACTCATTTGTCTCGTGGATAGGTTGTATACCCAAAGTAGATGAGTAATACTTCACCAAATATTGCATCACTAATACGTCATAATGACCCTCTTGGTGTTTTTTGCCAATTGGTCGTGGACCTATACTTGCTCAACAACCATGGGCCTACTGAATATGGGCTTATGGCATGTTCTGACTTTGTGGTTACCCATCCTCATTAGTGTTCAAGCTGTTCTTCCAATTCTTGATGAACTTTGGGTTTCTTGCTATACATCTGGGGACAGAGTCTTCAGGATGCAACCCTTCAAGGTACCTGTCTGGCCAGTGTGGAGGAACTACTAGAATCATCGTCCTAATTGGAGGTAATTACATACACGAAACCCCATTGACAATGACATGGTGAAATCATTTATTCATGTTCTAAAGAAGTTGTTTGCTGAATTATTACCGGCGTGGTTTAGCGGTTTAGAGTCCCCTCTCGTCTGATTTGATGAGATCGAGGTCACGTGTTCCAATCCCTCTATGCAAAATTTGTTAGAAGGGACTTTTTGTACCCGAGACTTGATGGATACTGATTTCTTCAATTAAATTCAACCTTTGTGGTTGTCAGCTTTAGTACTAGTCATTTAATTCATCTGATATATTCGTGGTTGGATGGCTAAATCATCACTATTGGCTTCCTTTTCATGATTAAAGAAGAAAGTTCATTGCTGAATCTTTCATTCTTCCATTAATCTTTCAGGGTTAGTTGCTGGAGCTTCCTTCATGATCAGCCTCGGACTCGTGTGTTGCATCCTCCGACGCCGCCACAGGAAGAGATCTTTGCACAGCACGAAGCGTTGTCTGACGGAGGTGACCGGAGAATGCACCATCCCGATCTACCCCTACAGGGAAATCGAGAAGGCCACCGATCACTTCTCTGAGAAGCACAGGCTAGGGAACGGCGCGTATGGGACCGTCTATGCCGGGAAGCTTCACGGCGGTGAGTGGGTTGCCGTCAAGAGGATCCGGCACCGAGACACCAACAGCATCAAACAGGTCATGAACGAGATCCGGCTCCTGTCATCGGTCAGCCACCCGAACCTAGTGCGTCTCCTAGGATGCTCCATTGAGCAGGGCGAGCAGATCCTACTGTACGAGTTCATGCCCAATGGAACATTGTGTGAACATTTACAAAGGGAGCGTGGGGACGGGCTCCCGTGGCCGGTTCGGCTAAAGGTTGCGGTGGAAACGGCCTCGGCCATAGCTCATCTCCATTCATTCGAGCCACCGATCTACCACCGGGACATCAAGTCGAGCAACATTTTATTGGACTACAATTTCAAGTCCAAGGTTGCGGACTTTGGATTGTCCCGGCTTGGGATGCCCGGGAACTCCCACATCTCAACTGCCCCCCAGGGCACTCCGGGCTACCTCGATCCGCAATATCACCAGGATTTCCACCTTTCTGATAGGAGCGATGTGTACAGCTTTGGAGTGGTCCTGGTTGAGATCATATCATCACTTAAGGTAGTGGACTTCACCAGGCACCAGAATGAGGTGAACCTTGCAGCTCTATCGACTGACCGGATAGCCAGGGGGCTCGTGGACGAGATCATTGACCCACTGTTGGAGCCGCATAGAGATCCTTGGACGTTGTCGTCGATTCATAAGGTTGCCGAGCTGGCATTCAGGTGCCTCGCGTACCACCGGGACACAAGGCCTTCAATGGCGGAAGTGGCAGCAGAATTGGAGCAGATCAGGCTCAGTAGATGGCCACCTTCAGAACAAATGAACAATTACAGGAACCTGTCCGAGGTTACGTTGAAGACCAAAGGCGGCAGCATAAACTCGGCGGAGAGCATAGTGGTGACGGAGAATTCGCTGGATTCCATTCGCGATTTGTGGTTAAGTGGGGAGAACTCTCCATCATCAAACAGCTTGTTGAACAACTTGATTCGATAATGAATAGGAAAAATCCAATACAAATGGTCTTGTCGTAGATATACCGAATGTGCTAGATACCAAATTTGCTCGATCATTTCATTTGACATTGTTCGTAAGTTTACCCATCACCAGAAAGATCAGGAGGCTTATGCTAAGATGCAGGAGAAAATTGGCAACTTTCAGCTAATATGGGTGCTCGAAACTAAAGGAATGCATAATTAGAGCAGTCCAGTACCTGTGAGGCTCTTCTTCCAAGTTTGACATTCAAAGAAACCAATTTTATTTGAGACAAGGCTGTCGTGTTGTGATTAGGAGAAAGTAGGTAGCAATAGTCCATACTCAATAGGTAGAATTCCAGGGTCTCCCATTTCACAAGTTCGATTTTCTTCCACTTTGCCGAACACACTTCCGATCTCTCATGCCTGTGAATATGTTTGGATTGCAACTTAACATGTACCAAGCAGGTGCTCTGACTGAACCGTCTCAGAGGATTCTATGAATTTTGGTCCTTTAACTTTTATTAAATAGCTTTTTTTGCATCTTTTAAAAATTTTATTAACTCTTCTTAGTTTCAATTTTTTTGAATATTTTTTCTATATTTAAACAGTTTTGTTCATATTTTAAAATGTTTATCTTTATTTTCATTTAAAATGTTATATGAATGAAACAAAAACGTTAATGTATCAAAGTGAAATATTTCCAAAAAGAAATGTATCAATAGTGTAATTTTCCCCTTTGAACCGTCAAAACTTGATTCTTGTCATCCTAGGAGCCAAACCTTTACAATCCATTGCAAGTAAGATCTTCTAACAAATGAACTGCATTTTGCATGTATTTGATTTTCAAGCCATCATATGTAGTCGAGAAACACGTTCGGTCAGGCATAAAGCTCCCCCACCGACTCGGGGCGATAGTTGAATCTGTAGGGGAGTCGCTTGCGGGAGACTTAGGTTGGGTCTCTCTGTCATGTCGATCAGTTGGTCATGTCGACAGTCGCAAGGTCAAATGCACGGATGAGTCGAGCTAGGGCCAGCTGAAGGACTTGAAGTGCTAACGATGCACTGAGGCACGACCGACTCTAAAAACCGAATGGCATGAGTTTGAAGTTCAAGTCTAGTGCATTCGTTGGAGAACCCGTTTATGATTTAGGTGTTAATTGTGTAAAAAATTAATTATTTGCATGATAAAGTAATCGAGTTTGACTTGATTTATGCGCTTGATTATACAATATTTTCTTATTGGATATAGCAGAGTTAGAATTGAATAAGTGTTAAAAGGCTGGTTTATTTTAAGAATGTTGATACTCTTGAGGCATTTTGTGATGCAGATACATATTGGAAGATCAACCGGGCCTCGAAGATGAATGCCAACTGAAGACATGTAACTGATTAGAAGAGCAGAACAGTGAGGTCGCGGCACAGGATCGCGTCACCAATGGAGACAGTGAAGAGGGACTGCAGCACAAGACCGTAGTCCCAGATAGTTCAGCAGTGAACTCCGGAGATTTATTGTTGAATCGAAATGAGTCAACCCCAAATATTACACAAAATATTTCTAGGCTGAATCAAAAATATTTGGGGGACAAAAAGTTTTCAATTCAACTTAGCCGGGAAAGAGAATCTTTCAAGATTTGAAAAATAATACGATATCTTGTAAAGATATTTTTTTCAATCTTTTAAAAATAGACCAGCAAACAAGTAGATGGGGAAAAATTCGATTGATCCAACAATTAGTTCCATAATTCTTTTGCTACCTCGAAGATCAAGAAGCTTGTGATCAAGAGGAAAAAAGGAAAGTACTTTAAGATGGCTCGAGGCTCGAGAGATCAGCATCGGCTTATCTAGAGTTTTCTTTCCCTTTTCTTTTCTATTAACTCCGATGTATTCCAACTTCTTCTTGGTAGTTAATTTTAATTCCATCATGAACTAATTCCTTTATTCCTAAGGCAAGTAATGGAGCTCTTTTTTATTTTCTAAATTCATCCATTTTCTCGAGTATTTGATCAATTACATCTTTATTGCTTATACTATTTTCGTCCTTAATACTTTCTGATTGATTGGCCACCAATTGGGTCGAATAGGAGAGATCGGCAAACTTGAGAGACGGAGTCGAAATCATACTAGAAATAGTATAACTTAGGATAATTCACGCCGAGAGGTCGGGAATATTTGTGAGAAGCATTGAGAGATTAGCCGATCACCCTAGGTATCTAAATTAGGGTTCAAACTGAATGGGTCTTTTAATATTAATTGCCTAGAAATAGAGTAATTAGTATCGTCTTAGAAACATGTTCTTGTTAAGCGGACAGGTAGGCAAAGAGATAAAAAATCCTAGAATAGTAATATTGTAACTGATTACACATAGAGATTAGGTTTGGGTTTAGAAGTAGAATTGAGGGAAGTGAGTCTTAGGGCCATTCAAATTGATTAATTTCTTTTAATTACTTTCAATTCACTTTTCTTGTTTTCATTGAATTCCCATCCAATTTCGAATTGGCTAGCTTTACTTAATTGTTTAGTTTTGATTGAACTAAACTCTAGTGAGAACGATCTCGTACTCATTCATTATATTACCTGAGCGATACGCATGCTTACTTTGGTTGCTTATCAGTTTTTATCACAACATTAGGACCTGTAGATACTTTGTACAAGGCCTTGCCTACGAGGAACCTCCCCGGGTAGAACTGCTACGGATCAGTCCAGACGTTCAAGTCTGATCGTATCTTCCCCCCATTCACCACCAATCAGTTCTGGCACCAATCGAGTACTCTCCCATAGTGCAGTTGTATATGGCTTTCCTTGGCACCAGCAGGGGACCTGGTGGGTACAGGCGAAGTGTTCATCTATTACTGCTCGAACATAGAGAAAATTCTTGATATTGCACTCACGAACCAGGCAGTTTGGGTCTACGACTCGGTCCAACACTTGTTGTGCTATCTTTAGGACGTGTTAATTGTTAATCAACAAGGATATAGTCCGGAACCAATGCACTTATGTAATCTTCTGGTACATCATCCATTTGTTCATACTTGAAAAGCATCTTCATGTTGGTCCACTGTTGCATAGATGCATTTCATGATGCCAAGCACGTGGTTAGTAGCCCAATGCATGTAACGATGCCAAGCTTATGGTTAGTTGACTGATGCATGTAACGAAGTCGACCTGACTACACAACATGATGGTTGTGTAGGGTTGACCTGGCTCTATTAGCTTGACTCCTCAACTTCGTCATCATTTAAGGTCAACTAGACTTTGTTGACTTAAACTTCACGATCTATTCAGAAATGCTCAATGTTATTCAAGGTCGACTTGATTTTGTTGATTTGACTCCAGGACACAATCGTCATTTGAGTTTGATTTGGCTTTATTGACTTAACTCCGTGACTTGCTCAGGGCATGTCGACTTGATTTTGTTGAGTTGACTCCATTACATGGTCATCATTTAGAGTTGACTTGACTTTGTTGACTTAACTCCTCGACCTACTTTGCGCTGCTTAGCACTACTCAAGATTGAGTTGATTTCATTGACTCAACTCCACAACATGGTTGTCGTCGAGGGTCAACTCAGCTTTGTAGATTTAACTTCGCAATTTGCATTAGTAAACATTCATAATGCAAGAGACGAACGCGACACTGGAGGTGAATATGATGTCAAAGGCGAAAACACGCTATGAAAGAGGCAGAAAGAACATGTTGTAGGAGTTAGAGAATACCCTGCAGGAGTCAATGAGGCTATGCTACTGGAGCTATAGAGGGCACACTACATGTCATAAAGCGCACTTGCATGGGCCATAAGGGCGTAATGCAATGTCAAAGAGGAATTGACGAGGATGTGCTACTGGAGGTGGGAGAGGACCTATTATGGGAGGCGTTGAGGGTGTTGGACGAGGCAGCGTGTCTCATTTATTTGACTCATGCACTAGCTTCTTGAATGAATTACGCAATGCAAGCGAAGAAAGCAGCTGTAAAGAACTTCATATAGAAGCTCTAGATAGTCATCCTTTTGATTTAAGAACCTCTAGTCTACTTCTTGTTTTATTCTTTAGTTCTATTTTCACTTGTAATTTTGGATACGGATATCAATAGAGTGCATCTTTTTTGCATCTTATTTTTCAACAACTCAATATCGCTTGAGCTTGTGCCAATAATCAACTTTAAGGCGATAATTGGCATTTATTTGCATAATTGAAACTCAACCAATGCAGTTAAAATTGCCTTTATACCCATTTTGGAGGGTGTGTCACATCACGATCCAGTTTAGAGAAGTTTTTTTTGTTTATGATGTGATTGAACCTCAACTGTTGTAGTCAAGGCTGTCTTCGCAACCTTGTGAGGGATCATGTCATAACGTAATTCAATGAGAGTTTTTTTAGATGTGACTGAACCAAAACCAGTATGGTCAAGGTTGCCTTCGTATCGTACCCCTGTGCAAGATCAAGTCATTACGTAGCTCATGACAAGAGGTTTCTTTTTTTTAGATGTGAACGAACCTCAACTAGTGTAGCGAAGGCTACCTACGTACACTTGTGTGGGATCAAGTCATTATGTAGTTCATGACAAGGAGGATTTTCAGGAATGCATAGTAGCACTTCCGAAACTTCCCGTTGATAGGGCCAATTCGCAAGTCATCATTGTCTACCAACTTATAGACCCAGTTCGTATATACTTCTTTAACAATGTAAGAGCCATTCCACTTAGGAAGAAACTTCTTTCTAGTTCTGTGGGTAACGACAATTAGCCTTGCATAGTATGGACTAAATCGCCAACCCTAAATGAGGGTATGCAAAGATGTTTGTTGAGGGACTTAGACATCCGAGACTAGTAGCATTCAAGACACTGTTGAGGGTCAAGCCTTGTCTCGTCTAATGCCTTTAGCTCCCATTGTTGCATTGTTGGTGATAATGTAACAAGGCATGCCATACCTGAAGACGATGTTTTGCGTATGAAGTTGACCACCATCTCCTTTTTTACCTATGAAATGGAGCAACTTTAACCCACTTAGAGAATTAGTCAATAGCGGCAAGGATGTATGCATGCCCTCCAACTGACTGCAATATCAGCAGTTTGATGACATCTAAACCCCATGCATCGAAGGGTCATGAGGCAACTGTAGGATGCAACAGTTTCGGAGGTTGGAGAATGAAGTTTGCATGGACTTGACATGGTTCACATTTCTCTGCATAATCTATGAAGTCCTTCACCATAGTTGACTAGTAGTATCACATCCCCTTGAGCTAGAAGGGTGTTTTGGACTCGATTGGTGAGCACCACTCTCTAGAGTGTGGCTCTCTAATGTATTGAAAGCTTCATCATCACCGATAGAGGGTGCCCTTAAAGTGAATAAATCGACGCGTACGACACTTTATGTCAATTCTATGCTTGGGGTTGTCAATTTTACCATATAATTCTAGTGTTTGTATTTCTTCTCTTACTTCTTAGTTTAATCTGCTACGGTCACACTCAAAATTGCGACATCAAGAATCATGCATTCATCTCAACAAAATGGCATCAAAGTGAGTCGATCCTGAACTTACACCACGTTAGGCTCGAGTGTGAAACTCATTGTCCATTAGCCCGAGATGAAAAGAAAAATGCCTAGATCCTAATCAATTTATCAAGTACGGGAAAAGTCTGATTCATATGTTAGCCAGAGGACAGAAGAAAAGACCAGACTTGTGGTAGAGTGGAATCCTCAAAGATCTTAAGTTTGACAATATTCTTTTTTAGTGAACGATGTTGACCTTGTGCCAGCAGTGGCAACACCCGAAGTTTGTCCTTAGGGAATAGTAACCCATGGAATCTCCACCAAAGTCGAAGCTCTTGGGATAGCTGCAACGGCTCCCGATGTATGCACTTGGCTTGAGGCATTATTGTGCACTTGGCATAATTCCTCCATGGCCTTAAGGCTATTCATTAGGTAGGTAATCTGCGAATGACGCTCCTGAATGGTCTTCATCAAGCCTACTAGTGTCTTGGCCATGATGGATAAATGCTCCTCGAGTGATGACCTGCTCCTCATCATTGCATCATCACTCCCATGTTGCGTGAGCTCTCACGGCATTCAAGGTAGAGGAGCAAAGTTATCATCACTCTACAGGACATCGATACCGGTAGTACCTTCCTTCTTTGCAGCATTTTGCTCTTCATGTAGTAAGTATTGAGCCAGCACTTGCTCAACGAGTACGGGCACATCAATGTTAGCGCTTTGCTCTGTTGGGGTCGATAAGAGACTAGGAAGGCTAGATCCGAAGACAAGGTTGGACTTGTTCACAATGTCGTCATGAGTCTTTGCCCCCTTTGCTCTGCTCCTAGTGTGAATCTTCTATTGGGGCCTGTGAGTTTTTTCCTCCGCCGATTCCACTTTTGAGTGTCAAAATAGGCTAAGCTCAATCAAAGTGGAAATATTGCAGCCTAGACATGATCCGATGGATCGAGACTCTTGGGGTAGCTGCAACGACTCCTAATGTATGCACTTGCCTTGAGACATTGTTGTGCACTTGGCTTGATTCATCCATGGTCTTAAGCATGTTCATTACATAGGCGATCTGCTAATGACGCTCCTGAATGGTCTTCAATAGGCCTTTTAGCGCCCTGGCTATGATGGACAAATGCTCCCCGAGCGATGACATGTTCATCATCATTGCGTCAACACTCCTGTGTTGTGTGAGCTCTCGCAGCATACAAGGTAGAGGAGGAACATAGTTATCACTGCTCTACATGTCTTCTATGTTAGTAGCAACTTCCAACTTCGCAGCATCTAGCCCCTCCTGTAGGAATTGTTGAGCCAACACTTGCTCAATGAGCACAAGCACATCAATGTCAACACCTTGTTCCACTGGGGTCAATGATGAACTAGGAAGGCTAGATCCGAAGACGGGGTTAGACTTGATCACAATGTCGTCATGCATCCTTTAGCTCTGTTCTTGCTGTGAATCTTCTCTTGGGGCCAATGAGCTTTTTGATATGCTAAGTCCACTTTTGAGTGATGAAAGAGGGCTCAGCTCAATCATGGAAACATCACGGCTTGGACTTGATTCACTGGATGAGAGACTTGTGGGCCAGCTGCAACGGCTCTTGATGTATGCAATTGCCTTGAGGAGTTATTGTGCACTTGCCTCGATTCCTTCGTGGGCTTAATCTTGTTCATTAGGTAGGTGATTTGCGAATGATGCTCCTAAATGGTCTTCATTAGGCCTTTCAGAGTATTGGCCATGATGGATAAATGCTCCTCGATTAATGACTTGTTCATCATCATTGCATCAACACTCCCGTGCTGTGTGAGCTCTCGCCGCATCCGAGGTGTAGGAGCAGCAGAGTTATCACCACTCTCTAGGTATTCGATGTCATTACCAACATCCACTTGTGTAGCATCTTGCTCCTCCTGTATGAATGTTTAGCTAGCACTTGCTCAACGAGTGTGGGCACATCAATATCAACACCTTGCTTTGCTAGGGTTAATGAGGGACTAGGAATGCTAGATCCTAAGATAGGGCTGGAATTGATCAAAATGTCATCATGCGTCATTATCCCCTTAGCTCTGCTCCTCGTGTGAACCTTATTAGCTTTTTGATCCACTCAGCTCAATCGAGATAGAAACACCGCGACCTGGACTTGATCTGCTGGATCTAACTCTTGAGGTAGCTACAATGGCTCCGGAGCTATACAAGTGCCTTGAGGCATTGTGCGCTTGGCTTGATTCCTCCATGGCCTTGAACCTATTTGTTAGGTAGGCAATATGCAAAAATGGTCTTCATCAACCTTTCAATGTCTTGGCTATGATGGACAAATGAGCGATGACTTGTATCATTGCATTAGCACTACCATGTTGTGTAAGTTGTCGCAACATCAGACATGAAAGAGGAGCAAAGTTATCACCACTCTCCTGGTGATAACAATGTCGTCATGCACCATTGCCCCATTAGCTCTACTCCCGATGTGAAACTTCTATTGGGGCCTATGAGTTGTTTGATCCATTGCATCCAGTTTTGAATCTCGAAAGAGGGCCTGGCTTGATCGAGGTGGAAATATCGTAGCCCGGACTTGATCCAGTGGATACGAGACTCTTAGGGCAGCTGCAACAACTCCCAACGCATGCACTTGCTTTGATTCCCCCATGGCCTTAAGCCTATTAATTAGGTAGGCGATCTATGAATGATGATCCAAAATAAGTCTTCATCACGTCTTTTAGTGTCTTAGCCATAATGGATGAATGCTCCTCAAGCGATGACCTGCTCGTCATCATTGCATCACCATTCCCGTGTTGCATGAGCTCTCGCAGCATTCGAGGTGAAGAAGCAACAAACATCACCACTCTTTAGGTCTTCGATGTTGGTAGCAATTTCCTTCTTTGCAACATCTTGCTCCTCCTGTAGGAGGTGTTGAGTTAGCACTAACTCAATAAGCGTGGGCACATCAATGTGAGCATCCTGCTCTGGGGTCGATGAGGGATTGGGAAGGCCAGATCCGAAGATGAGGTTGCACATGATCACAATGTTGTCATGCGTCATTCCCTCATTAGGTCTGCTCCTGATGTGAATCTTCTTTTTGGGGGATATGAGCTTTTTATTCCGCTGAGTCCACTTTTGAGTCTCCATAGAGGGCTAAGCTCGATCAACGTGGAAACACCACGGTCTAAACTTTCGTTCATTACATAGGCAATTTGTGAATGATGCTCCTAATGGTCTTCGTCAAGCCTTTCAGCATCTTGGCCATGATGGATAAATGCTCCCCAAGCGATGACCTGCTCGTCATTATTCTGTATGCACTCCCATAGTTGCGTGAGCTCTCACGGCATCAAAGGTGAAAGAGGAGCAGAGTTATCACCACCCTGCCGGTCTTCGATGTCAGGAGTAACTTCCTCCTTCGCAACATCTTGCTCTTCTTGTAGAAAATTTTGACCCAGCACTTGCTCAATGAGTGTAGGCACATCAATGTCAGCACTATGCTCTGTTGGGGTCTATGAGGGACTAGGAAGACCAGATCCGAAGAACGGGTTGGACTTGATCACAATTTCATCATGAGTCTTTGCCCTCTTTGCTCTGCTCCTGGTGTGAATCTTCTATTAGGCCCTACGGATTTTATTGCTCCGCTGAGTCCACTTCAGTGTCGAAAGAGGGCTCAGCACAATCAAGGTGGAAACACTGTGGCTGGACTTGATCCGCTGAATCCAAGATTCTTAGTGCAGCTGCAACGGCTCTCGATGTATGCACTTGTCTTGAGGCATTGTTTTGCACTTGGCTTGATTCATCCATGGCCTTAAGCATGTTCATCACATAGGCAATATGCAAATGATGCTCTTGAATGGTCTTCAATAGGCCTTTCAGCATCCTGGTTATGATGGATAAGTGCTCCTCGAGCAGTGACTTATTCATCAACATTGCGTCAGCACTCCTGTGCTATTTGAGCTCTCACTGCATCCGAGGTGAATGAGTAGTAGAGTTATCACTACACTCCAGGTCTTCAATGTCAATACCAACTTCCATTGTCGCAGCATCTTGCTCCTTTTGCAGAAAGTGTTAAGCCAACACTTACTCAATGAGAGTGGGCACATCAATGTTAGCACCCTACTCTACTGGGGAGGATGACGAACTGGGAAGGCCAAATCCTAAGGCAGGGTTGGACATGATCAAAATGTCATCATGCGTCATTGCCCCCTTAACTCTGCTCTTGATGTGAACCTTCTGTTGGGGACTATGAGCTTTTTGATTCGCTTAGTCCACTTTTGAGTCTAGAAATGGGGCTTGGATTGATTGAGGTGGAAACACCGTAGCCTAGACTTGATCCGCTAGATCCAAGACTCTTTGGGCAGTTGCAATGGCTCCCAACATATGCACTTGTCTTGAGGCATTGTTGTGCACTTGGCTTGATTCGTCCATGGCCTTAAACCTGTTCATTGTGTCATCAAGCCTTTCAGCGTCTTGGCCATGATGGACAAATGCTCCTCGAGCAATGACATGGTTACCAGCACTCCTATTTTGCCTGAGCTCTCGCGGCATCGGAGGTGAAGGAGGAGCATAAATATCACCACACTCCGGGTCTTCTATGTCAATAGTAACTTCCATCTTCACAACATCTTGCTCCTCCTATAGGAATTGCTGAGCTAGCACTTGCTCAATGATCGCGGGCACATCAGTCTCAGCACCTTGCTCTACTGTGGTCAATGAGGGACTTGGAAGGCCATATCCAAAAACGAGGTTGGACTTGATCATAATGTCGTCATGCACCGTTGCCCCCATTAGGTTTGCTCATGGTGTGAACACTCTGTTGTAGCCTATGAGTTTTTTGATCCGCTAAGTCCACTATTGAATCTTGAAAGAGGGCTTGGCTTGATCGAGGTGGAAACATTGCAGACTGGACTTGATCCAGTGAATTTGAGACTCCTGAGGTAGCTGCAGTGGCTCTCTACGTATACATTTGCCTTGAGGCATTATTGTGCACTTGACTTGATTCCTTCATGGCCTTAAGCCTGTTTATTAGGTAGATGATTTGCAAATGACGCTCCTGAATTGGTCTTCATTAGGCCTTCTAGTGTATTGGCCATGATGGATAAATGCTCCTCGAGCGATGACTTGTTCGTCATCATTGCGTCGACACTCCTAAGCTGTGTGAGCTCTTGAGGCATCGAAGGTGAAGGAGGAGCAAAGTTATCACTAATCCAAGTTTTCTATATCAATAGCAACTTCCTCCTTCGCAACATCTTGCTACTCTTGTAGAATGTGTTTAGCCAACACTTGCTCAACAAGCGTTGAAACATCAATGTACTGCTCTGCTGGGGCAATGAGGGATTGGGAAGGCCAGATTCGATGACAGGATTGGATTTGATCACAACGTCATCATGCACCCCCCTGTAGTTATGCTCTTGGTGTGAACCTTCTGTTAGGGCCTACGAGCTTTTCAATCCACTGAATCCACTTTTGATTCTCCAAAGAGGGCTTGGGTCAATCAAAGTGGAAAAACTGCGAAAACACCATGGTGGACTTGATCCATTGAATCCAACTAGTTACCACAAGCAAGGGTTGGAGCAGCTTGATCTTCATCAACGTGCAAACACCATGACTTGGGGGCTTGATCCATTGGGTTTGACTTGTGGTCTTGAGTGATGGTTGGAAGTAGCTTGATCTTGCTGAGGTGGAAACACAAGGGCCCGCGGGCTTGATTCGTAAGGTTTGACTTGTCATCTCAAGCAAGTGCTGAAGCAACTTAATCTAGTTGAGATGGAAATGCTAGGGATGGTAGGCTTGATTCGATGAATTGGAGTGGTCTGCTAGTAGAGTTTTGAGAGTTTTCAAGAATCCCGGGTTTGGTAGAGCTTCTTCAGGTTTTAGCACCTTCTCTTCTGTTATTGATTTCTAAAGTGAAGTCCTCTAAATAGAGGAGAGGAGCTAACTTGTCTCACCCCATGCTTGCCCCTAATTAGTCTATCAGAGTTGATCTTGACCATATATCTGAATTTTATAAATATTTATTTGATTTTATCTATAGATAATATCCATAAATATGAAATATTATATAACTCCCTAGATTATTTGTTTGGATAATATCCATTAATACATGCAAGGAGGATCCAAGTTGAGTGAAGTCTTCAGGAACTTCGATTAGTGCCAAAACCTCTTATGATCAAGAGGTCAAGTGTATCTTAATTGATCAAAGTGTGTGGGAGTGGAAAGGGGATTTCGAAACCGACTAAGGATTCCTGTCAAATCAAGGAGTTAAATGCTAAGGACACAACAAGAACGTTGCTCAATTAGGGAATTAGCAAGCCCATGACATAAAACTTGCTCCCATGTGCGTGCCTTAACATTTGGATGTTAAATTATCATATAAATAGAGTTTCACACCACATAAGAAGAGACGTATAGAAAAGAGTACCGTAGAAATGTGTGGGTGAGAGGGAGTATTTGCGTGAGGTTTTACTTCCACTGGGAGAGTAGTTGTTAGACTGTGTTTGTCTGGTTTCCTATGATGTAAATATTGTCTCGGGAAAGTTTCAACTTTTCATCCAATTTTCACGTGTTTGGATGGAAAGTTGAGGACATTTTGGATTTACCGAGCCATTGTCCCATGCTCAAGCACTTTACAGAGAGAACCTTAAACAAAAAATGGTGGTATTCTTAGAATGCCAATCTGCAATTTCTAAAAATGCTATTATAGCCTTTCCTCTCTCAATATTCGGTCAACAGAAAAATGACGGCAGAGGACAACAACACGAGGGGGTGGCGGTGATGGAAATAGGGTGGCGACGAGAGGAGGGAGGCAGTAGGAGGAGAGAAGAGGGAAAAGGACAGCTAGGCAAGAGCAACGCTGAAGATGAGCATGAGGACGACACCAAAGAGGACAATAGGACAGACGAGGTTAGGGGAGAAGAAAGCAATATACGTTATGTGGCCTTTACCTTGGCAGTGAGAAGTTCGAGCTACGGCTAGCCGGGGGCAAGCTACGAGGAGGGATAATTGGGGTTACGGTGGCCTTGTCTTCATGCATTGGAACAAAGAGAGCGTGGATTGGAATAGCAAAGAAATGGAGAAGTTTCAAGAAGAAGGAAGCATTGGCACAGAGAGAGAGAGAGAATTGGAATAGTATCTTTCCTTACAATCTAACTTTGCAGTAATCTAATGATAGTCGAACCACACACACTTCTTATGATATTCTTATGCTGCACAGTACATTCATTTTCTAATCAATGTAAATGATTTCTACCAACGTCGACTTAGCTCCTCGGGCTTAAGGGCACAAGAATTCAAAGAGAGTATTTACGGGATCTTCATGAATAGGGTCAAACCAAAAGGAATTTGACAGTAAAAGACGAGCTCCAGTACAAGGATCCAACTCAAAAATTACAACTAAGAAGTTTGCAACAATAATTCGATGAACTTAGCAAATGCAGCTCTCATTCAAACTCAAAAATAAGCTTAGGACATATATCGCTACTTACGATTCATGCAACCACCGCTTCCATTAGAAAGCTAAGCTAAAAGACTGTACATGCACAATGCACCTCTTCTTGCGAATTTTCTAAGCCACAATAGCAGAGGAGAGATGCATATTTGCAATTTAATTGGTAAACTTCATAAACTCAATAGGGAGAGCAACAGCAAGAGATACGTAATTTAATTAAAATTCAGAAACCTCACAAACTCGATAGGGGGAAATTCTCTAAATTTGAAGGGACGCGAAGTGGTGTTACTAAGCCGGTCTCTTAAATAATTGTGGCACTATAAACTGACTGATCTCAGCACCTACTTGATAATATGATGCTTCAGACAGAAACTAATCCGTCTAACATAATTCAGCAAAAAAGAAAAATCCATCTAACATAATCCACCTAGTCAAGATGGCGGTGGCCTCAACCATAGATTCAATAAAATTGACGGCATAGTCCAGTCCTAAAAACAGTGATTTCCTCTCCCTAATGCCATATTTAAACGAAGGCACGGACATAAAAGCAGATTCTAAAGTTCAGAACACCGCATGACATCGAAATTGATGCCATATTTAAAACGAAGATAGAATCTGAACGGAGGCATGAATATGTTTTATTATACCAATCAATTCCCTCCATCACTAGGAAGGAAAATCTATGACATTTTAACTGCTAAAAATGAGCCGGAGATCAACAACAACAAAGATCAGCAGACCACTTTGAATATCTTCCTTCAGTATCTATGCCTACGAGTCATTCAGATGCTCGAAAAGTTGCCTCTAATTGCATGCACAGGAGAAAATAATTGGATTGTTGCACGAATAATTAAAAACAATCAAATAACACACACCACTTCCCTAAACTGAGTTGATATTAGTATAAGAAGTACGAAGAGTAAAAGAAGAACTAAATCCAAGGCTATAATTTCTTGTACCAACATCCTATAATTGAACCACAGTTTCCGTTTGTTGCATGCAATGTCACTGAAAACCATCACTAAAGGAAAAAAAATCGACGAGAAGGCGGCCATAGGATTGAAGACTGCCATAGCAACTAAAGGAGCCAAGGACTATACAAGACAAGCTAATGGTGTATTAAACAAAGCAACATGGCCTCTGAACCATAACCGAACGCTATAGCTAACACAGTTCTGCACTGTGAATGGAATAAAGGCCAGCTAAGATTAACTCTGATAAAATACAGGTCTTCCGTGCAGAGATTTTCACAGGAAATATATGCGTTCTACAGTTCAGGCTTCTCTGGTTATAACAAATAGAGAAAACCTCAATGCTAAGCTACATTTACTCCACAAGTCAAATAAGTTGGTCAATAGCATTCTGACTGAAAACACCATAGGGAAACATAGAAAAATATTTCGCGGGCAGACCAACAAGAAAATTAGATACAAATATTATAAACATGTGAGATAGACAGCTCGAGTAAAACAGAGCAGGTTCAATGAAACAGTGCTTACTTGACCGGAGTCCCATAAGATATTTCACAGCGAATATCTGACTAATAAAAGGGAAAACCAAGAGCATAGGAACATTTACTCCGTGAATGCCAAAAGGCAAGTCCAAAGGAGTTGATTGCTGAGATTCTACAACAGAAGAAACTACAGGGAAGCATATACCAACGTGGCAGGCAGACCAACAAGAAAGGTAATTCTTGACACGAGCATATTAGGCAGAAGAAACGTAGCACATTCCCATTGAAATAGGTTCGATATAACACAATCTTATTGATAATTATTGTTGATAATTATTATTAATATTACACAAAATTGGAGGCAAGAATTTTATGTGCGCGAGAAAAGTAACAAAATAACAAAAAAATGGAGTTAAAATTAGATGGACTCGAACTCCACAAATGTGTGGGTGCCTACGTACCCCGTTAGATGAGGATCAGAGTCCACGTAGTTCTTTAAAGGGTTAGTGATCATACCTGCCACAGCATGGGTAGAATCAGAGTTCTTACCTGAAATGAAGATGACCAGGGACAAACAAAGAATTCAAAGGGAGGTATTTAAGGCTCAGAAGGTTATGACATACCAACCAGTTGATGGCGGTAATCTAATTAACTTGGTGAAATTCTCATGAGAAAATAAGCTGAAGAAAACTCCACTATCGACAGTTGATAATACAAAGAAAAGATTCAACTTGTTGCCTAAAGCATATAACTGATCCTGTCTACATTGGACATTGTTACACGTCTAAGCATAGGCAACATGCAGATCAACTTTAAGTGGCAAGCTTTGCCATAAATTTACCACACCACAACAAAAAGGTTTCCATCAGACAAATTTCAAGAAAGCAGAACTTCTAAAAGACAATAGAAGATGAGCTAACAAATGTAAAACAGACATGCGGTCTAAGTTGAGGGGAGGGGGGAAACATTTGAGTATCAGAACTCCATAAATCACGTGGGTGCCTACGTACCCCGTGAGGAACAGACCACACAGTTCTCTATAAAATATATAGTATCCAAATATGATCTGTAATATTATATAACATTAACTTATATAAGGTAACATAATATATGAAAAGTATCAACGTAAAATACAATATAATATCTACATTAACTTATATAATACCCTGTGAGGAACAGACCACACAGTTCTCTATAAAATATATAGTATCCAAATATGATCTGTAATATTATATAACATTAACTTCTATAAGATAACATAATATATGAAAAGTATCAGCATAAAATACAATATAATATCTACAATAATAACGCAAATCGAAACTCCGGTGGTGTTAGTTATAGATGAGACCATTAGTGATACATTCACAAATAATCCCCAAGACACCGATCATCTAAATTAGATAAACAAACAATGATACAATCTCTTAAGAAGATATTGGCGACAGATGTCTTCAGAAAAACACTAGCCCCAAAGCTGTGAATAAATCACCATAACTACACTGTAACTACACAATATCATTAACTTGAAAAGTTTTTAACAAGATTAAATCAAAATTAAAGTAGGTTTAAAAATATTGGAGATGCATCAGGATGCTCTTATTTAAAATGTTAAGGAACAGCTTGGCACCATTCACTTAGTTGAGGCATTAATTTACCTGTAACCAGACAAATATCAACAGACTGAGATAAATATCAATCAAAATCCAAACCATTATATGCCATACAAACTTATATTTTTCTCTCAGTTATACATTTATAAATATATATTTAGTTAATTGGGGGCTAAATATGCATAAATCAAACAGTACAATACTGTAGAAGTTCTCACTAATAATGAATCAACCGGGAAGGTGCATTCTCATTCATTCAGAGTAAACATCTGACAAATCAGCGGCTGAAAATAATCTCCTTAGAAACAATCCAGATCAAAATATTCCTCAGCAGTCCAAAGTTGATATGATAGTGGCAAGAGATAGGCATCCATCAAAATGATTCCAACCAGCAACCACACCAAGCTAACAACAAAACAAACGGTGACAGCGCCAAAAACACCTCTAGTGCAGGCTTCCTTGTTAACACCCATTAACCAACAAGCTTGAAAGAGAGAAGGAATATTTTGATTTGGATGTTTTATTATACCAATCAATTCCCTCCATCACTAGGAAGGAAAATCTATGACATTTTAACTGTTAAAAATGAGCCGGAGATCAACAACAACAAAGATCAGCGGAACACTTTGAATATCTTCCTTCAGTATCTATGCTTATGAATCATTCAGATGCTAGAAAAAGTGCCTCTAATTGCATGCACAAAGGAAAATAATTGGATGGTTGCACGAATAATTAAAAGCAGTCAAATAACACACACCACTTCCCTAAACTGAGTTGATATTAGTATAAGAAGTAAGAAGAGTAAAAAAAGAACTAAATCCAAGGCTATAATTTCTTGTACCAACATCCTAATATTGAACCACAGTTTCCGTTTGTTGCATGCAATATCACTGAAAACCATCGCTAAAGGAGAAAAAACTGACGAGAAGACAGCCATAAGATTGAAGACTGTCATAATAACTAAAGGAGCCAAGGACTATACAAGACAAGCTAATGGTGTATTAAACAAATCAACATGGCCTCTGAACCATAACCGAATGCTATAGCTAACACAGTTCTGCACTGTGAATGGAATAAAGGCCAGGTAAGATTAACTCTGATAAAATACAGGTCTTTCATGCAGAGATTTTCAATGGAAATATATGCGTTCTACAGTTCAGGCTTCTCTGGTTATAATAAATAGAGATGACCTCAATGATAAGCTACATTTACTCCACAAGTCAAATAAGTTGGTCAATAGCATTCTATGACTGAAAACACCATACGGAAACATAGAACAATATATCGCGGGCAGACCAACAAGAAAATTAGATACAAGTATTATAAACATGTGAGATAGATGACTCGAGTAAAACAGAGCAGGTTAAATGAAACAGTGCTTACTTGAACAGTCCCGCAAGATATTTCACAGCGAATATCTGACTGATAAAAGGGAATAACCAAGAGCATAGGAACATTTACTCCGTGAATGCCAAAAGGCAAGTCCAAAGGAATTGATTAGTGAGATTCTACAACAGAAGAAACTACAGGGAAGCATATAACGTGGCAGCCAAACCAACAAGAAAGGTAATTATTGACACGAGAATATTAGGCAGAAGAACCGTAGCACATTCCCATTGAAATAGGTTCCATATAACATAATTTTTTTGATAATTATTATTAATATTACATATATTATTAATATTACATAAAATTGGAGGCAAGAATTTTAAATGTGCGAGAAAAGTATCAAAATAACAAAAAAATGGAGTTAAAATTAGATGGACTCGAACTCCACAAATGTGTGGGTGCCTACGTACCCCGTTGGACGAGGATCAAAGTCCACGCGGTTCTTTAAAGGGTTAGTGATCATACCTGCCACAGCATGGGCAGAATCAGAGTTCTTACCTGAAATGAAGATGACCAGGGACAAACAAAGAATTCAAAGGGGGGTATTTAAGGCTCAGAAGGTTATGGCATACCAACCAGTTGGTGGCGGTAATCTAATTAACTTGGTGAAATTCTCATGAGAAACTAAGCTGCAGAAAACTCCACTACCGACAACCAATGGACAGTTGATAACACAAAGAAAATATTCAACTTGTTGCCTAAAGCATATTAACTGATCCTGCCTACATTGGACATTGTTACACATCTAAGCATAGGCAACATGCAGATCAACTTTAAGTGGCAAGCTTTGCCATAAATTTACCACACCACAACAAAAAGGTTTCCATCAGACTAATTTCAGAAAAGCAGAACTTCTAAAAGACCATAGGAGATGAGCTGACAAATGTAAAACAGACATGCGGTCTAAGTTGAGGGGTGGGGGAAAACATTTGAGTATCAGAACTCCACAACTCACGTGGGTGCCTACGTACCCTGTGAGGAACAGACCACACAATTCTCTATAAAAATATATAGTATCCAAATATGATTTGTAATATTATATAACATTAACTTATATAAGATAACATAATATATGAAAAGTACCAACATAAAATACAATATAATATCTACATTAACTTATATAATACCCTGTGAGGAACAGACCACACAGTTCTCTATACAAATATATAATATCCAAATATGGATCTGTAATATTATATAACAAGTATCAACATAAAATACAATATAATATCTACAATAATAATGCACATCGAAACTCTGAGGTGGTGTTAGTTATAGATGAGACCATTAGTGATATATTCACAAATAATCCCCGAGACACCGATCATCTAAATTAGATAAACAAACAATGATACAATCTCTTAAGAAGATATTGGTGACAGATGTCTTCAGAAAAGCACTAGCCCCTAAGCTGTGAATAAATCACCATAACTACACTGAATAAATCAATCAAAATCCAAACCATTATATGCCATACAAACTTATATTTTTCTCTCAGTTATACATTTATAAATATATATTTAGTTAATTGGGGGCTAAATATGCCTAAATCAAACAATACAATACTGTAGGAGTTCTCACTAATAATGAATCAACCGGGAAGGTGCATTCTCATTCATTTAGAGCAAACATCTGACAAATCAGCAGCTGAAAATAATCTCCTTAGAAACAATCCAAATCAAAATATTCCTCAGCAGTCCAAAGTTGATATGATAGTTGCAAGAGATAGGCATCCATCAAAATGATTCCAACCAGCAACCACACCAAGCGGCTAAAACACCTCTAGTGCAGGCTTCCTTGTTAACACCCATGAACCAACAAGCTTGAAAGAGAGAAGGATTTTTCTCCAATGCTACATTCACCACACCTGAGAGTACTACATCTTCAAGCTTTTAAGAAGAGTTTGGCAAAATTGGAAGACAATATCCATCTTGATACACCAACATACAGTCAGGCAGCCACCCATCCAACCAAAAATATCATATATTGCTAATAAAACACAACATCAAGAGTTTGCAGATATTACCAAATAGTACGAAGTGAGTGATGGTGACCAGAATCCTGCTCCCTGTATGTGAAGGAGGCAAAGCATATATAGCTTAAAATTCTAGGAATTTCAAGAGTACAAAACCCACAACAATATAGTAATAATGAACCCCCTGCAATTTAGCATGTCACATCCTTAGTTAAGTATCAGTATAAAATGTAATCATGCAAGAGAGAGTGAACCAGTATATAGATCCTTGGAGAGAGCTCCTGCTATTATAGATTGTTACTTTTTAAAGCTAACAACCAAGCATTTGAAGCGTCAAGGGATCTCATTAGTTAATAAAAATACCCCAAGTTTGCAAAATTAGAACAAGCTCATTTCTGTTAAAAAAAATGTAGTCAGTTATTTGGGAACACAATCCAACTTCTTGTATAACCAAGAAACTTCGTCACCTGTCAACTATTATGAACAAATCAGGGCAGAGACCAGGAGACTCTACAAAAAAATCCAGTGTGCATAACTCAAGCAAAACAAGAATCAACCTGTAATGAGAATCACACAGTGCATGGCATGATTATAGTAAGAAAGAATGATTTCCAATCAAACGAGACTAATATTTTGTATGGAAACGATAAGCACCAGAAATAAATCATCCCCCAGAACCACAGACAAATGAAAAAGGTGACAAAGAGGAAGAAACAATGAGTACCAGGCTCCGTACAGTAGCTATCGGACATGAACACTCGCTGGAAAAATCTGCATGTCAAGTACTTGTGTAAGTGTCGACTTCAAAAATTAATCATGTACGAGTGAGAAAAACCAGTAGAAGTTAAAAATTAGGACAGCTGAGAGACAACCTGCTTTTAGAGATTGCAACTTTCTGTGTAAAGCTAATCATCAGCCAGGATCTCATTAAATCCCCAAGCTCCCAGAAGTCATTGCAGATGAAAGAGAATGGCATTGATGCTACCGAATAGAACAGAGATCCTTCATCTAATGAAGAAAGATATAAACCGAAATGGGGGGCTATCTTTAACCTGAGAAACGAAGGAAAAGGCAGAGGCAAAGATGAATCTGCACAAACACGCTATCGGCCACATTAACAAAGTATTTAATTAAATAACCGAGATTAGAACACAAAACCAGTCAAATCTCCAGTTTCATGCCGCTCCTATCTTAGGCATCAACGATGATCAAGTAATCTGCACGAATTTGTGAACAACACAGCACCAATGCTCCGGCCTAACAAAGCAACAGGAGAAGTCTCACAAATTTAATGAAATTGAGAAGTCAAATCCTGTTTCAAGATAAATAGAGGATCCAAACAGAAGCTCCTTGAATCCTACTCAACAAATCCCCTATAGTCTTGACAAAAAATCTGTGCAGAACACATAATCTACTAATAGATCCCCCAGTCAAACAAAAAAATTCACAATTAATTGGAAAGGAATATGAACTGTAGAAAGTGTCCGAAGGAACAGTTGGTCAAACAGCAAACCATCAGAAGCCTTCACGAAAGGGGAGAAAATAACAGACTTTCAACCCACATATGTCGTGAGAGAGCAGCAATGAAAACTGAAAGAACCATTATGATCAGCCTGAGATTGAAAACACTAAATAGATGACGAATAAGAACCACGCAACCAATTGCCATAAAATTACCCCACCACAACAATAAGGTTTCTATCAGACTAATTTCAGCAAAGCAAAGCTTCTAAAAAACGAAAGGAGATGAGCTGACAAAGGTAAAACAGACATGCGGTCTAAGTTCAGGGGAGGAGGAAAATATTTGGGTGTCAGAACTCCACAAATCACATGGGTACGTAGGTACCCTGTGAGGAACAGACCACACAGTTCTCATATAGTATCCAAATATGACATGTAATATTGTATAACATCAACTTATATATAAGATAACATAATATATGAAATGTATTGACATGAATTAATCATGTACGAGTGAGAAAAATCAGTAGAAGTGAAAGTAACTAGTAGAAGTTAAAAATTAGGACAGCTGAGAGATATCCTGCTTTTAGAGATTGCAACTTTCTCCATAAAGCTAATGATCAGCCAGGATCTCATTTGTTATAAAGGCCCAAGCTCCCAGAAGTCATCACAGAAGAAAGAGAATGGGATTGATGACACCGAAGAGGGAGCTATCATTAACCTGAGAAATGAAGGAAAGGACAGAGACAAAGACAAATCTGCACAAACACACTATCGGCCACATTAACAAAGAGTATTTAATTAAATACCCGTGATTAGAACACAAAACCAGTCAAATCTCCAGTTTCATGCAGCTCCTATCTTAGGCATCAACGATGATCAAGTAATCTGCACGAATTCATTAACAGCACCAATCAGTGCTCCAGCCTAACAAAGCAACGGGAAAAGTCTCACAAATTCAATGAAATTGAGAAGTCAAATCCTGTTTCCAGATGAACGGAGGATCCAAACAGAAGCTTCTTGAATCCTACTCAACAAATCCCCCATAGTCTTGAAAAAAAATCTGCGCAGAACGCACATAATCTACTAATAGATGCCCCAGTCAAACAAAAAAAAATTCACAATTAGTTGGAAAGGAATTTTAACTGTAGAAAGTGTAGGAAGGAACAGTTGATCAAACACCAAACCATCAGAAGCCTTCCCAACAGGAGACAAAAGAACAGACTTTCAGCCCAAGTATTCGCGAGAGAGCAGCCATGAAACTGAAAGAAACCCCATCAATCATTACGATCGTCTTGAGATTGAAAACACTAAACAAACCACGAGTAGGAACCACACAGCCGATTGACCACTCTCTCATACATCTGGGAGACTCAAAGGCAGTGGAGAAGAATCTGCACAAGCACATGATCCACCAATCACACTGACCAAATATTGAAATAAAATAACCAAGATTAGAACATAGAACCGGTCAAATCTCCAGTTCCATGCAGCTTCTATCTTAGCCACCAAGGACAATCAGTAAATCTGCATGAATTCATGAGCCACCAATAAGTGCTTCAGCCTAACAAATCGGCATAAAAAATCACAGATATTCAATGAAATCAAGAAGTCAAGTCCTGTTTCCGGATGAATGGAGGATCCAAGCAGAAGCTTCTCGACTCAGAGTATGGATGATCCCCCAGAGATTGAAAAAAAAATCTGTGCACAATTCATATAATCTACTCATAAATTCCAGTCGAACACCAAGAATTCACAATCAATCTAAAAGGATCTGAACCATAGGAAGTGCAGGAAGGAACAACTGATCAGAGACACTGAGGCGATCAGAAGCATTTGCAGAAGGAGACAAGAGAACGACCCTCAACAATTATCATCAAACCAAATATGACGTGAGAGCTGCCATGAAACTGAAGAAACCAGAACCATCATTAAGATCGCCTGATATTTAGAATGCTGGATGGACAAATGAAACAACAAAGAGGAACTAGACAACCAATCGATTATCCCCTTTCTCCCTCTCTCATACATCCAAGAGACAAGGCAAAGGCAGACGGAAGAAGAAGAATCTGCACAAATACATGATCCACCATTCACGACAACAAGAATTGAGTTAAACAACTGAGATTAGAACAAGCGATCCACCAATCACGATAACATGTATTGAATTAATAACTGGTATTAGAACACAGAACCGAAGTCTAATCCTGTTTCCTGGTGCATGGAGGATCCAAGCCGAAGCTTTTCAAATACTTTTAGACTCTGGCTGCTACCCATATAATCTACTAAGAAAATCCGGTCAAATGCAAAGAGTTTACAATTAATCAAAAAGGGACCTGAACCATTGGTAGTAGTATAGGAAGGAATGATGATCAGAGACAGAGAGACAATCAGAAGCCTTCACGGAAGGAGACAGAAGAACAGACTTTCAACCATTATCATCAATCCAAATGAATCGAGAAAAGAAGCCATTAGACTGAAAGAAACCCAAACCCAATATGATCTGCCTGAGATTGAAACCACCAAACGGATGAAAGATAAATCGATGAAGAGGAACCACACAACCAATCAAATAAACCCTCTCTCCTTTTACATCTGAGAGGCAATGGCAGTGGAGAACAAAACTCTGCACAAACGCATGATTCACTGATCACGATGCTAACCAAATATTCAACTAAATAACTGAGATTAGGACACAAAACCAAAATCTCCAGTTTCATGCAGCTCCTGTCTTAGCATCAAGTACAATCAATAAATCTGCATTCATGATCCACCAATCACTGCTCCAGCCCAACAAAGCAATGTCAACAGTCGCAGAAATTCAATGAAATCAAGAAGTCAAATCCTGTTTCTGTATGAATGGAGGATCCAAACAGAATCTTCTCGAATCCTTAGACGAGGCTGGTCCCCTGAAGGCTTGATCCAAGATCTGTGCAAAATGCCAATGGTCTTAACAATAAGTCCCGGTCGAAAGCAGATAATTCACACTCAATCAAAGGCATCTGAAGCATGCGAACTGTGGAAGGACTGATCGATCAGTCACAGAAGTGGAATGGAATCAAGAAGTCGAATCCTAAGACAGGGCTGATCCCCGGAAGGCTTGATCCAAGTTCTGTGTAGAACAACGCATATAGTCTAACAATAAGTCCACGTCGAACACAAATAATTCACGATCAATTGGAAAGGAATCTGAATCGTGCGAACTGTAGGGAGTATTGATCGATCAGAAGCACCGCCAGGATCAAAAGCCATCAGGGAAGGAGAACAATAACGATGCTCAACCACTGACATCGATCAACATCAGATGAAAAGCAGCAGCCATGAATTTGAAATAAAACCCTAAGAATAAACCCGATCAGCCTGAGACGAGAAACAGGAGAGAAACCATCTGCAGTACAGCGAGAGACAGAAGCAGTCAGGTTCATCCGTGGACTATTTATAGGGCGAGGGCGTGGGCATGGAAGGTGGAGATTATAAGCGGTGAGTTTGGGATCGACGGTGGAGATCTGATCATATCGGTTGGCAGTTAACTCCCTTCGGTGTTATGTGCTGGAGAAGAAGCCAGATGTTCTCTTCTGTAGCTTAGCACGCAGGCAGCAGCCACGTGGCTGTCTGCTAGTGGTCAGACGCCCAGAATAACTCTTCAACGTCTCTTTTCCATGTATCAAGAGAAAATATTTTATTTTGCCCGTTAGAATTTGAAATGATTTTTTTAAAAAATTAAGAATAGCTCACCAACGTCTCTTTTTTGAGTTTGCTTAAATCGGTAGAAAATATTTTATTTTGCTGGTTGGAATTTTAAATAATTCTAGAAAAAAAAAATAGCACCCCAACACCTCTTTTTGATATATCAGCAAAAAAAACATTTCGTTTTACCCGTTAGAATTTGAATTTGAAATGACTTTTTAAAAATTAAAAATAGCTCACCAACGTCTTTTTTTATGTCTATCTAAATCGGCAGAAAATATTTTTCACTTTGCCGTTAGAATTTGAAAAGATTTTTAAAAAAAATAAAAATAGCTTACCAACATCTCTTTTCCGCATTTGCCTAAGTCAATAGAAAATATTTCATTTTACCGTTAGAATTTGAAATGATCCATTTTCCTCTTACAGCACGACGCGGTGTCAAACGCAACGAGCGTTGGCTGTTGTTGCCTTCTTCCCTAATTCGGCATTGAACCCCTGGGGAGCCATTCGGGTTAAATATCAACTAGACGTGAAACCGTTATCTATGGAAATTTTAAAATTTTATTATTTAATAAAATTAATAAAAAAAATATGTAACTTATTGAATAAACTCTAAATTATAATTAATATTTATAGTTCATTTTTTTGGTAAATTAAATATAAATATAAGTAATAAATTTAGAAAAAAGTATATTAATCTCAAATATATATAAAATAAATCTAGCGAAAGATGGTGAGGAAAAATCTATATGAAATAAGGATAAAGTGATAATAAAAAATATTTGGCTATTATTTTTTTGATGAATTCGATATTAATAATTGAATTTTATGCGTTTGAATAGTTTACGAAAATAAAGAAGATGCTAAAACTCACAAATATTTTTATATATTAATATATATATATATATATATATGAATCCCGATATTTATTTACTAAAGGCAGATCCTTATTGCACAAAAGAGACATCAACTCAAACGAATTGATTAAAGTTCTCATTATAGTTTTATAAAATAGGTGGATTTCAAAGTTTTAAATATGAATATGAAATTTCTAATAAATCAAGTAAGGAAAAAAGAGCAATATTCCGGTGAATATTGATGGAGGGAGTTGGACCGATAAAAACATTAGAGAATAGACAGTTGCGGGATGTTATAAATTTACAATCACATTCTTATTTTTTTTCTTAATATAACATATATTTAAAATTAGATATGATAAATAAACATTTTTTAAAATTGAAAATGAGATTTTAAAAATATTTTTCTCCTAGCTTGTATTAACATAGATTTTCACCTTGTACAGATTATTTTAAAGAGGAAAAAAAAGCATATAACACACATCTAGATATCTAGTTTTGCTTTTTTTTGTATGACGAGGGGTATTCGGGATATGGAAACCATGAATACTTGCAAACCCATAGGTTCGAGTAAATCTATGTTCCTGCATGTGCAGGTGGATTGTACCCAAGCGGTGATTCGAACTCTTAACCTCAGTGAGTACTGCTAAGTTAGGCGAACGCCTCACCACCCTATATGGCCTCAGGAGGTTGTTTTGCATATTGTCTTGTTTTTAAATCGATTTCCTTTATTTTGATGCGAATTCATGTAGCATGACATTTTTTTTCTATATTAGTTATTGCTTTGTCTTTGCTCATTTCATTCCTTCATTACGTTTTTCTTTTTGTACCCTAAATATAATTTCCTATTGGTAAAAAATTACTTTGATACTCACTTAATCATATCCCTTTGGTCCTAAAATTAAAAAGGTTCTTGATTCTAACCAACTCGGGGTTGATTTAGTGGTTCGCTCAATAGACCCCTAATTGAGTGATCCCAAGATGAAATCTCAAATTGAAAGGGTTGACGGAAATTTTTCCAGGAATTCCAACTCGACCGCAAATTAGTCTTAAGATACATTTTCGGCTAGTCTGGGGATACTGCATGGTGCAAATAATGAGTTCTTAATTCAATTTTACAAGTGAAATGTTCGCAATTTGATTCTTTTCGATTAGTCTCATGTTCATTTATACGAGTATATATTCAATGTGTAATATATAATGAGTTCATTGTGTAAACTCTATTAGATTTTGACACGTGGAAAGTTTTTACAATTTTTAAGAGTCAATTTTACACATGTCAAAATTTGAATAGCAATTTACACAACGAACTCATCGTATATTATACATTGAATATTTAATCCTTTCATGCACTCTTCTCCCTGCACGTATAGATTCTTGTAAAAAATATATATATATATATTTCAATTAGGACAGGGCTGATAACTTGGTCCGGCTGTTGCACGATAAGACTGCGTCTGGACTGACAGTTGTCGGCCCATTCTTGTGCTTCACAAAGAGGAGAAGAGGCACGACAATTAGCGAACCATGAGAGCGGTATTTTTTTATATTGCGGGGTATCTGAGTGTCGGAATTTATTCGGTTACACTACGTTGAGCATTTTAGGTCACACAGCCAGTTCAACATTACTGTGTTTCATACATTTGAAATAGATGGAACCCGCAAAAAAAAAAAGGAGCAAGTCAACAAGACCTGAGGGTTCTTGAACTGGAACCATGCACCAAGAAAAACCAAATACTGAAGGCAGAATCACAACGAACAATGCAGAAGAACAGCAAGACAACGCGAAACGCAACTGTGAAAGAGCTTAAATTTACATCCATTGCCACTGTCGTCTCATAATTCAAACATGGGATTCAGAGAGAGAGATGTATGACTTCGCTCTCTGACACTGCCAACGACGGATCGAGTCGATTCAAGTTCCCATCCGATCTCTTCTCCAGGCTTGGTTTCTTGCTGACTCGCTGGTCGATTCCCATCTTGGCACCCTTTCCATGTCACTGGCTGGCGCAATTGTCCCCGCCCAATCCAAGATGCCTCGGAAAGGAGCAGCCCGGTGACATTGACGAGGACAGGAATGGCAGTACCTGAGATGCAGCCTCATGACCCGCCTTGTCCACCACTCAACAACTCAATCCATAGAATCTTACTGTAGCATCGATAGTGAACACGAAATCAAATCAATCAGCCGCTGATTTGGAGGAGACAACGATTCTCAACAGCCCCTGTTCACCTTAGTATCGGATTCCGAAATGCTTGAGAAAAAGTGATGAGAAGTTCCATAGCCATGGTTGAGCTAGGCAGTGTGGATGACAGAGAGCAGCCCTCGAGATTAGAGATTTGGAGAATTCAATAAACCGTGAGCAGTTCGTGGAGGATGAATAGAGAGACAGTTTGTGAAGTTCGTCGACTGGGAGGAAGAAGCACAAGACTTCCATGTGCGAGTGGAAGCAAGTTTAAATCCCACATTGGTGAGTTGACAAGTGGAAGCTTGTGAAAAATGATATAAAAGATGAAGCCCATCTGCCCATTGAAGCACGCAGCCATGCAGTGAGCACAAAGCGAACTATTCTTTCGCCTTTTACTAAAGAATGCCGTGTGCTCGCTGTTCAGAGTGGCATACGCCAGTTTTTGGAGGGTCCACTGCTCTTAGAGTGGAGGCCCAACAAAGCCCAGTTAGAAATATTTAGGCCCTTTGGTTCTTGCTGCTTGGTCTGAATGAAAAGCTTGCATATTAGGTGGAATCGCACAAGCTTACCCAAAAGCATGGTTCTGTAATTGCAAGGAGGCTGAGGATCTTTGTTAATGGCCATGACGATATGCAAAGCGCCATTAAATGTACTTACTAGGATGTTCCGACGCTCAAGTTACAGAAAACACTACCGCAAGGTAGGGGCTGGGCAGGCATTTTTGAGGCAGGGAGGCTGTAGATAGTTCAGATGTGAGGTAGTGAGCACTTTCCGGCGAGAGCACAACCAAAACATAGGAGAATCTTGCTGTGGCCATATTTTGGAGCCTCATATAGCAGGGTCTGGAATATCCAGGGGCTGGCTGAGCTTAAGTAGAATTCCCATGTTGTCGAACTGTTGGAAAAATTCATTACCAATCGAATCCCAAGAGCCGGAAGAAGGGATCTCAAGATGATCAACATTCAATATTACCGGAAGAAGGGATCTCAAGATGGTCAACATTCAATATTACCGAGGTTCGACGGAAATGTCAAGTTGAATAGTGAGCATAAGATGTCTTGACCAAATCCTCAGTTACTTCAACAAATGCGGATGCACAAGATGCCATGCCAATTCATAATTGTAAAGACTTACCTTACAGTAAAACGATTGCAGACATCCAAACCGAACTCAGTTCGGAAAAGAAAATGAACCGACCCCATGACGACTCTCAAGGGACCAAATTTAGTGTTTATTGATCTGGGTTCGCAGAGATTCTTGAACTCCCTTGCCTGCAAACTTCAGACATTTGCTCTGCGTTGACCTACCCAGAACCAGAACTCATCACAGAATGCAAAAACAAGACAGTTTCATCGTTAGATTGATCATTATTCATTGCTCTGTCCCTTAGGAAGATTCCCATGAACAAGGATATGCAAGTTCTTGGATGAATCGGCCGTGCCATGCAGCATTTCAACTGAATGCAAGGCAGCCATGAATCGACTATATAATATGGCTGCAAAGTTGCTGAAAAGCATGCTGGGATACACAAATCGATAGTACAGAAGACACACAAGTATGATGCATATAAAAAATGATTCTTGGACCTCTGTCGAGTCCAACAAAGGCGCCACGATTTTACCCGAATTCCCTTTAGCCTGAACCAAACCGAACTAACGGTTCATGAACGAGCCAAAAAAGGGAGAGGAGGAAAGAATGTAAAAAAGGTCGAACTTCCCTTTACATCTCCATTTTTACATCGCTATAACTAGTTAGAAGACTTGTTGAGGACGCGCTAGCTTTCGGGTAGAAGACCCTACACAGCTCGTTGTAACGCTCGAGATCGAAGTTAGGGGCCTTCATGAGCTTCTCCTGCTTGGTCCTGAACCTGCGGTTGAAGTAACGTCGGAAGGAGGGCTCCATCGATGTCCTCAGGAAGAAGTCGTATGCCAGGAAGAAGTGGAGGGACGTGAAGAAGAAGCAGATGGGCTCCATCACGTCCCTGCTCAGCTCCCAGAAGGTGAGCCTCATGATCTAATTTAACAAGAACATATATAAAATTAATAAATATTTTTTTGTAAAGTAAGATTTTCATTAACTTCAGGAAACTTTACATCCTTCTGTTTACAAAATGAATACTGGATGTACAAAAAGTTCCTGCCTAACACAGATCGCTCAAATGCAATGGCAGTGAGTAGCTACTAGAGCCTATCTTGTTTCCTAGGTTAGGTATAGGTGAGACCCTCATTCTAACCAAGTATATAACTCGATTGGTTAGCCCATGTATTCCATCCTGGCCATTTTGGAAAATTATCTGGTTCCCGGTTTGCCAAGTGCAGTAGAAATAAGTCATCCAGCATAGTCTAAAAATCGAGTCAAGAGACTTGCCCTTTCCCTTATAGATTCCCATGGCTAGTTTAGTTCATCGTGCCAATCCTGCACTTCCCTTGGTTCATCAAGCATTTGAAGGATCCCCTTCCATACTTACTTGGTGAATGGGCAAGTAAAGAAGAGGTGATCTCAAGTTTCCTCCTCCTTATGACATAGAATACATTTAGCGTTGGTTTGTTCGTTCCACTTTCTAACCCGAGCTTTGGTGTTGAGCCGGTCCCTTATAGCAAGCCAAGACATGAAAGAGTACCTTGGCACATTCCCTTGAAACCATATCAGATTGTGCCATTGTACTCTTTGTTTTTTGGGTCTTAAGATTCTCCAAGCATCTGAAATGGTGAACTTCTGCTTCTGAGCCTAGCATATTGTATCGCAGGTTGCATATTTTACATTTTGAATTGCAGAATTGAGGATATCTTCTCCTCTGGGGTGTGTGCATTGTGGCCAGTTCCATATGCCCTCTTTGTATACGATCGGCAGCAGGCCAGATGGTCCAATGGTAGAGATGCTTTTTAAATCATTAGACAATAGAGATAGAAGACTTCCCTATTGAGATCAGTTATCATGCCACAGGGAGATGGATGAACCGTCGCCCACCCTTAGGTTATGTGGGGTTCCCTTAGTTTCATGATTTCCCCCCACGCCCACCTGCTTCCTGGCTTTGTTCGAGTGGCCCATAAGCTACTATCCTTCAATAAAAAAAATTTTATTCCAACTCACCCGGAGAGAGTTAGCATTCTAGATGATTTGCCACAAGTATTTGAGAACACACGCTTTATTCCAAGCCTCTATATCTTTAATACCCAGCCCTCTTTTCATTCTTCGGGACACACATATCCTCCCATTTTACTTTGTGCAATTTAGCATGAGGTGTGCCTTTCCACAGAAAACTAGCACAAATGTGTTTAACATTCCGAACAACTTGCTTGGGCAGAATGTAGTGCATACACCAATAGCCCAGCATACCTTGTATTACAGAGTTTATGAGTTGGAGTCTACCAACATAAGAAAGGCTATGTGCTATCCAAGATGAGACCCTTGCTATTATGCGAGATGTGAGGGCCTGGTAATTAGCCTTGATAGTCTTTTTGAGATGAGAGGAAGTCTCAGATATTTCACAGGTAACTTCCCCTGTTAAAGTCTAGTTTCAGCAAGGAATTGGAGGAGTTATGGCTCCCTCACCCCTAAACTGTACAACTCTCTCTTCTCTATGTTTATTTGTAGTCCTGAAATGGTGTAAAAAGCTTGTAGTGTCTCCTTTAAGGCTCTAAGGGAGGCCAAGGATCCATATGAAAATAACAACAATCATTTGCAAAAGCCAAGTGCGTGATCCTTAAGACTTTACATTTTGGCTGATAAGCAATCTTCTTGTCATCAGCTGCTTTGTTAAGGAGTTCAGTAAGAACCTCCATGGATAAAACAAACAGGTAAGGGGAGAGGGGTCCCCTTGTCCGACCCCTTTTTCACCTTTAAAGAAACCAGCAAGCACTCTATTTAGATTAACAGAGAACCGGGCATTTTTATACAACCTCTTATCTATTTTATGAAAAGGGCACGAAATTTCAAGGCTTCAAGCAGTTTAATAATGAAGTCCAGACTTATAGAGTCGAAAGCCTTCATGAGGTCTATCTTAACAGCACACCTAGGGGAGAGCTTCTGTGTGTGATAATGTCTGACCATCTCATGGGCAAGCATGATATTATTTGATATTGATCTACCCTATATGAATGCAGATTGGTTTTTGCTTATCAGTAAGGGCACCACAGCCTTTAGCTTGTTTGCAAGAACTTTTGAAATGCACTTGTACATGGTGTTACGACACGATATAAGGTCTGAAGTGCTTCATCATGTTGTTGTTTTCTTGTTTTGGAATCAAGGAGATCGACGTTGAATTTAGTTGCTTTAGCATCGGACCTGATTCAAAGTAGTGCGGAATTGTTTCCTGTACTGAGGTGGAGGTTGTTTCCCATGAATCTTTAAAGAATTGGGATATATATCCATCAAGGCCTGGGAATTTCTCCACTGATATAGAGAAGAGAGCCTCCTTGATCTCCTCTTTACACACTTGAGCAGAAAGTCTTTCAATCTAGGTAGTGTTTAGCTCCCTTTGAACTTATGTTCTTCAAATCTGCTGTGGAAGTCCTCACATTGTTGTCGGGTGTTCCGAGTAGTGCCTGGAAATATCTCACTGCCTCTTCTTTGATGTCTGATCTTCTCTCTAGTTTTTGACCTTGATCGGCGTAGAGGATGTTGATTTAGAAATTAATAAATATTATATAAGACTTTAGAAACTCTCCTGATGAGTTCATGGATGTGATTATCTCATGCCTCCCAAATCCATAACGAAAATTAGTTAGATCGTAAATTATTTGACATCTTTTTTCCTTAAATAATATGTAGGGTATTAGTGTTGTGAAGAGAGAGGAATTATGATTGAGGGTGATTTTCCGTTTAATAACTGATTGGGTTTGATCTTGGATTAATCAACTTACTAAATTTCGACATATTAAGTGGTGTACAAGAGCGAAGTCGAGGTCAAATGAAATTAATTCAAGTTATAATTTGTATGTAATAGAGGGCACTGAACTCTACCTAGGAGGTTTACCCTCTAATCTCAATACACACAAACTTTTTTGAGGTCAGAGCTTCTCTCTCCAACTTTCCCTTTCTATAATCTCTTGTAGTGAAAAGATTGACTTCGGACGAGTTCTAAGACCGCACAGGCTAAGGGAACGTGGAATTAGCAAGCCCATGACGTAAAACTTGCTCCCATGTGCGTGCCTTAACATTTGGCAGTTAAATTATCATACAAATAGAGTTTCACACCCCATAAGAAGAGACGGAGAAAAGAATACCCTAGAATTATGTGACTGAGAGGGAGAGTATTTGCGTGAGGAGTTTAGTTACACTCTGTTTGGTTTGCTGTAATGTAAATATTGACCAGGGAAAGTTTTTTTCATCAAATTTTCATGTGTTTGGATGGAAAGTTGAGGACACTTCAGATTTACCAAGCCAAGATGTTTTTCCCCATGTTCAAGCACTTCACATAGAAAGCTGGTATACTTGGAATGCCAGTATGCAATTTTCAAAGATGCTATTATACCATTTCCTCCCTCAATACTCAGTCAACAGAACAACGAAGGCAAGGGACAACAACAAGAGGAGGGACGGTGATGGAAGGAGGGCGGCGACGAGAGGAGGGAGGCAGTAGGAGTAGCGAGAAAGGAAAATGATGGCAAGGCAAGAACAAGGCAGAAGATGAGCATGAGGATGACAATGAAGAAGACAACAGGACAAATGAGAGGTTAGGGGAAGTAGCAATACACGTTAGGCAACCTTAAACTTGGTGCTAAGTAGTTTGGGCTATGGCTAGCCGGACCTGGGTGCGAGGGGGGAGAGATTGGGGGTTGCACTGGCCTTCATGCATTGGAACAAAGAGAGCGTGGATTGGAGCAAAGATATCAAGAAATTTCAAGAAAGCGTTGGTCGAAGGTGTGTGTGAATTGGAAAAGGGAGAGAAAAGGAGGCTGCTTAGAAAGAATTATGATGGGAAAAAGGGATTGTTGTAATTTTGAATGTTATAATATTATATATATACACATTTTACTAACCTTATGCTGCACAGTACATTATGATTTCTAGGTATAGTGTTTTCTTTGCCTTGGTGGATGTCTTCATAATTATTCCGACAATTGTGGACTTAGCTCATTGGGCTTAAGGGCGCAAGAATTCGAAGAGGAGTATCTACTGGATCTTCATGAATAGGATCAAACCAAAAGGAATTTGACAGTCAAAAGACTAGCAAATGCAGCTCTTATTGCTTAAGATACATCACTACTTACGATTCATGCAAAGCATCACTTCCATCAGAAAGCTAAGCTAAGAGACTGCACATGCACAGTACACCTTCTTGCGAACGATTTCCTCAACCATAATGCAGCAAGTGAAGATGCGGTGGCCTCAACCATAGATTCAATAAACAGAGGGGACATCATACAGATAAAATTGACAGCATAGTCCAGTCCTAAAAACAATCATTTCCTCGAAATTGCCTTGAATCATCAATTCATAAAATCAATCAAGAGGTCGTAAAGCAGATGCTTTTTTATTGAGCGTTGCATGAAGGCACGGACATAAAAGCAGATTCTGTAGTTCAGATCACCGCATGACATCGAAATTGATGCCACAAACAAAGATAGAATCTGGATGGAGACATGAATATACCAATCAATTCCCTTCATCAGTAGGAAGGAAAATCTATGAGATTTAACTGTTAAAGTGAGCCCGAGATTAACAACAGAGATCAGCGGACCACTTTGAGTATCTTCCTTCAGTATCTATGCTAACGCCGTGATTCAGATGCTGGAAAAAGTGCCTCTAATTGCAAGCACAGAAGAGCAGAATTGGATGGTTGCATGAATAATTAAAAACAGTCTCAAAAAATACATACCCCTTTCCTAAATTGATATTAGTAAAAGAAATACGAAGAGAAAAAAAAGGGAATAAATCAAAGGCTACAATTTCTTGTACCAACATCGTATAATTGAATCACAGTTCCCGTCTTTTACTAACGTAGTTGCAATATCACTGAAAAGCGTCAGTAAAGGAGAAAAAACTGACGAGAAGACAACCATAATGGTGAATAAACAAATCAACATGGCTTCTATACCATGACCAAACACTATAGCTAACACAATTCAGCGCTTTGAATGGAATAAGGACAAGCCAAGATTAACTCTGATAAAATACAGGTCTTTCATGCAGAGATTTTCAAAGGAAATATTATAAAAGTGTCCTCTGGTTAATGAATAGAGATAACCTCAATGCTCCACAAGTCAAATAAGTTGGTCAATAGCATTCTATGACTGAAAACACCATAGGGACACATAGAACAATATATCGCAGGCAGACCAACAAGAAAATTAGATACAAGTATTACAAACATGTGAAACAGAGCAGGTTAATGAAACAGTGCTTACTTGAACGGAGTCCTGTAAGATATTTCACAGCGAATATCTGACTGATAAAAGGGAATAACCAAGAGCATAGGAACATTTACTCCGTGAATGCCAAAAGGCAAGTCCAAAGGAGTTGATTACTGAGATTCTACAACAGAAGAAACTACAGGGATGCATATAACAACGTGGCAGGTAAACTAACAAGAAAGGTAATTCTTGACACAAGCATATTAGGCAGAAGAAACGTAGCACATTCCCATTGAAATAGGTTCAATATAACACGATTTTGTTGATAATTATTATTAATATTACACAAAATTGGAGGCAAGAATTTTAAATGTGCAAGAAAAGTAACAAAATAACAAAAAAATGGAGTTGAAATTAGATGGACTCGAACTCCACAAATGTGTGGGCGCCTACGTACCCCGTTAGACGAGGATCAGAGTCCACGTAGTTCTTTAAAGGGTTACTGATCATACCTGCCACAGCATGGGCAGAATTGGAGCTCATACCTGAAATGAAGATGGCCAGGGGGAAGCAAAGAACTCAAAGTGGAATATTTAAGGCTAAGAAGGTTATGCCGTACCTACCAATTGATGGCAGTAATCTAATTAACGTGGTGAAATTCTAAAAAAATAAGTGCAGCTCCACTATTGACAACCAATGGACAGTTGATAATAATACAAAGAAAAGATCCAACTTATTGCCTAAAGCATATTAACTGATCCTGTCTGCATTGGACATTGTTACACATCTAAGCATAGGCGACATCCAGAACAACCTCAAGTGGTGGCACGCTTTGCCTTACCACACCAAAACAAAAAGGTTTCCATCAAACTAATTTCAGCGAAGCAAAACTTCTAAAAGACCAAAGGAGATGAGCTGAAAAATATAAAACCGCCATGCAGTCTAAGTTGAGGGAAGACAGAAAATATTTGGGTATCAGAACTCCACAAATCGCGTGGATGCCTACGTACCCTGTGAGGAACTGACCAATTATCCAAATATTATCCACAATACTATATAACATTAACTTATATAAGATAAAGATAATATCTGAAATGTATCAACATAAAATACAATACAATATCCACAATACTAACACACACTTCGAAACTTGAGGTGGTGTTAGTTATAAATGAGACCATTAGTGATGACCCTAAACCCATATTCACAAATGATCCCCAAGCCACCGATCGAGTAAATTAGGTAAACAAATAATAATACAATCTCTTAAGAGATATTGGCGACAGATTAATCTAGAAAATGTCTGCGGAAAAACACTAGCCCCGAAAGTTGTACATAAATCACCATAACTACACTGTAACTACACAATAACATTCACTTGAGAAGTTTCAAGGCACGATATTAACATTAATTTGAAAAGTAGGTTTAAGAATATTCAAAGATGCATCAGGAAGGATGCTCTTATTTAAAATGTTAAGGAATAGCTTGGCACCATTCATTTAGTTGGGGCATTAATTTACATATAAGAGCCCCATTTTTCTTGCCAGAAGTATGAAAGCTATGACAGATAAACCAGCTGTGAATCTTCCAAAATATCAAAAATCTACGAATTTTCTGATACGTGTCATAATTACAGAATAAATATCAACAAGTTGAAATATATATCAATTAACATAATCTAAACCAGACAAATATCAACAAACTGAGATAAATATCAATCAAAACCCAAACCATTATATCCCATACAATACAAACTTATATTTTTCTCACAGTTATACATTTATAAATATATATTTAGGTAATTGGGGACTAAATATCCCTAAATCAAACAGTACAAGACTGTAGCTTATAGCTCAATAATGAATCAACCGGGAAGGTGCATTCTCATTAATTCAGAGCAAACATCTTACAAATCAGCAGCTGAAATGAATCTCCTTAGAAACAATCCAAATCAAAACATCCCTCAGTAGTCCAAAGTTGATATGATAGTGAGAGAGAGGCATCCATCAAAATGATTCCAAGCAGCTATCACACCAAGCTAACAATGAAACAAACACCAACAGCGGCAAAAAAAACCTCTAGTGCACACTTCCTTGTAAACACCCATAAACCAACATGCTTGAAAGAGAGAGGGGTTTTTTCCAATGCAACATTCACGACACCTAAGAGGACTATATCTTCCAGCTTTTAAAAGAGTTCGGCAAACTTGGAAGACTATCCATCTTGATACACCAATGTACAGTCAGGCAGCCACCCATCCAACAAAAAATATCATATATCGCCAATAAAACACAATATCAAGAGTTTGCAGATATTACCAAATAGTACCAAGTGAATTATGGTCACCAGAATCCTACTCCCTGTACGTGAAGGAGGCAAAGCGTATATAGCTTAAAATTCAAGGAGTTTCAGAAGTAGAGAACCCACAACAATATGAAAATAATTAACCTTCTGCAATTTAGCATGTCACATCCTTAGTTAAGTATCAGTTTCAAAGGTAATCATGCAAGAGAGAGAGAGAGAGAAGAGAGCCAGACGGTAACTTAGATCCCTTGAGAGAACTCCTGCGTTTTTTACAGACTGTTACTTTGTAAAGCTAACAATCAAGCATTTGCAGTGTCGAGGGATCTCATCAGTTAATAAAAATACCCAAGTTTTCAAAATTAAAACAAGCTCATTTCTATTAAAAGATATAGTTAGTTATTCGGGAAACACAATCCAACTTCTTGTAAACTTTTTGTCCAACTGAAGCAAAACAAGAATCAATGTGCATGGCATGATTATACTAAGTTCAAACAAATGAGACTAATATTTTGAATGGAAATGATAAGCACCAGAAATAGTTCTTCCCCAGAACCACAAACAAATCAAAAAGGCGACAAAGATGAAGAAACAATGAGTATCGGGCTCCTTACAGTATCTATCGGACATGAACACTCACTGGAATAATCTGCATGTCAGATACCTCCTTACTTCAAAAATTAATCATGTACGAGTGAGAAAAACCAGTAGAAGTGAAAATAACCAGCAGAAGTTAAAAATTAGGACAACTGAGAGGTATCATGCTTTTAGAGATTGCAACTTACTCTGTAAAGCTAATGATTAGCCAGGATCTCATTAGTTATAAAGGCCAAAGCTCCCAGAAGTCATTGCAGATGAAAGAGAATGACATTAATGACACCTAACAAAACAGAAATCTTTCATCTGATGAAGAAAAACAAAAACCGAAATAGGGGGCTATCTTTTAACCTGTGAATCGAAGGAAAAGGCAGAGGCAAAGACGAATCTGCTCAAACACACTATCAGCCACATTAACGAATTATTTAATTAAATAACCGAGATTAGAACACAAAACCAGTCAAATCTCCAGTTTCATGCAGCTCCTATCTTAGGCATCAATGATGATCAAGCAGTCTGCACAAATTTGTGAACAGCACCAATCAGTGCTCCGGCCTAACAAAGCAACCTGAAAAGTCTCACAAATTCAATGAAATTGAGAAGTCAAATCCTGTTTCCAGATGAACAAAGGATCCAACAGAAGCTTCTTGAATCCTGCTCAACAAATCCCCCATAGTCTTCTTGACAAAAAATCTGCGCATGATGCATATAATCTATTAATAGATGCCCCAGTCAGACAAAAAAACTCACAATTAATTAGAAAGGAATATGAACTGTAGAAAGAGTAGGAAGGAACGGTCAATCAAACACCCAACCATCAGAAGCCTTACCGATAGGAGACAAAGAACAGACTTTCAACCCAAGTATTCGCGAGAGAGCCAGCCATGAAGCCGAAAGAAACCTAAACAAATTAATCGGAAAGGAATATGAACTGCAGAAAGTGTACAAAGGAACAGTTGATCAAACACCAAACCATCAGAAGCTTTCCCCAAAGGAGACAAAAGAACAGACTTTCAATCCAATTATTCGCGAGAGAGCAGCCATGAAAACTGAAAGAAACCCAAACAATCATTATTATCGGCCTGAGATTGAAAACACTAAACAAACCACGAATAGGAACCACACAACCGATTGACTATCTCCTCTCTCTCTCTCTCTCTCGCGTACATCTGGGAGACTCAAAGGCAGTGGTGAAGAATCTGCACAAACACGTGATCCACCAGTCATGCTAATCAAATATTGAAATAAAATAACCGAGATTAGATTCATAGAACCGATCAAATCTCCAGCTCCATGCAACTCCTATCTTAGCCACCAAGGACAATCAATAAATCTGCATGAATTCATGAGCCACCAATGAGTGCTCCAGCCTAACAAATCGGCATAAAAAATCACAGATATTCAATTAAATCAAGAAGTCAAATCCTGCTTCCAGATGAATGGATGATCCAAGCGGAAGCTTCTCAACTCAGAGTATGGCTGATCCCCAGAGACTGACAAAAAATATGTGCACAATTCATATAATCTACTCATAAGTTCCGGTCGAACACCAAGAATTCACAAATCAATCTAAAAGGATTTCAACCATAGGAAGTGCAGGAAGGAACAATTGATCAGAGACACTGAGACGCTCAGAAGCATTTGTAGAAGGAGACAAACGAACGGCTCTCCACTATTATCATCAAACCAAATATGACGTGATAGCTTCCATGAAACTGAGGACACCAGAACCGTCATCAAGATTGCCCGCTATTGAGAAAGCTGGATGGACAAATGAAACAACAAAGAGGAACTAGACAACCAATCGATTACCACCCCACCCCCCCTCCTCTCTCATACATCTGAGAGACTAATGCAGAAGCAGCAGGAAGAAGAAGAATCTGCACAAATAAATGACCCACCACTCACGATAACAAGTATTGAGTTAAATAACTGAGATTAGAACAGGTGACCCATCAATCAAGATAACAAGTCTTGAATTAATAACTGAGATTAGAACACAGAACCAAAGTCAAATCCTATTACCGGGTGTATGGAGGATCCAAGCAGAAGCTTTTCAAATACTTTCAGACTCTGGCTGCTACCCGGAGGCGTTGACAAAAAATCTGTGCAGAAAACGCATATAATCTACTAATAAATTCCAGTCCGATGCAAAGAGTTCACAATTAATCGAAAAAGGGGCCTGAACCATAGGTAGTGTAGGAACGAATGATAATCAGAGACAGAGAGACGACCAGAAGCCTTCACGGAAGGAGACAAAGACTTTCAACCATTATCGTCAATTCAAATGAATCAAGAAAAGCAGCCATTAGACTGAAAGAAACCCAAACCAATCATTATGATCTGCCTGACATTGAAACCATGGACGAAAGATAAAACGATGAAGAAGAACCACACAACCGATCAAATCATCCCTCTCGCCCTCTTACATATGAAAGACCAAGGCAACGGCAGTGGAGGAGAAGAATCTGGACAAACGCATGATCACAACGCCAACCAAATATTGAATTAAAACTGAGATTAGGACACAAAACCGAAATCTCCAGTTTCATGCAGCTCCTGTCTTAACATCAAGGACAACCAATAAGTCCGCATTCATGATCCACCAATCAGTGCTCCAGCCTAACAAAGCAACGTCAACAGTTGCAGAAATTCAATGAAATCAAGAAGTCAAATCCTGTTTCTGGATGAATGGAGGATCCAAACAGAATCTTTTCGAATCCTTAGACGAGGCTAGTCCCCTGAAGGCTTGATCCAAGATCTATGTAGAACGCCAATGGTCTAACAATAAGTCCCGGTCTGAAAGCAAATAATTCACACTCAGTTAAAGGCGTCTGAAACATAGGAACTGTGGAAGGACTGATCGATTCACAGAGTTGAATGAAGAAGTCAAATTCTGTTTCCGGATGAATGGAGGTACCAAGCAGAAGCTTCTTGAATCATAAGACAAAGCTGATCCCCCGGAAGGCTTGATCCAAGATCTGTGTAGAACATCGCATACAGTCTAACAATAAGTCCAAGTCGAACAAAAATAATTCACGATCAATTGGAAAGGAATCTGAATCGTGCAAACTGTAGGGAGGATTGATCGATCAGGAGCACCGCCACGATCAAAAGCCATCAGGGAAGAAGAAGAAGAAGGACTCTCAACCATTGACATCGATCAACAATTCAACATCGCATGAGAAGAAGCAGCCATGATACTGAAAGAAACACTAACAATAAACCCGGTCGGCCTGAGTCGGCAAGCAGAGGAGTAACCACATGCAGTATAGCTTGAGACAGAGGCAATAAGGTTTTTTGACCAGATAGAGGCAGTAAGGTTCGTCAGTGAGCTATTTATAGGGGGATGGCGCGGGGGTGGAAGGCGGAGATTATAACAGGGGAGTGTGGGATGGACGGTGGAGATCTGACAATATCGGTTGGCGGTTAACTCGTTTCCGTGTTTTGCGCTGGAGAAGAAGCCAGATGTTCTCTTCTGTAGCGTACCGTGCAGGCAGCAGCCACGTGGCCCTCTGCAAGTGGTCAGACTCCCAAATTATTACCTTTTTAAAAAAACTTTTTAAAATAGCTCCTAACGTCTCTTTTCCGCCTAATAGCAGAAAATGTTTCAATTTTGCCCGTTAGAATTTCAAATTATTTTTTTTAAAAAAAAAAAATAGCCCCACCCCCACCCCCAACGTCTCTTTTCTGCGTATTAGTAGAAAATATTTCAATTTTGCCCGGTTAGAATTTGCCCGTTGGCTTCTCCGGAGAATTGAGTGAAAATAATGTAACTTTTTAAAATATTTCGGTAAAAGTGGTTGTGTTGAAAGAAATTACCAAAATAGTGATTTTTAACCGCAGGTTCGAAATGCGGTTTCGGATTAATGAAGAACCGCATTTTCAAAATGCAGTTCCACCGAGATTTTTTTTTTGCTTTCAAGAACCGCATCTTGAAGATGCGGTTCATATTTTTTGTTTTTTTTTTTAATTTTTAGAGGAACCGCATCTTGGTTCCCAACTGTTTCTAAATTTTTTAAAAAATTTCAACAGCTTGGAGAACAGTTCACGTCCATCACCATCACCCTCAGCTCAGCTTTTGCTTTTACAGAACACTGTAGCTGCATGGGAAATTAATATTATTCCCACTTTTACAGAGCAGAGGACGACATATAGGACAGAGGGCAGCAGAGGAGAAACTGAGAAGGCCAGACCGAGCAAAAGGAGAGAAGACAGAGACCCGAGTAGGAGGAGCTCGAGTAGGAAGAAGGAAGAAGATCGGAGCAGCTTCAGCAGAGAAGACACAGACCCGAGTAGGAGAAGACAGTCTAATTTTTTTTCTTTGTGGAACCGCATCTTGAAGATGCGGTTCCTGAAAATCAAAAAAAAAAATCTCGGTGGAACCGCATTTTGAAATGCGGTTCTTCATTAATCCGAAACCGCATTTCGAACCTGCGGTTAAAAATCGCTATTTTGGTAATTTCTTTCAACACAACCACTTTTGCCGAAATATTTTAAAAAGTTACACTATTTTCACTCAATTCTCTGGCTTCTTCACCCAACAACCTGCACTTGCTATTCCTATATATATATATATATGTATATATATTCATTACTATATATGATAGTTTAAAACCTTAAAAATATTTTCCATAAATAAGTAAAATGATAAAATTATTTTTAAAACTATAACTATCACTAATTACTCTATAATTTTCTTAATTATATATTTTATTTTTTATTCACGATAATTGTAACAGATAAAAATATGTAAAATAAAAAGTATGATTTAATAATAAACCTATATTGACCATTTTGTTCGCAGCACCTGTTTGCATATGTCATTATTATATTATTATATTATTATATTATATTATATGAGAGAAATGAGATTAGTTGATTTCACTTTTAAATTTTTTAAAATACCCTTAATAAATATACTTTTAATAAAAAGAAAAATTCAGATTAAGTGATAAAATCATTCATATAATTACAACTACCAAATAGTGTTATAATCACTCTTTAATTTTTTATTTTTAATTATATATTATTTATTTATTTATTTTGTTATTATACACTATTTAAAAATTAATTATCTATAAAAAAATTAATGTTCAGTTATTAAAAATAAGAATTTATCATTGACTATAAAGCAGACAATTTCGTTGGTAAGCATTTTCGAACACGCAGTGAACAATAAGTTAGTGATTTGCATAAATTTAAAACAACCGACCCGTACACTTCACCAAACTTATTGTTCACTCTGTGGTCAATGATGCTTATGGTGCGTAGCATAGTTGTAAATGATATTACCAAAAAAAGTTGTAGACGAAATGTATATGGATGGAATTATACGGAACATTCAGTGCATCTTTGGGAAGCGGTTCTCTCCATAAGAATTGTAGACTCACAACAAACACGATAATTCGATCAATTAAAAACACCTCACCAATTTCTCTTTTTCGCGTTTGCCTAAATCAGTAGAAAATATTTTAGAAAATGATTTAATAAAAAAATTAAAAATAGCTCACCAATGTTTCTTTTCCGCATTTTCCTCTTAGACCACGAGCTGGTCAAACGCATGGGCGTCCCTTGGCTGATTGTTATTGGCTGGCATTTACCCCAGGGAGCCATTCGGGTTTAAAATTACCTAGACAGGAAACAGCTACCTATGCTGAATTCGAATTTTATTATTTAATAAAATTGATAAAGAAAGGATATGTAACTTATTGAATAAAGCCTAAATTATAATTAATGTTTAGATTGTGTGATTTTTTTTTATAAATTAAATATAAAATTAAGCAATAAATTTAGAAAAAAAAAAGAGTAATTTTAAATATAAGTATATAATAAATCTAGCAAAGAACATCATGGGACCAGCTCAGGTGGTGAGACGTACTTGTTGAGTCTGGGGGTTTGAATCACCATTCGGTGCAAAATCTCAAGAGGTCTTGTCCGGACTCATGGGCTTACAATGTATTATTCATGGGCCATAGGGACTAGTTGGGTCTTATACCATGGATACCCCCTCGTTATAAAACAAAATAAGTCTAGCGAAGGGTAATCAAAGAAAAATCTGTATGAAACAAGAAGGAGAAAGTGATAATAAAGAAATGTTTGGTAGTTATTTTTCTTCATTTCTTGATCAATTGGATATCAACAATTGAATTTTTATACATTATGGGTGGTTTATGAAACTAAATTCTCCAGGTCTTGTCCTATTGTTTCAAGTACTTCCCATGAGCGTGCCGGTTGCGCAACTTGAAAACACAAAAGAAAGTCAAATCGGGAGTGATGGTCTAATTTGACCCTTTGACACTGAAGTCAATTATCAATAGATATAAGTGTGCAGCTGAGTTCGAGTTCTAGAAGGCGTACCCTGTACTGGTATAAATGAGTATTTATAGAGAAAATAGAAGCCAAATATCAGAAATTGGCTAAGATAATAGAGATATTCACGAGAGATAATTGTGGAAGATCAATTAGGATTATGACAATATATTTAATAAATTGTAACAGTAATTCAAAGAGTAAAAAGATAATTTTACCCTTAGCAATTTATTTTCTTTTGATAAAGAAAACACCAAAACCCATAAATATTTACAAATATTAATATAAATGAAATATCAACTCAAACCAATTGATTAGAGTTCTCATTATAATTTTATAGAGTGGATTTCAAATTTTAAAATATGAAATTTCTAATAAATCAACTAAGGAAAAAACACCAATATTCCCTCGAAGATATGCGCGGGGTGTTGGACCGATAACGAGAGTATAGGTTGGCCCAATAATTTTCTTATTAGACTCCCAAACAGGGTGATCCCAGGATCGATCCACATGTTAGAAGGGTCAATGAAATTTTTCCCAGGGATCCCGGCTCGACCGTGGATTAATCTGGAAGTGCGTTTCAGTTAACCCAAGGATATTGCATGGTGTAAACACAAAAAGAGAGAGAGAATGTTGGCAAGATAAAAATATTAGAGAATAGATAGTTGCATAAATCGATTTCCTTTATTTTGATGCGAATTCATGTAGCATAACATTTTTTTTTCCTATTTGTACCCTAAATATAATTTCCCATTAGGAAAAAAATTACTTGGATACTCACTTAACCGTATCCCTTTGGGCCTAGAATGAAAAGGTTCTTAATTCTTTTTTATAACTGAAAGGTTCTTAACTTTGATTCTTTCCGATTAGACTCTCATGTTCATTTTATACGAGTAAATATTTAATGTATAATAAATATGTAATAAATTTGTTGTGTAAAACTCTCTCAGATTCTGATATGCGAAAAACTTTTATAATTCTCGAGAATTAACTCTACAAATGTCAAAATTTTAATAGTAATTTATATAACGAATTCATTATATATTATATATTGAATATTTTGCTCCTTTCTATTAGCCAACCGTGACAGCCGTACTCTCTCTCTTTTTTTTTTTAATATCGTGAGTCTCCGAGTGTTGGAATTTGTTCGTTTACGGTGCGTTGAGCATCTTGAGATCACAGAGCTAGTTCAGGGTTACTGGGTTTCATACGTTTGAAACAGACGGAACCCACAAAAAAAAAAAAAAAAAAAAAAGAAGAATAGGAAAGAGCAGTTCTTGAATTTACAGCAAACGACCTGAGGGTTCTTGAACTGAAACCAGACACCAAGAAAAACCAAATACTGAAGGCAGAATCAGAATGAACAATGCAGAAGAACAAGACAACGCGAAATCCAACCGTGCAAGAGCTTAAAGCGGCATCGCATCCATTACCACTGTCATCCCAAAATTCAAAGCTGGGATTCAGAGAGAGAAATGTAAGACTTCGATCTCTGACACTGCTGCCAATGACGAATCGAGTCTATTCAAGGTCCCATCCAATCTATTATCCAGGCTTGGCTTCTTGCTGACCTGCTGGTCGATTCCCATGCTGGCGCTCTCTCCGTATAACTTGCTGGAGCATCAGCCCGCAATTGCCCCCCTCCCAATCCAGGACGCCTTGAAAAGCAGCGCCAGCAGCCCGGCGACATAGTGTACGGGAATAGTCAGTACCTGAGGTGCAGCCTCATGACCCGACTTGTCCACCGCTCAGCAACTCAATCCAGAGAATCTTACTTGATCATCTATAGTGAACACGAAATCAATTCAATCAGCCGCGGATTTGGACGAGACAACGATTCTCAGCGGCTCCCATTCATCTCAGTATCGGATTCCGAAGTGCTTGAGAAAAGTGATGAGAAGTTCTATCGCCATGGTCGAGCCAAGCAGGTGGATAGCAGAGAGTAGCCGTGGAGGTTTGAGATTCGATAAACCGTGGGCAGAGCATGTGATTCAGCTCTTGGAGGATGAATAGAAAGGACAGCTAGTGAAGTTCGTGGACCGGAAGGAAGAAGCAGGTGACTGCCGCATGAAAGTGAATGCAAGTTTAAATCCCACATTGGTGAATTGAAAGGGGAAAGCTCGTGGAAGAGGATATAAAAGCTGAAGCCCATCTATCCATCAAAGTCACGCAGCCATGCAGTGAGCACAAAGCGAACTATTCTTTCGCCTTTTACTAAAGAATACCGTGTGCTCGCTGCTCACAATGGCATACGACAATTTTTGGAGGGCCCACTGCTCTTAAGAGCGGAGGCCCAACAAAGCCCAGTCAGAAATGTTTGGACCCTTTTGGTTCGTTCTGCTTGGTTGGAATGAAGACAAAGCCATTGCAATATTAGGTGGAGTCGCACAGGCTCTATCCAGAAGCGTGGTTCTGTAATTGCAAGGAGCCTAAGCGCCATTAAATGTGCGAACTCGGGTGTCCCGAGAGGAGGAAGACGCTCAAGATACATGAAACACTACTGCAAGGTAGCGGCTGGGCACAGCCATTTTTGATGCAGGGAAGCTGTAGATAAGTTCAGATGCGAGGCAGTGACCGACGAGAGCACAAACAAAACATAGGGGAATCTTGCTGTGGCCATATTTTGGAGCCCCATATAGCAGGGTCTGGAATCTCCAGGGGCTGCCTGAGCTTAAATAGAGTTCCCATGTTGTCGAACTGTTGGAAAAATTCATTACGAATCGAATCCCAAGAGCCATTCCCGAGGTTCAACGGAAACATCAAGTTGAATAGTGAGCAGACTTATCCCGACCACATCCTTAGTTACTTCAACAAACGCGGATGCACAAGATGCCATGCCAATTCAAAATTGTAAAGACTTACCTTACAGTAAAAAGACTGCAGACATCCAAACCGAACTCAGTTCGGAAAAGAAAATGAACCGACTCCATGACGACTCTCAAGGGACCAAATTTAGTGTTTATTGATCTGGGTTCGCGGAGATTCTTGAACTCCTTTTCCTGCAAACTTCAGTCATTTGCTCTGTGTGCACCTACCCAGAACCAGAACTCATCACAGAATGCAAAAACAAGACAGTTTCCTCGTTAGATTGATCATTATTCATTGCTCTGTCCCTTAGGAAGATTCCCACGAACAAGGATACGCAAGTTCTTGGATGAATCGACCGTGCCATGCAGCATTTCAACTGAATGCAAGGCAGCCATGAATCGACTATATAATATGGCTGCAAAGTTGCTGAAAGCATGCTGGGATACACAAATCGATAGTACAGACATACAAGTATGATGCATATTAAAAATGATTCTTGGACCTCTGTCGAGTCCGACAAAGGCGCCACGATTTTACCCGAATTCCCTTGAGCCTGAACCAAACCGAACTAACGGTTCGTGAACTTATGTAACGATGTAAGTTCATTACATCGTTACAGATGTCCTCAGGAAGAAAGAATGTAAAAAAGGTGACATCTGTATTTTTACATCGCTATAACTAGTTAGAAGACTTTTGAGGACCCGCTACCGTTCGGGTAGAAGACCCTGCACAGCTCGTTGTAACGCTCGAGATCGAAGTTACGGGCCCTCATGAGCTTCTCCTGCTTGGTCCTGAACCTGCGGTTGAAGTAACCTCGGAAGGAGGGCTCCGTCGATGTCCTCAGGAAGAAGCCGTATGCGAGGAAGAAGTGGAGGGACGTGAAGAAGAAGCAGATGGGCTCCATCACGTCCCAGCTCAGCTCCCAGAAGGTGAGCCTCATGAACCCGAGTGTCTGGACGGCCATGAAACCCAGCCCGCCGTAGAGCTCGGCCCTGACCTGAGCCATGGCTTTCTGGTCGATCTCCGACTTCTGCTCCTCCATCTGGTCAAGCTCTGCTCTTCTCGGGTCATCGGGCGTCACCGTCCATTGGCGGAGGATTGCCTCTATGGATTTGGCCACCTGTAGTTGTTAGGCGATCTTAGTGAAACTTACTAGAAGTTTCCAGAAAGATCACGCCATGGCCAATGGAACAGTTTTCTCTGTTTACCTGCTCGGGCCTGAGGAAGACGACATTCCCTAGAACAATCACGCTGCCGGACTCCTCCATCATCTTTGCAAACTCCATTCCCTGATCTTCATTCTCACACACCCGATTACAGATCTTCAGATACCTTCCGTACGGAATTGAGCTCTCAGAGATTCCCCTCAGCTCCGCCTTGAGCCGCTCCATGCGCACCAGCCTCAGCAACTTCCTGGCGTCGAGCACTGATAGCCCACTCGCTGAATCGCCGGCTGCCGGCGCCGGTGGAGAGAGGCCACCGATGCTCCACAGCCGCTCCCTCAGCCTGTCACCGACCGGGAGCGAGAGGATCTCCGGCAGTAAGCCGCCGCCGGCAGCCTGGTTCAGCGCTCTCCGCTGGAGGAACCGCGGGATGAATCTCCACTCGCCGGAATCCGGCGACTTGAGGTGCTCACGGCGAATCGGTAGAGCAGGATCGGACGCCGGCGCCGGAAATGAGCGTACGTCAGCTGCCGGAGGAGGCGGGGGAGCTCTCCGGCAGCCAGGCAGACGCTTAGAAAGGGTTCTGTGAAGCGCCATTGATGAGGAGTCAAAGAGGGCTTTTTGGCCGCTGTGGCAAAGTCTGCGAAGCTGAGGGGAAGGTATTTAAAGGGATCCCAAGACGGAGGAGGAGAGACAGAATCAGACAGAATTCTATTTCCTTTTTATTTTACAAATTTGTTTATTTAATATAAAAATTAAAATTTTTATTTCCCTCTCTGTTTTATTAATATTGGCAAGTGACACGGAATATGCACATTAAATATCATCACATAAAATTGAAAAATATAAAAATATTGTTGCGCATAACGTAATGTAGTGTAGAACAATCTCCTGTCCACGAATATCTTTAGATAATGGTCACTGATGTTCGAATAGATCTATACACAATATCCATGGAGAAAAATAAGAACGAATGGTAAAATAACTGTTTCAAAATAATTAAATGGAAATAGGCTTAAAGATATAATATTGAGTAAATTAAGATGTGGGCACTTAAAATTAGAAAAAGAGATCAAAATCAAGGAGTTCACCGATGAGAATTGAACTTGTAATCTCTTAGTATCGGGTGACACGAGGACACATTTGTGACTCCTTAAATTTTTTTTTCAGTCCATACCACTAGTATCAAGAAGTTCAATAGGATCTGTTTACAAATACATCCTTCAACGAGAAACTCTTAGGTGCTTCCCTCTCACGATGTGGCGTGAAAAAATACCAATCATAATGTGACAGAAGAGTAAATTTGTATCAATAATTCAAGCAATTATCCCATCATTGTTTCCTCCACCTTGATTCTGAATATTGACTCTCCAGCGTTGGGAGTCGCTTTTCTTTCTTAATTTGTAATTCAGATTCAAAATTACGAACTAAAACTTTCTAAATAGTAAATCTCCTCTCTTTATAATATTTAAATTAAAAATACGATTTAAGAGGAAAGAGCCGTCTTGACCAGTCCACTTCTGATGACCAATCGCTTCTATCTCCTTGCTTAATAATGTAAGGGCACATTAGTGGCTTCCCTGGATATTGGCATGCCCCCAATTGCTTTCACGGTTGCCTTTTGATCAATACGTGCAACTTCCATGAATTCGGATCCAAACTTCTCGACAATTCACGAAAGAATTGAAAACCTAAAAGGGAGAGCCCGTAATTGAACGTCTTCGCCGGGATCGGCTCGTTCATGGAATGCCCGTCTTGACCACGAACCGGGGATCCATCTAAATCATCAGGAACCTTTTTCTAAGATAGAGTTGTCTGACCATGAAATACGTCCCCTTTTGCTGACATCAACTGGGGCTTGGCAGCTCATATAAAGAGTTTGCATGTTGTCAACATTAGGTTTATTGAGTTGTGGGTCGGAATTTTTTCCTCTCAAATAATGGAGAGAGCTATGGAATCTTAGTGAGTTTGGGATCTTCTTTTTGACATGGATGGAACATCCAAAATGTCAGGCTAAATCTACTATGGCATATTAATATACAAAAGATAGAGAATTATCCTTCAATTAATTGATTGATTTAACTCAAATTTATATATGTTATACCACATCGGCTGTACAAAATAGTAATTTTCGATTTGTAATAAAATCGGATACTGCCTCATAATAGTTTAAACTTTTAAATGGAAATGAACTCAGTCTCTTATGATACCCATCACTAATAATAATGTAATATCCGACTGTCTTGACTTAACAATATCTAAAATAAGAACAGTCTCATCCTAGCCTGGTTATTGGCTCTTTGCTACAAGCCCAGCAATCCTACCGGTCACATCCAGGACCAGTTGTCAGCTCCTTAACTTGCGCCGGCTGTCTACTCGTAATAATTTCACAGTATCAATTAAAATTCATGAAATTTTTGGATATCGAGTGGTGCGTACAGTAACGGAATTACACATTCCATGGAACCTCTTTTTCCCCTTTCTTTTATGGGTGGATTACTCGGAAGAATTAATCATACACGGAAGCTTCAACATCGATCTCTGTTATGAGGGTGGTTCTCTGGGTTTTCTTATCCATCATTCTTGAATAACTTCTCACGGAATCGAACACTCGGCTTCTCTTTTACGGGTGAAGAGATGAATGAGGGTTTTCGAAAGGTGCTTTAAAAAAATTAAAATTTAAAAAATTAATAAACATATTGTGATTAAATCTCCAATTAATTTATACGAAATTGAACTAACGCCTATCAAAAATCTAGTAGAATTCGAGTCCCTTTGTATTTCCACGATGTTGACTTAACAATGTAATTTACAGTTATCACGTGTCCTTAAACACCTACCTTTAAAAACTGACATCAAACTGCACATTTGGGTGTATTGACCGCAACGTCTGTGCTCGACCCGAGCAAGGAGCGAGCTCACACGGTAACATGATCTTGTGTTATAGATCATTGGACTTATAAGAGGTTGAACGATGTTAGAGATATTTTATAATTTAAAAAATAAAATAAAATCGTATCCGATTACTATTTCCTTCTATTTTATTTTGAAGCCAAAAATTAAATTATCTCGTTACGATATTGTGGGAATTCAACATAAAAAATTTTCTAATTAATAATTAATATTTTATTCTGATAATTAACTATCACTTACTTATTTACAGCAATTTAATCTGTATTTCTTTAGCAACATTTTGATGAGGTGGGACCGGTGAATAATTTGCGGCCCCGGCAACCTTACGGCAGACACTTATTTAGAATTTTCCATGCATGGTTTTGGATTCTTATTCCAAGTTGGGCAAAGATTGCCGGCCCTAGGAAAATGCTGGAGACCCTACTGCAAGGAATAGCCGCAAAGAATCTGAATCTCGTGAGAATCGAATCACCCTCATGCTACGCATCAGATTTTCCTCGCACAATGTGCATGCATGTTCCCGTACAGGACAGATCTAGAAAATCGAATTAAAGGGACAAAACTGAAGAAATGGGTAAAATATAGATTTTAGGGGAGCGAAATAATCTAATTTAATAAAAATATAGATAAAATCAATAAATTTTATATAAGATTTTATAAACTTTTCCGAGTTCAGGGATGCGATTAACTCCTGCCTCCCAAGTCCATAGAAAGTGATACATACATAACCAATATTAGCTGGATCGTAAATGATTTGACATCTTTTTTCCTTAAATAATAGTGTTGTGAAGAGAGGAGAATTATGATTGAGGGTGATTTTCCGTTTAATAAACTAACCGAGTTTGATCTTGGATTAATCAAGACTTATTAAATTTCGACATATTAAGTGGTGTACAGAAGCCATTAAGTTTTTTCTACTTTTTAATAACACGGTGAAGAATGATCAATAAGATTGTTATTGTTAAGAAAAAAATCTCATGTCAGCCAATGAATAAAACTGATCCCGATTTATAAGAAGATTGTGTATCACCACCTAAAATTCAGGCTCTTAGGTGGAACAGATCCAAAATTCTTATGGGGACATGTGAAAATTGTACAGTTGTAAACAAAAAAATTAATAATAATTATTACAATTACTCGAGTCACTATCACTTATTTACTCACTTACTATAATAAAACCAGTATTTCTTTACACCACGTAACGAGATAAAATCATTAAAAAATTGGACGAAAAAGGAGATTATTCACAGTGCGATTTTAGGATTTTTTTTAAAGACTTTAATATTTTTTTAGAAATCTTTAGGATTTTCACCAAAATTTTAGTTTATATTTTATCACTAAATCATTTCTTATGAATCATTAACTAATTCTTATTTATTGGTGGTGCTACCAGACAGTGATTACCTTGTGTATTCATAACATATAAGGGGGCGTTTGGTTCAAGGATTATTAGATTATAAGATAAAATTAGATTGCAGGGTAAAATTATATAGAAAGTGCGTTATAATATGAAATTGTTATGTTTGGTTTATATAATAAATTAGTGGGAAGGTTGTTGGAGATATAAATTATAATATTTAATGTGATAGATTTAAAAAAAAATGAAGGGGCAATTGTGGAAACAAGCCTGGAAAAATTCTAGTGGTCCTGTAAGTGAGGTCTAAAATATGAACTTTCCATGAAAAGTTTATCATTTTACATCGAAACAATCAGGTCCTGATTTTTTTTTCTCTAAGTCAGAGTGAGGGAATCTTCGTGGGTTCTCATCCCAAGGAATCGAGGAATCCCAACAATTTGGGGAGCTGGGTAGGAATCAATCAAAGGGGATGGCTGGATTCCATGTCTGGGATTCTCGTCAGTGTGGGCGTCTGTCGACATGTAGCGGGGGAGTCTAGTCTACTATAAATCCATCAATTCTCACGTGCTTTGGTACTCTTCTCACTTTCCAACTTGCCCGAGACGGCTAGTGGGCCCCAGGTTAGAATTATCAAATCTGTCGACCATTTCGTCAATGATGTCTACAGTCGACCCGCGCTTCTCGTGCCTCTACAGTTAGGCGTGCGGAGCCGAATGGTAGGGACAATTTCTGTTGTTGGTCTCAGTTCGAGAGCGATATCACTGCACAGTTTCCTCTTATTATTTATTTGTTACAGACCGAATACGCGTTTGATCTATTTTCAAAAGCGCGTCCAAGAGAGAGTAAGGTCACTTCTACACCCTTGGTATATAGCGTTAAGTTTACTCCAACTGAAAGCGAGCCGTCGAAGTAACCCTACTCTTTATTGAGCTAATTTGAGGATTGGTGTATCCAATTTTTTTAAATTGACCCGATACATCTTACACGGTACACGTGGTCAATCAATTCATGGTAGCCTCACAGTCCTCGCACTATATTACAGTTCTTTATACTTTTCGATACGTGAAAGTTACTATATTTTATTATCTAATCGGTCTTTCAATGATAAATAAACTCTTATGGAACTCGTTCGACGCTAGCAATACTTCTTACGGGGTTTTCATGTTATCGGTTGGTACTTTTGCTGGGAGTCGAACTCAAAATATTTATCGCCCAATAGGAGTATGATGGGTATCAATTTACAATCTCGAATGGAAAGGTAACAAGGGCATTGAGCTCTTTGTTATACTCGAAAGCCTCCTCTTCTTTTTTTTTTTTTAATTGGCATGGATACAAGAGTTCTGCTCAGGGGATGAAACTCAATACAAAGTTAGAGGATAGATTTTACAGCCCGAAATACAATAATTCACTAAAAATATAGAGAAAATTAGTAAATTTTATATAAAATCTTAAAGATTTTCCAGAGTTAAAGAATGACCGTCTTGCGCCCCTAAATGCATTAGAGAACAAAGCCACCATGGTGAATCAGCTTCCGATCCATAAGTCCGCCGCCCCACTTGAGAAGTCAAAGCCTTCATATTCTGATTCTCCAGAATTGTCTAGTAATTCAATGAATCCCGATTGAAATTGAGGGGAAAAAACAAAGAAAAAACACGAGTGAGGTCATATGCTGTTCTTGCTGCTTGCTTTGTGGGTTGAAATTGTAATTAATTAAAGTTGTGGGGCAGATAAAAAAAGTCAGCTCGGCCAACATATTAGGGAATCAGGACATGTTGCACAATTGTAGATGCGCAGAACAATGTTCATTATTATTTTACTCTACTAAGGGTTAGACTAGTAGTTCCCTTATTAAATCCCCAAATAGGTAATCTCAGGATAAAATCTTAGGTTAGGAGGGTCAACGGAAATTTTTCTAGGAATCCCGGCCCGACCGCAAATTAGTCTCGATGTGCATTTCGGCGGACTCGGGGATACTGTATGGTGCAAACAAAAAAATAATTATTGTACTCTCCAAGACCTATCTACAGGATTTTGAAGGTTGTTTTATTCTCTCCCCTTTCATTTTTCCTAGATCCTAGAGTCACTCAAATCACGGGTCGGTTTGGATCTAGAACCGGACCAGTCAAAATCAGCCCGGTACTGGCCAAATTTGGAAACGGGCTTCAGCGGGTTTCTAACTGTGGGAAAAAATGATTTTGGGCCAGTTTCCTCTTGGATAGAGCTAGAACCGCCAGCTTTGGTTCCTAATGGCCAAAAATTTGAAAATTGAAATGAAATTACGATTTTTTTAATCAAAATTTAAATTACCTAGATATTCCTAATAACAAGTATATAAAAATTAGTACTTATAAAAAAAAGTACCCAACAATTAGTTTTGGGAATTTTTTGGAACGGAAATTATACTTTGTCAGTAATTTAATGATAATTTATTTATTTTATAGAACAGACCGGAACTACGAAATGGAATCGAAACCGGCCGGTTCACGAGCTGTGATCAGGCCTAATAGGAAGTCCCCCTTAAAACTGGAATTAAATAATTGTAAGTAAGACTTAACATTTACCTTTCCTGGGCATTTATTCGCTGTGGAAGTGTGAAAGAGGGTAGGTAAATTCTTGATTAGTTTGCCCGGCTGGGCACGTACAACCATAGTTTTTAAAATCGGACCGGGCCGGAAATCGGTCAAGGTATGGGTTCTTGGGTTCTTGAGTTCAACCGGGATTCAATGGGTCTAACCGGATTTTTACAAATAATACTTATAATAATATAAAATTAGTAATATGAATGTAAGATTGTTATATTCTATACATTAATTTATAATTTCAATTTTACAAATAATATTGTTATATTTTATACATTAATTTAGAGCTTAGGTTTCCTTTTTTTCTATTTTTGACTCTTGTTTTTTATTTTTTTATTTTTTTTGTTTTTCTTCATTGACCGGTTTCTTGACCGGTTCTTATGGGTTTAGTGGAAACCAGATCAAACCGACCGATTCACACTGTCCAACCCGGTCCTTGATGCAAATGGAGTAATTAGTGAAACCGGACCGGGCTGGTGTCCGGTTCCCTGTCCAACAGGTTCGACCGGCCGGTCCAGTACGGTTTTTAAAACTATGCGTACAGCACGTATCCGGTGCGTTCACATCTAGGCCTCCTTTTTCCCATTCCCCACTTAACTTTTTTTTATCCGTACCGCGTTACATTAAAAAACTCTGTTATTTTCTGTTGGGTCAGTCCACCAAGTGGGAATATTCATTCAACCGTAAATTTTCTTTATTTATAAGATTCGAACAAGATAATTTACTTAAAAGGTAAAATTATTAAATTATCTCAATCACTCCATATTGATTACTTTCTCGTGTTTTTTGTACACAATATCTCCATCTCACCTCACTCCGACTTTCGACCCATCATGGTGTGCCCAGTGCATCGAGTAAATAGCAAGGCTAACATGACCATTAAAATTTAAATACGACTGACAAACATTTTTGCAGATGAATTTCACCTGACATAATCATCGATAAGAAAAGCAACAACCGATGGATGTGTCACATAACGCAATGTGCACAAGCTGTCTATCGAATACACATCAGTTTCGAGACAAGTCGGACCCGCCTGTGATCAACCACGTACCGTTCTTGGTGGTCGAATGTGTAAGCTTCCATATCCATGTCCAACGCTCTCTGGTTTGCTCTTGACCAGTCAATCTACCATTTAGCACCGTTCCTTTTTTATTCACCTTTTTTCTAAAATAAATAAGGCACACGTCTTTTCCATGTCCATACCACCTCACATATATATATATATAATGAATTTTAATCAATACATGTTCGAACTAGATCGACCCACTAAAATGTAAAATTGGTCTGAATTTTTACCGTTCACGTAACTGGAGTCCAAAATTTTGTTTAAGAAAAGAGGTATTAAATCATTTCGACTGTCCCATTTCGGTAAATATATAGCACCTTTGCATATTGCTCGAGTGCAATGTTAAATTAATAAGTCATTAGTGGCCTCTCTTCCCAAGTTGAGGGAAAAGTGTGAACTAAAAGGGCTCATCTTACTTACCTTTTTTTCTTTTTTGCATTATCCCCAAATTAAAAATTGATCCAACAAATAAAGAGTTTCTTTTTATTTTTAATTTTTTTTCCAAGCAAAATGCGCAAAATAATTGTTAGTTAAAATGGTTGACTGCTTCTTTCAATTTAGTAAGGTCTCAATTTTGAATTTTTGAATAAAAATAATTAATGATTGAGAGAATTTTAGTCAGTGGACAGATTCGATTTAAATCTGAATCACTCAGGATCTATCGTTTATTTAAATATTTGGTGATTTACAGGAAAATAAAGAAAGCATCTTCTTCATATTTTATGTGTATGTGCGTGTGCTTAAAGAAGTGAATCTTTGACTGATGAGTGACGAATTGCTTTTGGTTCTTAAATGGGAAAAAATGTGTATCTCTATAGCAAAAAATTGCCATCCATTTAAAAAAAAATGTCCATATGATTAAAAAAAGAAAAGAAAAGTAAAGGGCATAGCCGTCTATTAGCCAAAAAATCGAATTTAACACTTATTAACTTCAGGTTGAAAACATTTCATCAAGGGCAGACAATAATAATGTACTTCACAGTGTCCGTATCTCTATACTCAATTGCAAACACATCAGACATGCACAGATCTGATCAGTGTAACACCACTAAAAACTCAATATAATCTATAGAAATCGATGTCCCTCAAATCCAGACCTAGAGAACACACTTTCAGTGGACAGTTTGATACAGATGAGTGGAAGATATTCGATATTGATGTATTCGATCCACCAAATCAGGTGGAAGTGATCATGGAATCGTTAAACCATTAGCTTTGATGGTTGGATTCAAAACATTATCATTGCACCAGCTCGACTTTCTTAAATAAAAGGGAAAATGTTGGTTTTGGTCCTCAACCTTTTGTACCATGTTCATATTTCATCTAAACCTCTTTTTGTTAATTTCAATCCTCAACCTTTCAAATATTGTTCAGTTTCAATCCTTTATGTTATTTTTAATATTAAAAAAAAGGCAATTAGGCTCTTTAATATTAAAAAAATATTTTTAATTGTAAATTTAAAATTAGATGAAAATTTTGACAAAAGAGAGGATCAAATCCAGCTACGATTCTTGTAAAATATTGATAACCTTCCCAGGAACAGTTTATAATCGAGTCACCACTAACCCATCCTTTTTTACATAGAGAGTTTCACAATTTTTTATAATTGTAACAATAATTTTTAGTTAAAAATATAATTTTAATTATTAAAAAAATTAACGTTACTTTTATTAATATTAAAAATAATGTAAAGGAACTAAAATTAAAAAATATTTAAAAGATTAATGACCGAAATTAACTTAAAAAAATTTAGGTTAGATATAAATATAATTTAGGAAATTAAGGATCAAAATCAGCTTTTACCGTAAATAAAATTGCTTGTTTTGGACCGAGGAGCCTGACGAGACAAAGAGGGGTTGCAGTGCAGAAAGAAACGTCCAAGAAAGAATCTTTGACCGAAAAAAGAGGTTGAATCTTATGTTGTCTTCTGCCTGCACGGTATCTAAATTTGATTGGTAGAGCATTTATCAATGGGTGCAATGGTCCCATTTTTTTATGAGGGACATGTTTCAAATGACAACTTCAACGTTTCGGAGGGTTTGCCGAATATCGCACGTAATAAGACCCCGTGAAATACGTCGGTCCCTAAAAAGTGTTTGAAGTTACCCAGTTTAGAGCTCATCACAATATACTCAACATCATCGTAACTCCGGGTCGAGGATATCATAGCAGAACATAGGTGTCTGACATCGTCAATTTCTTTCGGTCTGAATAGCTGGTATTCAGGAGTTCAATAGACCCTTACTAATTCCGTTTGAGATAGGAAAGCTCTCCCAAAATGAATTTTTTGCATTCACAGGACTTGAATCCAAGATTTTATTTAAGCAAAAGTGACATCTCACTACCTGAATCAATCCGCTTCGATAAAGCGTTCGATCTTGACAGATGTGCTGTGTGTGCTGGAATCTTGAGAAAACTTTGTTCTCTCTCTCTGTTTTTTTTTTCTATTTTTTCAATCCTTTTTGAGAAGGAGAAACTGTACTCTTACGATGGCCAAAATCAGAAAGTGCCTGGTTAATCACATTGCTAGAGCATGGTAAGAATTGAATTAAGGATTTTTTTGCATTTCCAGTCGAGAGCGGAACTATTGTACTAAACTCATTTTCTCTTTTCTTATTGAGATAGATCTAGGTCGTGGCGCCCGCGGTTTAGGAACTGGTCGATTCCGATTCAGAGTGGACATGGAACTAGCATTGAACCGTCTAAAGAGAGGTTCAGGGACTGTTTCGAACCGACCGGTTCAGTCCTATTAAATTTAAAAATAAATGAAACTAAATTTAAAATAAGTTAAATTCATTGATTTCAAATTAATTTTCTTATCAAAAATTAAGTTGCCTACATATTCTCTTAGAATTCAGAGGAATTAAAGCCTACCAAAGATTAAATTAACTTTTTTATTTTTTACAGTTCTGGTCCAGTTCCGAGTTGACGGTTCCGGTTTCTCAGGGGTATGAACCGGCCCTGAACTTCGGCCTTCAGGATTCCGGGCCGGTTCCAGGCCCAAACTGGGTTGTGGCAACCACTAGATCTGAGTGCTGTCGGGGTCTCCAAGAGCTGCTAGTCGTCTTGAATGATGGGCCCGACAGCCCGTGCAAGTTGTGGTTTTAGGCCCGACACGCTAAAATTTGGACCAACTGAGCCATGTCGTTTCGAAGCAAAGGCCGAAGTACCAAGGATGTTAAGAACCATTTGGAATTGGATCCACAGCGGTGGCAATTTTTGAAATCTTTCCAATTGAAGTCCCCGACGCCGTCGATTCTCGATATCGTATTAAGATGACGTCAATAGCACCGGGAATTTTACTGGTCGTTTTTAAACAAAGAGAAACTGTGAATTTTCGGAATATTTAGATGTTATATGAAATGAGAAGCTTTGGTGATTCCCACTTATATCCAAAAATCAGTGAATTTTAACGGTTAAATTGGAATACTAACCGTTGAATTCTGTGTTGTTGTATCTAAAAATTCAACAGACATAATTGTATTTTGTGTTGTGAGAATTTGCGAGTTTACGTCAGTGAGAAACTACTGGAAATGGATCTGAATTTATGTAAAATATTGTCGTGGTCAGGAGTTCATTACAAGATTATTAGTTGACTAGAGACTAGATTAGGGATGGCAATTTGATCCGGGCTTGTGCAGCCCAGCCTGCCCCACTCCTATTTGGGGTGGAGCGAGTCTGAGTCCGGCTACCACCCCGCCCCAATTTGTATTTTATATTATTATATATTTATATATTTTAAAATTAATTTACTTAATTTATGAATACTTTTATATTAATAAACGAGAAAATAATCGTTGCATTATATTAAAATTATGTAAATTCTTAATTTTTTTAAAAAAATTATTTAATTATACTATCATAAATATATAAATTTATATCATATTTTCAACTATATTTTATATAGTATTAAGTAATTTTCTTGAAATCGTGCCCTAACCTGACCTGCACATGGCAAGTCTGGGTATCGAAATACCCAACCTGCCCCAGCCCATTACCATCCCTAGATTAGGCACATTTCCACCCAAGCCCACCCAAAACCCTTAAACTATTAGTTGATAGTACCTAATTCTCTTATAAACTAAGAATTATGCTTATATTTAGTGGATGTGAGATCTAACACTGACTAATCCAAGTTCAAATCGAATGAACCCACTAAGCTGTAAATCTCTTCCATCATAAATTTTCTCTACTTACAAGACTCGAACCGACACCTACTCATGTCGGTAAAAAGGAATAAATTTGATGGAATGTCATGCCCCATTTTCGATATTGGTATGAGATCGTGATTGACCGCTTACTAGACGACCTGAATAGCCCAATAGTAAACGAACTGTTACTTAAAATTTTCTTTATTTATTTTTTATATAACTCTCTCGCAATAGTTTTACAATTAAAATTAACATGAAAGTTTACATTACATTTCCATTCTAACCAAAACAAAACTATGAGGATTATAGGGAGAATTCTCCATACACCATTAACCCTCCAGTAGAACTGCTAAATTGCTAACTTTCAGAATTCTCCTGATTCCGGATTCAGGGAGGTAATAAGATAGGGGTAAGCTCGTTGCTTGGTAAGTCACTCATTGCCTAGTAAGTAATCATGATGCACTACTACCGGATCAAGTATCAACAAGAATAATCCTCATTTCAAAATAATTCGGTGAATAAGATATAAATGAGTAGATATCCAGTAAAAAAAAATAAACCATTTAGAATAATTTGATTTCCACAAATCAAATAAGTAAAATGAAGCCATTTATAAATAATTCAGGAAGAGGCAGCAAATCATGCAATCAATTTCAAACTACTTTCCATAAATCATGACTCAAAATTGTTTTTTTTTTTCTGTGAATATATATTTCAAAATATTTTTAAAATATCCATAAATCATTCGGATAATAACTTCAAATCATATGGCTCACTTAGATATTTTTCATTAATCAGGTTCAAACGTTTTACGCTCATTGTCTTTGATACTACGGTGACACTTCATCATGTCAAAAAGACTCGCCGGTATAGTCGCCAGTCCAACCAGAGAATTTTCCGGTATAGTTGCCGGTTCGACCTAGAGAATCTGCCGGTATAGTCGCCGGTTCGACCTAGAGAATCTGTTGGTATAGTCGCCGGTTTGACCCAGATAATTCGTTAGCTAGTTTATTCAACGTATTGCAATACTCGACATGCAGTGGGCAGATGAGCTTCAAATCAAAAGCGTAATATCATTCAAATCAAAATAAATTTTCATAACTCAGTAAATGCAGATAATTTCACAAAGATCACGTATCTATCAAAATACATGAAATCAATAATTCGATCACGAAGAGAATTTAAGCATGTTCCGATAAAATAACTTTGCGATACTTTATCCTATTTTAAAAAATCATAAAACATATTTCATCCTCTTTTTAATTACACAGAATAGTTCAGAACAATAACCATGATATACATCAAATAACATTTTAAAATTTCACAGATAATAGAAGTGAGTCCCAGTTACTTGCCTCAACGGTCCCTAATCGATACCTCGAAATTAAATACCCAGACCAGAAGGTGTTCTTGGCTGACGACTTTGGTTATTGCCCTGTCGTCTCCTTTGCCGCTTCCCTTTTATTTTTCTTGTTGCATTTAATAAAAGGAACTCAAACTTATACTCACATTAGTCGTCATTCCTCTTCCTTTTTTTCTATTAACAGATTTGCTTTTGCCCAAGATTTTGTCTTTTGGGAAAATCTTCTTTCCCTTTTTTTTTTTAAATCAATAGAATTTGAAATGGAAGAAAGATATTTCTTCAAATTAAGTCCCTTCATTCTTTTTTTTGGTAATGGCACTTTTGATCCTTAACCTTTTATATTTTTACCATTTTGATTGTAAACCTTTATTTGTTATCATTTATGTCCTCAACCATTTGAGTTTTTGTCACTTTAGTACTACCGTTACTTTTTCCATCCAAAAAAGTATATTCCATCTAAAAACTATTTCATCCAATAATTATTTATTAACAAAAATATTTTTAAAAAATAAATAAATAAGAAAAACAAGTAAACAAAAGTGAAAAATATCTGTAGAGTTTTACAGGTGAGCACATTCCCTTCAAAATTGAGGCACATTCCTAATTGAAAATTGATTGATGACTGTTATCAATAAAAAATGACTCGTTATGATAAAAGTGAGTTTTAATTTTAGAAGATACACCTGTTATTAATCAATATTTCCTTAATCAGGGATCGAATATTTTTTTAAAAAAATATTTTTGCTGAAAAATAATTTTTGGATAGAATATTCTTTTTTGGAGGAATATTTTTTTTGGATGGAAAAAGTAATGGTAGGACCAAAGTGGCAAAAACTCAAAAGGTTGAGAACAACGTGAATGATAAAAAATAAAGGTTTAGAATTAAAATGATAAAAATGTAAAAAGTTGAGGACCAAATGTGTATTTTTCCTTCTCTTTTTTTTTTTTTAGCTAATATCTTACTGTCTTTTAGCTTCTTCTAATTTCTTACTCCAGTCAACGGAATATGACTAATAGATTTAGTGGGCTACTATCACTGTCCTTTTTTTTTTCCTGAGTAATTTGTCATAATATTATGTATATAACACGTGCATACATATTTATGGACTGTACATGCAGAATCCATCCGGACCAGGACGAACTCCCCACTGATCTAAGTTATGCGCAGCTCTATTTTCAGATCGGTAGTCCCAAGCCTCAAAATCTTCCCAATGATGGCCTCGATGTCTGAAATGATTCCCTTAATCTCCCATGGAATTTCGATCTTCCCAATGATGGCCTCGATGGTGGTCTTGGAATCGGACAAAATCTTGATTTCCTTCCAACCCCACATTTTCAGCAACTTGTAGGGCTAATATAATCACTGTCTTTCTATTTGTTTTCCTTTCAGATAATAAGAACATATTTTTCTCACTTATGAATATGTTCTTTTATTTTGATTTTCAAAATACGGGATATTACATGGAATGAGACTTGAGAGAAAACCACCGATCCTTATCATCTGAAAGGAAAATGACCTGTCACCTGCATGCCACAGTGCACGCATAAATCGACATCTCTTGTCACTCTCACCGTAGTTATCGAATCCTTTCCACGTTCTCCATGCAATTACTCGACGACAAGGATCTGCCCCCGGAAGCCGAAAACGAAGATCGAGAGATAAAATTGAAGTTCATATAATATATATGTATATATACACACACACGCACACACATTCCAGTAAACGCCCACTTCCCCTGCAGTCAGAAATACATCAAAGATCTTCGGGGAGAAGCCCTTTGAGGGGCAAAGGACCTCTCAGATGACCACTGATCGCTTACATTTTATCTACATCGACCCAAAATGTACCTCTATATAACTCCGGAAAAAAAAAAAAAGAGAGGCGGGTACTAGTCACTAACTGAGATGATTGGCGCCGTCAACTTATACATACAGGCAAGGGGGAGGGAAGGGAAGCGGGAGGGACTTCGACAACAGCAATCGAGTTAGCGTCCACAACAGGGGTCGGGTCATTTGAAGACGGTCTTCATTTTCTTGGCGGCCTGGACAAAGCCCATGATAACCTGCAACTCGTCCATTTGCTTCACCCAAAGAAAAGCACACGATTTTATTTTATGCTAAGTGAGACACTGACCAGTTCAGGATACAGTAAAGGTTCGATATCACTGAATCTGATAATCAATCGATCAATCAATCACAGAGCTCAGGTAAGGAGCAGCAGTTTTCAAGCAATCTAATCACAAGGGAATGCTATATGGTTGAATCTAAAGCCGGGTACCTGAGCCATAAAGTGTCTCTGAACAGCTTCAATGAGCTGCTCCTTAGATGGGTTTGGGATCACATCAACCTGAAGGACATGATAGTGGTGTTGAAGAAAAGCTAGCACATAATGCAAGAGAATAATCGATAAATGTCATCATATATTTGCAGGTGCTAAGGAAGAACTCACGAGATTGAAATGGTGCCAGTATCTCCACAAAGCAGCCATCTCCAACTTGCTGAGATCAACTTTCTGTACAGCAGAATATCGGAGATAGAAAAGAGATTATGGAAAAGCATTTAAAGGACAATTTAAACAATTTAATCCATGCTATCCAAAGCCAGACAATACGACGAAATAATCCATACAAATCAGAAAGGAGTGTTGACAAATGTACCGTGGGTGCACGGGGAGTAGAAATAGAGCCCTTGGACTGTGAATCACAAGAACGAGTCCTGCTCAAGGTCTTGTGCGATGATTTATTCACTCGATGCCTCGATCTGTGGGACTTTTGAGTGTAATCTGATGCTGAAAATCAAGCAGCAGCACAAGCATGATCACAGTCGCAATGGGCCAAGAGAACAGTTAAATGATAAAGCTAGACAGGGGGAGCTTTTATTCAACATAAAAGCAAAAGTCGAAAGGCAAATTGGATCCTATGTAACAACCTCAACCACTTTCTCCTGACAGAACAGCATTCCCAATCATGAATTAGGAAGAAAAGCATGTTACAACACTGTCGACCAAAATATGATGCGTCTAGGATAAGCTAATGGCTTCCAGGAAGTCTAATCACCCTTTCTTCACCCTAATTAAGACAGTTAGGCATGCCTAGGAAGTCTAATCACCACGGTGACTAGCGACTTTTCACAAGAGCAATAGTCAAGGCTGCGGAATATTTGAGCCAAGAATACACTGATCGAAGGAAAAAGCTAAATTGAACTGTGCAAAAACTGCTTGTGCTTGAAGCGCACTTGAGACTGGCATGTTGCTCGACCGAGTCTATTTAGAAATGGTATGTCTTTCGATCTCACCATTATCAGATCCATGCCACTGTCCATTCTCATAATCATGCTCGTCATCATCCTCGTTGCCAGTTGGAGCCTCGATCACACTCAGAGCGTTTCTCTGCAACTTAACTTCTATGCCGTTCGTCAGGACCTGTGTTTCACCAATTCGATCAATTTTTCAATAATTCATTATAGCCAACATTATTTGACACTCTGCTAGGACCAGACATCTTTACCCTAGAACATAAAAAAGGAAAAGCTAGCCTGCAAAAACAGTTCTTTTGAAGAAAAATAGAACAACAAACAGGTACAATTTTACCAAAACAGTTTCCATTTTCTGGGCAACGAAAATTGGGTGGCATCTAAATCACTTTCTTCCATCATTTACAATACCATAAATTCAAGTCCACGGGTCAAAAGCAAGATTCTGCCCGTTTGGACTTTAACAGTGTCAGTTGTCAATTGGGTGTGCTCCAGAAATAATTCAGCTCGCCAATTGGATTATATGCATTCAGCAATTAAGATAGAACTCATCTCTTCGGAGACAACATATAAAATTGGAATGATACAGAGTAGATTAGCATGGCCCCTGCGCAAGGATGACGCGCACAATCAAGATAGAACTCAACCTGAGCTACGAGACTAGATCAAAGTGAATAATCTAAACATAAATCCAAAGAGGGAAACGAGTCTACAGAGCAATCAGGTTAATGGAGATCAGTAGTAAGTATAGACGGAATCATCATCATAGCAGAACATGCAGAACAGGACGGACCAAACATGTAAAGCCTTAAAACAGCTGTACAGCAAGAACTGAAGTGACACCGAACTAAAGGGAGACAATGCACCATGAGACAGAAACAACCAAAACGAAGACCAAGACAGATTAATTGTCAATAGATCCACAGACAAAATCCAACATGCAACCACAAAATATTGACTTTCAACTGTTCACACACTCCCAATTGACTATTTCTACATGGCATTGATCCACGCAACAATGAGCGACAAATTTGCAATCGAACAACACCTTCACCAACAATGATTGTAGAAACCCATTTGGAAAAACAAAAAAGGAGGAATTAATCCAGCACTATTGAAAAAGAGGGGGAAAAAGGCTAAAATCCAACTGTTGCCAGTCCAAACAGTGACAGTTAAATCGAAATTCAGAGCAATCAATCTTAAATGCTGAAGCACTGTGACAGAGAACTTACAAGCCAATGCCATCCGCCGAGACCAACGGCCTTCTTCACCACGCCCTGGAGGCCGACGAGCACGGACTTGGTTCGGTTGTTCCCGGTGACCACGACCTTGGTATGACGAGGCAGCAATGAGAGCTCCTCCTCGCTGCTGTCACTGCTTCCAAAGCTTGTCAAGTGAGGGAGGCCCCCGCCATTGACCGAGCTCTCCACTGCTTGCAGCATTTCCGGGTTTTACCGATTGAAGCAGGGAAAATCGAAGCTTGGGCAAGGGAAATCGAACGCTATCACGTGAAATCGGTGTCTATGGAAAGATCATGCATTTGTGAGCTCGAATTTGGAGGTCGCAGAGACAACTGGGAGAGACAATCGCCGGAAAAATCTGGTTTTTACCAGCAGGAAAAACACAGAGCAAGTTAAGAGTGACAACAGGGGGGGAGAGAGAGTTTCTTCTTTATGGTTGGAGAGGGAAGTAGAGTCGGGTCGTGCTAATTTTGGAGTGCTGCTTTGGATCCCGACGACATGGGGAGAGCCAATCGGAGTGCGCCAAGTAGGAGAGCGTCCGGCCAATTAGTTTTGGTGGGGCCCGTGATGGGACGGGGGCACTTGCTCCGCGGCTTGACGCAAAACCGCTAGCGGTTTCAGGTTATTGAGGAGAGGCGGGGGAGAAGTTCACTGGGTGTTCCAAATGTACATGGGTGAGTTTTTTTTTTTTTTTTCCTTACATTAATGAAAATGTATTTATTACTTAAAAAATAAGTATATGAATAAAATATTTAATAAAAAAAATTACATGATCGGATTATAAGGGAGGAATCCTCCGGAACTAACTATAAAGGAAGATATATGTGAATCACATTAGAGAATGCACCGTACAATCATAACTAGTCAATTAGCCATTAAAGTCTCAATCATAACTTCATGTCGATCTACATGGACCTCGGTAAAAACCGAGTTATTAGAATCCTCAAGTTATTAATTCATGTAGATCTCAGTCATCTTGAGCCTTATTCGGGCATTTGGCTCCTTCACGTAATAAAGTCTTATGAGTCGGTTCAGATCTGAGAGGCGAGCGAAGGCGGGGGAGAAGGTGGCTCAGATATGAGGCAGGGGCGGGTGCACGGGAGGGGCAATGAAAGCAGAGGTGGAGGTGGGAGGCACTAGTGGGTGAACGGAGGCGGGCGGTGGCTGCTTAGATCTGATTTGGCAACTGAGATGGGTGGAGCCACAGATCTAGGAGGATCTGGGCTAAGTCGTCTCAAATATCGGGCAGGGGGGGCCGCAATGGAGGGCGCGGTGGCAAATCGATGGGCTGAGTCTGCAGATCTGGGGCTGAGCAAACTTGTCGGAGTTGCAATGACGTGGAGGCGAGGTTGGGCGCACAGATTCTGTAGAAAGGGGGAGAGTAGACAATGAACCGCTGGGAAAACAAAAAGAGGACAAACGAGCTATCCGGGCAAAAGCCACCGACATCGGTGGTGGAGGCATATACAGCTATGGCCATAGATGAGCGATTGGTGGAGGCCGCACGCCTAGGCTCAAGGGAAGGGGGGCCGACGCGCCCAACTAGAGCTGGACCCGTCGGGCCAAGAAGGCTTCTATTTAGAGGAAGTTTGGGAGGGTTTAGAGAGAGATGGAGAGAAGAGCGAGATAGTTATATGATTTAACATTATCAATAATTTAACTTCAATAAAAAAATTCGTAAAAAAGCTATTTAAATTATTAAAAAATTTAATTTCTATCATTACATATTTTAATCAAATAACTCGTAATCAATAATTTAAATTAAAGAAAATTAAAAAAAAGTACACTTTTAATTTGAACTTTTTTATATTTTTATTCTGAATTTTTTGATAGATTTGAACGCAACCTTCTCACAAATATACATTTTTAATTTCTGATTATTTTAATACTAAAAATTTTCATTAATTGGCAAAAATAAACGGCAAAAAAGGTGCGCAAGTATGTTAAATTTTCCCAGTAACAAGGAGATAGTCGAGATATGTAACAACTCAAAATATTTTAATGATATCTTTACTAAAATTTATGTGTGAATTTGTTGTTGATTTAAAAAATTTAGCACTGCGGAAGTGTGTTCGTTGATATAAGTTCTCAAGTTCGAATATTTTAAATGGAGAGAATTCATCTCGGGAGGGTTTGACTCTCTAATGGGTCTTCCCAGCTCAAATTGTATTAGTCATGACTTGTTGAGTTTCTAGATATCAGTGATTTCGACTGAAAAATTTTTTAGCACTCAACCAATACGAGTTGATTGAAATGTTAATATATCTCTTTTTTTTAAACAAAATTTCGAGTTTGAGTATTATAAATAAGGAAAATTGATATCGGAAGAGTTATGTCTCTTAGAGAGCCAAGTCAAGTCTCATTAAATTTCTAGATATGACGAAAGTGAATTAGTTGAAGTGATAATAAGTCTCTTCCCCTAAAGTAAGATCTTAGATTCGAGTCTTGTGAACGGATAAGATTTACTTTGAGAAAGTTTTACTTCTTAGTGAGTCCTCCCGGCTCCAACTGGATTAGTGAGAATCCATCGACTTTTGAATATCAGTGGCATAATTCAAAAAAAAGTTTCTGTAGAAGTGATATTGACTAATGAGACTTCTAATAAAAAGAAATAGCATTTGTAAATTTATTGCTGTATTTTATTTTTTAATCTAATAATTAATAAAATGATATTAGTGAAGCTAATAGAATATTTAGGGTAAATGATAATTATTCATAAATAACAATCTAATTTCTTTCTCGGCTGTTTTATTTTCGTTTTTGTTCTTCCGTACTTCTTCTTCAACCCACCAAAAACCCTCGCTACTCGAGAAAACTCCAGCAACGCGATTGTCCAGCTGCTGTCTCTGTCAAAACTGCAGATCTATGCCCTCCCTGGTCGGTCTCTCTTGTTCCTCCAACTCGTCTTGTTCCCTATTTGTTTTCAGCGACACCGTTAATGCGGCATAAAGACATATCAATACGTTAATTGTCTGTCAAAGGATCATGTTCTTCTTTCTAGCTGGATGTTCCCCTTCCTGTTCATAGGAATGCTTCTCAATTTTCTCCGAAGAGTCGACAGTGTGATTGAGACAGACCCATTAGTTTTTAATTAGCTTCTTGATTGACTCTATCACATGAATATTGCCGTTTGTGCTCTTGTGAATTGGTCCACACTGCTTGAAGGTCGCGGACAGCTATCACTCTCTTTCGTTGTTGGAGAAGGGATTCAATTGCCCGGTGTGGTTATGAGCTGTTATTTGGGGCAAAGTCCGATGTTCCTGGCATGGAAAGGAACGTGACTTGTTAAAGCTTGGGGAGGTTTTATGCTTTGTGGGCAGTGGGCAGAGTGTGGCTCGTTGGCCCTCAGTTTTAAACAATCCGTGGTGTTATGGAATTTCTGATATTTTATTGTTTTCAGAAACACGAGCAATTATGGAAGATTATATCGTATCAGGTTATGCTGAGATGATCTGTGCAAGAGAATTACTAGTTATATTCTTTTATATGCAAGTTTTTATGTTTCAGATTTTGATGTTATGGAGCCTCGACTGCTGTAGAACTCATGTGCTGATTGAGGTTTCTGAATGTAACCCAACATAATATGGCACTGTTGCTGCAGATCTTTCAAAGCTAGCAGTTGATTCTGCAAATTCTTGCTGCTGTGGAGATGGAGAGATTGAAATCGCTCCTTCCCGACAAACTTAAGCAGAGAGTCACCACAAGCACTTGCAGTGATCTTCTCTCGACGTCCTCTTCTCTTCTCGACTTCTTGCATCCCTTGCAGCAGTTTCAACTTATCATTGAGGACCTGGCTGATCCCAAGAGGGCGCTGTGTGCTAAGAACAAGGATGCTGCAATGGAATTGAAGCAGAATGGCAACCAGTGCTTTTCTAGTGGAAACTACTCCATGGCCCTAAGTTACTACTCCAAGGCACTACGTGTTGCTCCATGGGAAGCAGAAGACAAGGGCAAGAACAAGGACTTGGTTTCGGTTTTATATGTCAACAGGGCAGCTGTTCTGTATAAATTAGGTTATACATTACAGTGTAAACGTGACTGTGATAGGGCACTTGGAAGGTCTACAAGCTATTCAAAGGCATGGTTTTGGAGAGGAAAGGCAGATGCTGCTCTGGAGGACTATGGAAATGCAAGTTCTGATTTGAAAATTGCAATTTTAATGGAAGCATCCTTGGTTGGAAAGAAACAGATTGAAAGTGAACTTTCAATCATCCTTGAGAAGCTTACCGGAGGACCTAGTTCACTGTCCCATAATATTGATGGTCTCTCAAGAAATATGGATGAGAAGTGTGAAGTAGAGATCGAATGTGTTGTTACACCACATAAAGGAAGGGGAATGGTTTCAAAAAGAAAAGTTCCTCCATCCTCTCTTGTCCTTATCGAGGAGCCTTATGCAGCGATCATCTCAAAGCAGAGTCGGGATTCCCATTGTCACTATTGCTTTGATGAACTTCCAGTAGACCCCATCCCCTGTAATTCGTGTTCAATCCCATTGTACTGCTCGAATACTTGCAGAGGAAAGGCAGGAGGAAGAATATCGAGAAATAGCAAGGCAGCATTTGGAGATTATGTAAACATGCCAAGAGACCTCAAAAGGCATTTTGAAGATATCACCTTAGATACAATTAATGAAAAAAATATTGGGCAGTTTCAAGAACATGAACATGAATGTTCCGGGGCAAATTGGGCTGTGGTACTTCCATCTGAGTTAGTTCTGACTGGCCGTATAATAGCGAAAGCCCTCCAACAGAGAGGGGATTTTCTAGACAATACAGAATCTAAAGAGCCTCTAGACCTTTGTCACAGTTATTCAGAATTGGCCCCGGACATCAAATTGGAATCACATATTTACTCAATGGTACTGTTGTGCTGCCTCCAAAGGTCCTGCAGCATTGACATTCCAATAAATGCTGTCTCTATCTCCCAGACCATCATCCTCTTGTCCCAAATCAGACTAAACTCGATGGCTGTTGTCCGAGTGAAATCTTCAGATTTCCATTGCCTACAGGATTCTTTTGGAGGAAATTTATCCAGCCGGTGCATTGATGCCAGTTCAATCGAGCAGATCAAGGTCGGTCAAGCTATTTATGCAAAGGGAAGTTTATTCAACCATTCTTGCAAGCCGAATGTCCACATTTACTTTCTATCTCGCAATCTCTACATCAGAACTACAGAGCAGGTCCCAGAAGGGCATCCTTTGGAGCTCTCATATGGCCCACAAATAGGACAGTGGACATGCAAAGACAGACAGAAGTTTCTCAAGGAAGAATACTCATTCGAATGTCAGTGCAGTGGTTGTTCGACTTTGAACTTGTCGGATCTCGCTCTGAGTTCTTTCCACTGTGTCAGGCGAGATTGCAATGGGATAGTGATTGATACTGAACAAGTTTCTTCTGAAAGAATGACAATTAAGCGTTCCGGGGGTGTCAAGAATCCAAAGAGCCTGGAGCCCTATCTGCAGATGGAGAACCTGAATAATCTCGATGTGGAGCCAAGTGGAGGCCCAGCTCGGGAGAATGGAGGTTACTGTCTGCAGTGCAGGTCCTACTGCGATTTACGTACTTGTCGTGAAGAGGTAGATAAAGCCTGGACCATTATCGAAAGGCTGAATCATAAAGTGGCGGCAAGTGAAATAGCAGAAAGTTTGATTCGTAGTGCGTCTGAATCTCTCCATTTGCTAAAACTGAGACTGCATCCGTGCAACAAGCGAATTGCAGAAGCCGAGGATATCCTTTCACAGGCATTTTGCATGATTGGTAATTATCAGTCTGCCTTGAATCATTGCAGTGCTTCGATTGTGATTCTGGACAAGCTCTATGGTCCCGATCATATCGTGATTGCACACGAACTGCTGAAGCTCTTGTCCATTGAGATTGGCCTGGGCAACTTCCCTTCTCCAGAAATTGCAGATCGACTCCGTAGAATTTTCGAGTGTTATTACGGTTCTCATGCAGATGCGGTGTTTCCTTATTTGCGGTCCCTAGAAAAAGATATCGAGAAATTGGTACTGTGAATTCGTATCTGGAGTGGCTGTCGAGAGATTCTTGCACTTCGGATCAATCTTAACAGTTGATCAGTAAAGATCCATCATCATCATCATTTTGGACCTGTAGTGATCAATGGCAGTAACTATCCATGTGTAGAGGAGTGTCCTTATGCTCAATATAGGTGAGAAGTTCCATCCTGAAAGGTTGAGTGACCTATCAATGTCAGGAAATGCACAGCATATGAGGTTAGGCTTTCGACTTTTGAATTCAATCATATGCATATAGTTTTGTGATCCCTGTTCACATATAGTTTTGAAGTCGATGCCCCCTTTTGCAACTGTGCTTGTAGATTTCAAAAATCTCATCATGAACAATGTGCTTCTTGCAGCTCCATGTGACATAGACGTTAAAAGAGGGTCAACAGAAACAGAGAATATCCTTTGGGGATGTTAAGGACTGGACAGGACTGATTGAACTTCCTGCCTGGTATGATCTCTCTGAAAATCCTTTCAACATTTATAATGTCATGGAGCGTAATTTTGACAGGAACCAAAGAACGTTTTAAGTAGGGATTGATAGTTTTCCTTTTTGTTTTTGGGTCAGATTTAAGGGAAGTTCATAAGTCTGAACTTAAAAGGGAATGGTAAAGGTCAGGGTGCTCAGCTAAGCCATAGGGAAGCATAAGTAAATTTTTGGTGTGTAATATATATTTAGTTTGTTGTGTATATTACTGTTTAGATCGATTAATTGTGAAAATTTTACACGTCAAAATGTGGGAAAGAGTTACATAGTGAAATCCTTGTTTATTACACATTAAGTGTTTACCCAGGAAGGATTGTCATTAGGGAGCTTCCACCGGAGACAGTCTTGCATGTGATGGTGGCACCGCACCCACCAATCAAGTTAAATTATTTTTGTAATTTTTTAATAAAACATAAATATAAAAAAAGACGGTCTTAAAGATAATTTAATTAGTTAGTGTCACCATATAAGAGTTGTCAGGTGATATTACCGTTGCATACACGACTCTCTCCTTCTACTGTTCCCGTTGTAATAGCTCATCGCCATTGTTTTTTGGGGAGTTCTTCCCTTGTTATTTACTCTTCGTTGGCTTTCACAGAGTACGAGGATTCCTCTTTGGTTTGTGTTAATTAACCAACATTGATAAGAATCCTATCTATTTTTATTGAAATTCCCCCAAAAAGGAAAATTTTAATTTAATAATTCTGAAAATGGCTATTTTTCTGTCAGTAGGAACCGGCGCTTGTTGGGCTGTCTTTCCGACTTTTATGTACCCTTTACAGATGGTTTGCTATAATAATGTCTTCTCCCAGAGACGATATGGAGAGATCATTCAGCAAAAAAGTAATTTAGAGAAGTTTAAATTTGATTTTTGTGGGTGAGATTCCATTTTATTAATCGAAAAATTATCAATTTGAACTTTTTATGGAGCAGTAGAGAATGGGATGAGATGCCAGCGTAACGAGCTCGGACTGGAGAGCCGTGCCTGCCCGGTGCTCAGCAAACCTTTCCCATGATTAACAAGGTTAACATGTATACACTGAAGATCAAGGAAAGGCACTCGAAGATAAAAGAAGTTTACATATGAGGGGAACCCGTGTCGTGTCCACTTTGTAACTCTGGATCCGACAACAGGATCAGACCATCTATTCAGGTACTGTGTTTACTTGTGTAACTTGGAGTGACTCGTCATAGAAGATGTGGGATATCACTTGGAGTTGCTAGGATGTGTGTTAAATTTTGAAGTTAGTTTAGATCAAATTTTGTTTTCTCATTTTTTTCAAATATTGTACATTATCTTCTAGAAAGATTATATCTTGAAAATATTGTATTTTAGGATATCTTGGATAAAGATAAAAGCGAAGACATTTTAGATTGAGTGTATTGGATTTATAAATATGTGTCGAGAGTATTGATGTAAGGTATGCTTGGTGCATCCAATGTGTGTTAAGGATCTTGTATTTAGGGGTTTTTTGGGTTCCTCCTTTGTATTAGGTTGTGTGCATCGAGGATTTGGCCGTGGGCCTGTTGTTTTATCTGGTCTTGTACTCATCCTATTGTTGTTTAGTAATAAAAGGCACGGCGAAGCCTCCCTTTGAGTGTGGATGTACGGATGATAATCCACTGCTTTTTCGAATCACGTGCATCATGCGTGTAATATATTCTCTCTTCCGCTCTACATTCGCTGTTTGCGCAATCTCGGAATCCTAACAGAGTTCACCAAATAAAGATTCCATTATTTGTTGCTCCAATGTTAAAGTAACCTTGTGTTTAGGGGTTTTGGAATTCATCTTTTACCTCTTTTGCGTCAAGCTGTGTGCATCGAGAATTGGGCCTTGGGCCTATTATTTTACCCCGTCTTGTACTCATCCCACTATTGTTCAGTCATGACAGACATCGCGGAGCCTCCCTTTGACTGTGGATGTACGGACAACATTCCACCGCTATCCTGAACCACATGCATCATGGGTGTAATTTCTTCTCCTTCTGCTCTACATTCGTTGTTTTCGCTCTCCCGAAACCCTAAGAGAGGTCACCAAATAAAAAGATTCCATTATTTGTTGCTCGGATGTTAAAGCAGCTTTCGGACTTGAGCACTAAAGTTGTTTGTGCATGACACTGCACTGCCCCCAACTTGCAGGAATTCCTCCAAAAATTGGGAAGAAACTATGAAGTGCACAAAAATTCCAGTTCTGCATACTCTGCCACAGTCCAGTTGGATTGTGCTGTAGAGTAGCCGGCAAAAGTAGTAGCAGCCGAATTAAGTCATCTTTCTCAATTAAATTATCTATTTAATAAAATAATATGATAAATTTCTCTGGACCAGTCAGTGAAATGGATATACTTTTATCTTTTTTTGGTTTACACTATATAGTATTCTTGGTCAAGTCAAAGTGCACATCGAGACTAAGCTGCGGTTGAGTCGGGACCTTTGGGGAAACTTCTGTCGACTCCCATCCTAGAGATCGATGATGAGATCACCCATTTGGAACTCTAGCGAAGAAATAACTATATCGATCTCAGGTTGGTGGACGTGGATGTATTGCTAACGAACTAATAATTTCCTTTTTATTTCGCTTTTTCTTTTTTCTTGATTGCGAAATTTCACAAAAGTTGGAGGGTTAAATCATGCGGGGGAGCACGGTCCATCTGATCTGATCTGATCTGACCCGACCCCTTGGCGCCTTCCTTTTCGGCCTTCATCAGACGGTGATGTTATACGACGACGTTGCCGTGGGTCCCCCACCACGACATGCGGGGTCCATACCCGGTAATAATTGGGTCAATCAGGGCTGCTGCTCTATCAAGCCGCCACGCGGCACAAAGGCCACAGGCTGCCGAGGTCGGACCCACCACACCACACTCTCACGTCACGCCAACCCATTGACCCTCATCTTTAGGGTCTAACCGTTCATATTTGTATTATTTATTTACAGTAAATATATAAAAATAATTTAAATTCATTTAAGTGAAAAATTAGTTCCTTAGAGTTCTATACATTCAATTTTTTAATATGAATCATCAGTATAAAAAAATTCAATAGCTGACTAATCCAATTCGAGTAGAAATGGTCCAGTAGGGAGTAAAGCTACCACACATCTTTATCCACAATACTCGCATTTGAAATTTTACTTAAGGTAAATAGATATTCTCACCTTGATCATGTATCCAATTTAAATCAGACTTGACTCTTGCTGTAGCCAGTGACTAGTACACACTGAATACAATCTTATTTTTAGGATTTTTTTGGGGCACGTAACACGTGTTACTCTGAATTTCTAAAAATTTTTCTAATTTATCTTGAAGTCATTATTTTTTAATGTCGGGTTGGAGTTTTTTAATTGTAAAATTTTTCTGTTTATAAGGTTTTGGATTTAAGGTCTTCCTTGGCGTGTCAAATTGCATGAATGGACCCATTAGCGTCACGTAGATAACGTTTCTTATAGGGTCACTCCCACCGATGGCGTACGAGCAAACAAACCCGACTCTGTGAGCTTGCAGTGCGTTCACGTGAGTCGCGATTAGTCATCGAATCCCATCCTTAATTCAAAATGTCGATCGTAAGTCTTTGATCAAATTACTGGACGATCAAGCGACCGAACTGTAAAATTATCGCATCTATGTTAAAATATTACCTTGAATTTTCCCAAGGTAGAGGAGAACTCGTTTTACTCTTTACCCATTCGGGCGAAAAGGTGAACGACAGGTGATCTTAGTTCAAAAGCCAAAAAAGCGTGACCCAGCCTTATCTTAAACAAACCGCCCACGCGCCCTTGAGCCCACATGTTCCAACCCCAGGCCCCATCCCACGCGGACGCAACCCCCGGTTCAGTGAACCCGCAAGGATCCTATCAGATCTGTCATTTTTTAAAAAAGAAAATCACTCTCCTTCAATAATACTAGTACGACATCTGTGCTACGCACGAAATTATTAATTAAATGTTCTATTAGAAAAATTTGAGGTGATTGAACAAATGCGAAGCTGATCAAAAAAATCAAATTTATGGTTCGAGTAGATAAAACGGCGTAATTCAAATCAAATAAAAAATGTAACAGACCCTGGGAATCAGAAGAGTTTTTGAGGAATAAAGTTGATTTTCGAGGAAGTTGCGAATGCCAAGGATTGAATAAATATGGAAAACAGTTGAGACAATCATCAAAATGGTTAATTAAATTTTTTTTTCATACTTTCAATTATTTTAATTTAAATTAAATTTGATCAATTATAAACTAAATTTAATTAAGTGCATTTTTAAAATATGAAAATCAGACTAAAATTATTTCTAGTTTACTTAAAATAATAGATATCTAAATTTTAATTTTTGAAAATAGTAAAAATTAATAAATACAAAAGTATTTTTTAAAAAAAGATGGTAGCAGTGGTGACAATTAAATCACTATTTTATAATATTTAAAAATATATATTTAATTGTGAATATATTATATAAGTTGAATAAAAAATATTAATACTGCCTTTGTTTACATAGCATTAATCAGGAAATTAATTCTGAATGTCACACAACATAAAAAAGATGAAGTGTCTCAGTTAAAAATAATAAAAAGAAATAAATAAATAACAAAGCAAACAAGGCACAACTTCCTTTTCTTCTCACTTGACTAGACACGAGAGAGAGAGAGAGAGAGACAGAGAGAGAGAGATTCTTCTTCTCCTCCCTCTGCCATGTTCTATTATTCTACATCCAGCGAAGAGTGAGAAGACGAAGAGGTAGAGCAGGGCGTCCTTCTGGAAGCTCTGCCGAGCTGAGGCGGAGAAGTGATGACGTCGGACGGGGCCACGTCGTCGGCGAACCCGCGGAGGAAGCCTTCGTGGAGGGAGAGGGAGAACAACCGGCGGAGGGAGCGCCGGCGGCGTGCGGTCGCAGCTAAGATATACACCGGACTCCGGGCGCAGGGGAACTACAACCTCCCCAAGCACTGCGACAACAACGAGGTCCTCAAGGCCCTCTGCTCCGAGGCCGGCTGGGTCGTCGAAGAGGACGGCACCACCTACCGCAAGGTACCTTCTCTCCCGTCTCACTTCCTCTCTCCATTTCTCATCCCGGTACTGAGATCTGTTTTTATGAGCCTGCTGTTGCTGATATCGAGCTTCCAATCAAGGGAACTTTAAGATCCGGAATTCCGGATTGCTCGTTTGGCTCTGACTGACAGTAGCTTCGTACTTCGTAGTGTTAGTTCCTGCCGATTTTACGCGTTGCTTCGAAGTTGATTTGTTTCCGCGTCATGTCTGAGAGATGAAGATTTGCTAGGAACTGCGGTGATGATGAGAACGTAGTTAAGCTTTTGATGCCCATTTTGGTAGAACAGAATATTGACTTGCCCGGTTTCTGGTCTCGGAGCTTCCATCCTCCATCCTTGTCAGTAGAAAGTTCGAGGACATTGATGATTCATTCGAGTTGCATCCCTTGGATTGCTCGAATTTGATTAAACTGCTGAATGCGAGTACTGAATTGCAGAAGTTTACCTTACATTCATTTCAGGGATGCAAGCCACCACCGGGAGACTTTGCCGGCGGCTTATTCAGGGTCACGCCATATTCTTCGCAGAACCCCAGCCCGCTATCCTCGGCGTTCCCCAGTCCCATCCCTTCCTACCAAGTCAGCCCTTCATCGTCTTCGTTCCCGAGCCCAACTCGGGCCGATAACAACCCTGCCTCGAACCTCCTCCCTTTCCTGCGAAATGCGATTCCCTCATCTCTCCCTCCTCTCCGGATCTCAAACAGTGCCCCCATCACTCCACCGCTCTCCTCCCCGACTGCTCGGAACCCGATCCCGATTCCGAACTGGGAGACCGTTGCCAGAGAATCCATGGCCATGGCCACTTTCAACTACCCTCACTATGCAGCTTCTGCCCCTGCAAGCCCAACTCGCAACAGGCGTTTCCCTCCCGCGACCATCCCTGAGTGCGAGGAGTCTGATACTTCGACCGTGGACTCGGGCCACTGGATTGACTTCAAGCGACTCAGACCCGCCACCGTCCCGGCTTCCCCAACCTACAATCTCGTGAAGCCGGTGGCCCAGCAGCTCTCCCTGACTGACATCAACAAGGAGCAGGAGAGGGGAACGGAGTTCGAGTTCATGAAAGGGCAGGTGAAGCCATGGGAGGGTGAAAAGATCCACGAAGTGGGATTGGACGACCTCGAGCTCACCCTCGGCAGCAGCGGGAAGAACAGGGCCTAGGCTCGAGCAAGGGCTGCTCGGAGAAAGGTCAACCCAAGAAACCGAGTTCCGATCTGTTTCTAGTTTGAGTAGTTTCATTAAGGTGTGTGTGGTAAATATTTGTAGCTCCTGCTGAGACCTTATCACCCTGTAGTTTGAGTTCAACTAATCTACCTGGGATCAGAAACTCCAACCTTTTTCCCTTTCTTTGCCTTCTGGCTTCTATTTATATCTTAGTTCATACATTTTGTTTTGAAAATCAATCGAATAACTGGGGTAAAATTTCGGGATAAAAATGCGTCATGCTCACTGTTAAAAGTTGCCTTATCGTGGTTAGTGAATATCATATACAACCCAAGATTGCAGTCGAGACCCGTCATTTTACCGACTCCCAGCATAAGCTATATATCACTCAAACTAGTTCCATCAGGGCAGTCAGTAAATATATCAAAGCTTGGCTCTGTATTTCATTCCGAACCCCTGTATTCTTCGTTTCGATCGGGATTGTTTGGTTTCGGATCCTTGTCGATCGGTGCAGTGCAGTTGTGGAACCTGGAGCAAGATAGGAGGTGATTGTTTACGAGTCCGGCCACCTGCATGAACGAGTATACGACAGCCGGGCCTACGCAACAGAATCCCCTCTGCATCATGTTCTTGCTCATGGCTTCGGCTTTCGGGGTCTTCACTGGGACTTGGCAAGCGTAGCGGAAGCCATTCCTTATGGGCTTGTGGCTCACGAAGCTCCAGCAATAATCGCTGAAGGATCCAAACTTCTCTTGAATCTGCAGGCAGAATGATAACTGTGAGGTTCGAGTTATATGCGGATCTGCGCGCTAACTGTTGAAACAAACGAGAAATTCTTAGGTGAGTGTTGATCGAATTCACAGACAATATAGTGAGCCCAACTCATACAAGAATCTATCCCAAATCTGGTAATGTAATCCGCCAACCGGGAGATTCTTACATGAGCCGAATTCACCAAATCATTTGTCAATTTAGCCAATGGTTATTTAGCACAGATATATTAAAATGATATAATATTTATTACGAACGTGTCAAATAATTATTGGTCAAGTTCATTGTATTACCTGCACACTCAACTTTACCCTAAAAGAATTTCTCCGGTCAATCACAGGAGGACTGAATCAATCCGGTGAGTTTCAACTACCTTAATTATCTGTTTAGCATTCTCGAGTATCGCACGGAGCTTTGGCTCAGAAAGCAGCAAGCTGCCATGCACTTCCATCGACAGCAACTTCTTCTCATCGTACCGATCGACTATCGATGCGTCGAAGTTGTCGAAATGCTTCCTGTCAGACAACGTCCAGGCACAAGCATCAGGTGAACCATACGTACACAGGTTGGAGCTCGAGCTGGTCTGCTTGGTTAGATATCATCACCTGAACATATCCCTCTTGGAAAGTATCGCTGGCCAGCTCAGGTCTGCTAGCGCCTGCGAGAAGACCAGCAGCTCGAACAGCCTCCTGTCGTCGTGGACTGGAGCTCATTCCTCGTCGTGGAAGGAAATGTAAAGCAAATCTGCGTGAGGAACAAGGATAGGCTCGAGTTAGACGGCGCCAATGAGTATAAGCCTTACTTATCAGAAGTTCAGCAAATTGAAAAGGTAATATCATATCGCATGTATGCTCTGCTATCCTAAAGCTTTTTCCTTCTAGAACTGCTCTACAGCTCAATAAAGCAAGCAACAGATTAAAAGTTAATCCTCTGTGTGCTGTAACCTTCACGTGCATTACTATTCTCTCTGTTGTCAATTGAACATTCAATGTCTCCACCGCATCACTCAAGTCATTCAAGAGAATGCCAGAAACTGGAATATTCCGGAAAATTGTGATTCTTGTCAAACAGAAGCTGCAAAGTCGTACGATTCGATCAAGACCATAGAGAATTCCTCGTAGGTTTGACACGGTCTGCAACTGTTCTTCAATAATGTTGCATTCTGAAATTGGATTCAAGTGAAGTTCAAACTCAATCTTTCAAGAACCGGTAAAAATTTCGACAGAAGAAATTCATCATTTCAGCAGCATAAATGTAAGATTCCAGAAACCTTCCTCGTCAATTGAATCATTCAATTCATGATAAATCACAAAGAGCTCTGGCAATTGCAAAATGTAGAATGATACTGCCAATCGAATGCCGCACTCACCGGAGTTTGGAGTGATCCAATCGCACCGCTTCAATGGACCGGAAGGCTTACTCACCGCCTCATCAGCGTCAGCACCGAGAGGATTACGAGCCAATTTCATAGGCTGACAAACACGCTTCGCCGTCCTGTTCAGCTTAGCCGTCTTCATGGAGGAGCCGCTTGATGTGGAGTCGGAGGAACACACAGTGTCAACAGAGACGTTATTGCGTACCGCTGAAACCGGCAGCTCCGAGGCTGGCTTCCTCGGTTGCCGCGGCTCGGTTGGGTTCGCGTTCTTGCGCTTTGGCTCATTGGGAGAAGCCGGGGCCAAGGATAGCCCGCGGTTCGGACCCAGCCATAGCCACCGGCTGGGGCCTACTGGCAACGGGCATGCTCTCGGCTCAGCGGAAATTATGGAGGGAGGAGAGGGTTAAATGAGGAAAATCAACCGGCGACGAGTGAGAAGGGAGCTCAGGCTAAGGGAAGCCTCGGGAGAAAGCGCAAAATGCTATGCAGCGAACGGGCTGATGGAGATTTAAAAACGGCGGCAAAGGTGACCGGCAACAGCCGGTGGCCGGATCTAAAAGGGCAGGGCTGTATTAATATGGATTAGCTGAGAAACCTCTTTCATATAATTAACGGATAACGAATATATGATTAAGAGAATTCATTTATTAATACTAGAGACGGACTCATATTACACACTAAAAGGAAATAAAAATAATAAATATCAAATATTTGGATAAGATTGTAAATTAAATAATTTATTTATAATTTATAATAATTTAATTTATTTAAAATTTATTAACTTACCGTGGTAAATAGATGATTCTCCTTAGTATATTATGTCAATTTTGTCTTTTCTATTTTATAATTACACGACAGATTTTATTACTAAAATTGTAGATATTGAGTTATATGGACTGAGGATCGGGAAATTTAGGCAGTCTATGAAAATTTTTTATTATTAAAACCGTAGATATAAAGTGAGAGTAAAAGGACGGAAATTATTATTTTACCCTTCAAATGAAAATTATATGCATATCATAAATTTTAATTGTAAATTAGATCGATGACTAAAATAGAAAATAAAAAAGATACCAAAATTTCTAAACGTTTGCATATACCAGTACAATTTTTAGTATGATCCAATCTCCAATTATTTGGTATTTATTAAGATTTCGGATATGAAGGGAAACTGTAAATCCAACTTGAAATTCCGTTTCTGCCACCCCACGTCTTAGTATATCACTTGGATGCCCTTGCATTTCAAAAATCCTTTTCCTACAGAATTTGTTTGTAATTTGTGATTTTATAAATAACCAGCTAATACAAGGTGGTTGAAGTGATTCGTGATTTCTTACTTTTAAATAAAGTCTCGAGTTCTATTTCTATAAATAGAAAAAAGTCTGTGATCGAGAGTGTTTTTACTCCTTAGCTAACTCAGGCATAAACTAATCGGAGTTTACCGGATTCCCGAATATGATATGGTATATGCGGACTTGCTTGTATTGACCAAAGAAATCGTAAGTCATCCTTAAACTGCTGGACGGGTAAAACAGTAAAGAAGACGAAGTAAAGGTATACATGAAGCTTGACTTGTCAAAATAAAACTCGGGAGCACATGATCTTGGGTCAGGTACGGCATTGATTCTATCAAACCCTCTTTCTCTATAGAATTAATTGGGCCCTCCTGCTTACAGTAGCAAAAGAGGCCACCTTAGACACCTACCTCGATGGAATGAGGTGGACGGACACGGATACGATTAGGTCATCAATAGAAGGGGGGCATATTAGGAAAATTGATAGCGCTGCGAACATGGACATGTGTTTAATGGGATCGTCGACCTGGCGGGTGGACCGCGAGTCGGTCCCGTTTATGGACTTTTCTTTTCTTCTGGGGAGGGACTGTGTAGGCTGGGGCTTTCATTCAGTTGGTGATGATGTGTGTGGCTTTGTGAGGAAGGCAGGGTGAGGTTCCTTACCGTTAAGGAAAAGAATCCAAAGATCCCAAAGAAAACCTCTCCCTCTCTTTTCACGCACAAAGGCCAGCCTCAGCGTAAGGCAGAGCAAGATGTTGGGCACCTAACGGCTACTTCCACCTGGCCCAATCAAATGTCGAGAAGGATTATTACTTTCATCTTCAAACTAAATTTATTATCAATATATCATTTTCAATATTTAAAAATTATAATAATTTAATTTATTACCATCATTTTCATTCTCAATATTCAAAGATTCTAACGATTTGGTAGCCCTATCGGGGGAGATTGTATGAAATATTAGGGACGAAAATGATTGAGTATAAATTTTGAATTTTTTAAAATATTGAGAATGATATTAATGATAAAATTAGATTGGAAATAAGACCGATCGTTGTATGAAATATTATGGATAAAAATGACAATTTTCTCAAAGGTTTAATGAACATGTGGGGTAATATTCTTCCAAAATCATAAATTTTCTTTATTAATAATACTGGAAATTTATGATTGTTTGAATTTTGAAGCCACCCTTTTGTGTTTGAATTCTAAATTCTCTAGGATAAGAGTAGGAATGTTAATGGGCCCAAACGGGTACCTGAAAACCCAAATCCGCTCTCACCTTTCATGGGTCAAACCTACCCAAAGTAGGTCGGGACGGGGCAGGTATTTGAAAACTTGGAAACATGCCCTGAAATAGTTTTGGCATTGGTCGGGCATTACAGGGTGAGACGAAATTATCATCTGTAGATAAGAGCTATAACTTTATCTTCTAAAATAATAGAACACATTTACCAAATGAGTCTTACATTTACAATGGTGTTGGGTCTGGGCCTTAGGCCCACGCCCCGTCTAGAGGCGACCTGCCAAGGCCCAAAGAACCAAGGCCCATTTGCCTGTTCCAACGCCTAGGCCGAGCTAGCCTCGCTACTCAGGCGGCGTCCGTACTATCAGTGCCGCTTCAGAGCCCGGCGTCAGTCCGTATGACTGACGCCATCTGCACCTCCATAATTTTGACATCATCTGTACCACAGAGATTACTTATCCTATAAGTTACATTAACTTGTAATTAATTCGTATATGTTTCCTCCCCTATATAAAGGGGATCAGTGTAATTGAATAATGAATGTAAGACAATATTCTTAAACAAAGGATCCATCCTTCTCCTCTCAACTACCCTCCCCCGATATTCAAACACAACAAATGGCATTTTAAGCACGTGATGAGTTTCCTTTCTTATGTGATTTCAGATTGGGTAGTCTAACTACAGTCTCACATCCAAGAAAAAAAATCTGATCCGCACACAAATGGATTTGGTTGGTAACCGTTATCCATGAATGCCCCTTGTCTTCAACAACCACTGGCTGACAATGGATGTCGCCATTGGCAGCCACCAATGGGCGGTATTGTGCACGCTAGTGTGGTATAGGAAAGTATAAACTATATTGAATGTCGAAACTTGTTGCCGTCATCGTGAATTTGTCCCCTCCCGGTCGTGCTGAGGATGGATGGATGTCAATCTCCTATAATATAATGACGCCTGGAGTTAAAGTCAACATCGGACTCTGGACTCCCTTGGTGAATTGAACAGAAGATGGATGCCGCTAGAAAAAGAATGCACTAAAAAAGAGAGGACAATTTCGGAAAACCATATGTTGCAACATCAGGCCGAGGTTCTCCCTTCACTTTATGAATGTTGGATTGAGTTTGCCGCATTCTCCTACTGGGCTCACACGAGCTTCATATTTATAAGATTGCGAAGATGTCAAGACTGTCATTTCTTTCTTATATGAGATTATAATGGAACCAATCATATGTCATAGATAGGAGAAAATCCCCAGTGCAATAGTGGTACCATGTTTGTATTGTCACGTGGTGTTATAAACCAATAAAAGTTCGTCATATATATAATTTTATGACAATAAATTTAAATTGCAAAATATATAATTGATTCTCCTTTTTTCAGCATCTATGATACTGACGTAATATCACCGTTTCACTGAAAACTTTCTCTAAATCAAGAGTGTGAGTAGTTAAAATATCATTCTTAGAGTTTCAAACATAGTTTTAAAAACCGGACCGGTCTGACCAGGAACCGGACACCAGCCTGGTCCGGTTTCACTAATTACTCCATTTGCATCAAGGACCGGGTTGGACAGTGTGAACTGGCTGGTCTGACCGGGTTTTCATTGAACTCATATGAACCGGTCAAGAAACCGGTTAACGAAGAAAAACAAAAAAAATAAAAAAATAAAAAATAGGAGTCAAAAATAGAAAAAAAAAAGGAAACCTAGACTCTAAATAGAATATAACAATCTTATTTGTAAAGATGAAGTTATAAATTAATGTATATAATATAACAATCTTACATTCATATTATTAATTTTATACTATTATAAGTATTATTTGTAAAAATCCGGTTAGACCCATTGAACCCCGGTTGAACCCAAGAACCCAAAAACCCATACCTTGACCGGTTTCCGGCCCGGTCCGGTTTTGAAAACTATGGTTTCAAAAATGCCTTAACCAATTAAAAAAGGATAGGAATGAGGATTAGGTTGTTAAAAATGCTTTAGAAACTACAATTATGAATTAAAAATAATCTCTTGCTTTGCATTCATTGCTATTTAATCATCGTTTTTTCTAAGTATACATTTTATTTTAATATTAATAGTCACACTTTTAAAAGTAATTGATTGAAAAATTATATATGTGTTATTTAAAAAATAAAGAATATATAAGAATTTATTTATAATTTGAAGAATAGAAGGTGTTTCACGGGAAATTCTACAGCTTAATCGTTAAATCATTAAGTAAATAATAGAAATAATTATAATATCATTAGATTTTTCCTTTAATTTTAATAATTAATTGTGAAATATCAAATTAAAGAATTGATCGGTTCGGTAATTAGATTGTGTAACCTTCCGGTTCTAGTGTTTAATATGTTCCACATGTCTCCCGATTACGTCACACTCAGATTGACAGCTGTCAGCAACGTCTCATCCTTACTATCGTGGACACGCCCACACCAAATTACAATTGAATACTGGCGTCTTATAAATGGAGGGAACCAGAAACTCAAGCGGCAGTAAAAAATTGCTTCCTCTCCCCTCCCCTGTTAACAAGACCTCTCCATCTCTCCCTGTTAGGCACGGAACCCGCGCAGATGGAGTTGGAGATCGAGCCAGCCATGCCGGAGCAGAATCTTGGCGGGAACGACTTCGAAAGCAGGTTCGGCCCGTTCGTCCGCCGCGATGTCTGCGGTCGGTTCGGCTTCCGGGAGCTTCCACGGACGGAGAAGCTGCTTTCTGTCTTTGCTCTGATGGTGCTTGGCCTGGTGCGTCTCGTCTTGGCAGCATGCTTGCTGGCGTTCTACTACCTCGTCTGTAGAGTTTGCACGCTCTTCCAGAAGCCGCACAAGGATGGCTCCGAGCAGGAGGACTACGCGCACTTGCGCGGGTGGCGGAGGGCGGTGATTGTGTGCTCTGGAAAGTTCATGTCTAGGATTTTCCTCTTCCTTCTAGGTTTTTACCGGATCAGTGAGATCAATCTCCAGCCGCAGGTTGCAGGAAATTCTGGCGATGAGGTACTCTGATTCGTTTTTACTATGTATGTCCGTTCTTCGCTTGCCAGTGCTAACTAACTTCCTGTCCTGATGTCGGCTGAGTCGTTTTGCTCTGAACGATTTGAGAAGTGATTAGTAGTTCAGATCAGTATGTTCCCTGTATGAGCTGTGCTAAGACTTTTCAAGCTGCGATGAACTCTAATCTGAAACTGTCAATCTGATTTTTAGTAAGCAATATGTTTATTGATTCGTCTGAGCAGCCTCAAATTTTATGCAGTGTCAAGTTGTTCGGTGAAATTCATGAATATGCTGACCTATGTACAGAACAGGCTTAATCGGAATTCAATCCTCAGCTGAGGTCCAATAGGGACAAAGCTCAGACATTGCCATTGAAAGTTTGAGTTAACCGTCACATTAAATTAGGGATCTCCCGGATAGGATCGTAATGCATTCACCGTTTGCATGTTTGCAGTATGTTTTCTCAATTGCATTTGATTAACCTCAGCAGTGAACATAGAGGGATAATGAGTTTTAGGATTACCTTCCTTTATATGTCATATGTGGAGATGACAGCAGAAAAATACTGTGTTAGAAGGGACTTTCTATCATATAGGGCTTGCTTGCTTCCTTATTGGAAGAAATGAAAATAATCAAGTGAAGTCTTGTACTCTTTCTCTAAACTTATATTTCTTTTCTTTAACAGTTTGCTTCTGCTTATCCATTTATTAGAGTGAGGGCATAGAACTACCTGAAGCTCATGGAAGACCTGGAGCAATAATATCTAACCATGTCTCGTACATAGATATTGTGTATCACATATCTTCCTCCTTTCCAAGCTTTGTCGCCGAGGTCTGTTGAATAATCATATAAATCCAGGTGTCTGCTGCAATATGTTTACTGACATTTTATGTCTAACATTTTATTTTGATTGCTGAAGAGATCAGTGGCCAAACTTCCTCTCGTTAGCCTCATATGGTTAGTCCTCTTCAATTTCATTGGACATCTGCAAAAGTAGATTTAGCCCAATATTGACAAATTTTACTGCTCAAGTAGGTTTCATTTAAAGCCTTGTCTTTCTTCGACAAGAACTTTCATGTTTGATTTGGCATTATCCTCCTTGAAGAAACTGTCCTAGGTACCTGGTTTGATCAGAAATGAAAAAAGAGATGGGGTGTTAGATATTACTGCAATGCTTTTGCAGATTGAGCTACATCATACTTTCCAATAGACTTCCCTAACTGAAGTTTTAGTCCTAGCTTCTGTTAGATTGACCCCAAAGTAGAAATTTCTTTATTGATTCATTCACGTGCTAAAAGAGTGATATTTCTACTTCTGATTAATAGATTTCCACTTATCACTTTTGATAGTATATCTGCTATTTGTGATCTTTCTTGAGGTTTGTTTGATAACTGATATGCGCTTGAATTTGATGAATTGTTTCCGATAGCAAGTGCCTTGGCTGTATCTATGTTAAGCGGGAGACAAAGCCTGACAAGGGCATTTCAGGTATATGTGATAAAGTGATATGTTTGAAAGAGGCCTCTGTTATCCATGGTTACTGCTATATTAGATATTGATCTGCATTATCTCAATTCCATCTCTAGTTGCAGGATTTCATGATTTATCGCCTCCCTTTTGTTCAGGATGTGTCTTTTGTTATTGCTTAATTATTCGGTATCCACTCGCTTTAGTCAGTTATTTCATTACACAGGGGTTGTGGATAGAAGAATGAAAAAAGCTCATCGGAATAGAGATGCCCCACTACTGATGGTTTTTCCAGGTTTGTGTTTCCTAACCATCAGTGTTTTGTATGGCCTTTGCGGTCTGTGATTGTTTGCCATCATTGCTGATTCGATTCCAGTTCCAGTGTTGTGACCATGAAAAAGCTGATTCACATCTTTATAGCCTTTCATACAGGTCATCAGCTTTACTGTAGAATATTTCCAATCGCACATAATTGTTGTGAAAGCATTTGGAACATAAATATAACTATTTTATTTGGTTGGGGCCCCTGTTCAGTGTTAACACTTGAATGTTATGCAGAAAGCACAACCACAAACGGAGACTTTCTTCTCCCGTTCAAAACAAGTGCATTTTTGCCAAAAGTCCCTGTACTTCCAGTGGTACTAAAATATCATTACAGGAGGTTCAGTCCTGCTTCGGAGTCAATATCTGGGGTCAGTGACATGTCCTTTGATCTGCACCTTTTATTAGGGTGAGCATGTTCTGATCTTCATCTCGTGGACAAACATCAAATTGTCAAACGATATAAATCCTCCAACTGGCAAGGTAGTATAAAAATTGCAAGACAATGTAAATCCTGAAGCTTTGTTTTTGGTAACCTATCGCTGGTTGGTTTTCAGGTGAATTCTGTTTTCTACAGTAGTAATTAATGTCTGTGGACAGAGCTGCTTATTTCAAATTCGCTGATTTCGTAAATATTGATTTGAAGGTCTGGCATGCAATATACCTTTTCTGTCAATTTGTGAATTACATGGAGGTCATACGCTTGCCTGTCTACTACCCTTCACTAGAAGAAATAAAGGACCCAAGACTTTATGCAAATAATGTCAGAAGGTTGATGGCTACTCAGGTATGTGTTCTTCTCCAAATTCATGATATAAATCTCTGTCGTAATAGATAGGTATGTTCGTAATTTATGCAGTTAACCCTATCCTGGAAACAATAGAACCAATCAATTGTATGGATCAATGCCATGAATTTGAATGCACAGACAATGTTCCCTGCTAAACTCTAGATATTGCTGATATGATCCCCCCCCCCCCCCCCCCCCCCCCCCATACTGCCACCAAGACATGACCACTCTGATCAATTACTCGAGTTACTCTTTTCAATCTGCGTACATTTTCACTATTTTCACTTTTCAGGATTGCTGGTTACTCCTATTTGGCATATCTTTTGTTTACAGGGGCAACTGGAACTATCAGACCTTGGACTGGCCGAGAAGAAGGCATATCGTGTTGCTCTCACAGGTAATAACACACTGCTTCGTGGTATGCCTTCAAAAGACTGTCTAGTTCTAGCTCCACTCTCTTGATCCTGTTGAATTCTCACTGACAAAACTGCTTTACCATCGAAAGACTATTTTGCTGCCCCATTTACTGTGGTCTTCCATGTTTGGAATCTTGAAAATGAGAATTATACATAACTTGCTGCTACATCCTGGATGTCGATGCAATATGCCTCATCTTCCACATAGAATCTCTCAATTCTGTTTTCACTTTATTGATATTTGCGAATCAAGAATGTAGCAGCCTAATAATCATGCTTTATGAGTAACGGGTGAAACCTTTGCCTTTCTTTCCCCTGCAGCTTTGTTCGAGTCCCACTGAAATGTGGTTTACTCAAGTAGTTCTTAGAGTCCTAATGATGACACGAAGAACAGGAATTTCTTTTTCTTTGTTCCACTGGGAATTTGCCATTCTACGTTCTCCGATCCCTCTCATCATCCACCATTTTAGTTGCTGTGAGGTGATGCAGATTCCGACGATACTGTGTGCTTGGATGAGAAGGTTATAGCGGTACAGTCAGATCAGAATATCAGACATGTACGTGCGTGCATATGGAAACTCGGATATTATCCTTGTAGTCCAGTACCTCACCCCAGTCTTCCAGTATGAACTTTTAGATAGTATGAATGATCAAAACTTGTCGTCAGTGCATGTACCATTTTCATGCTCGATCTGCTTTTGCTAACCTGATGTTGCATTTGCTATGCATTCAGCAACAGATTCTTGGCTTGCATATAACAACCATAACCGACGTTTTCAACTGACTCAGCCTTTTGTATGAAGTGCCAGGTGGACCTCTCATCCCTTTGATTTCAATTTGCAGCTTCTTGATCTTTCATCGTTATTGTAATCAAGCATACCATTAAATAAAACTGGAGAATAGAAAGAGTATCTGACAATGAACTGGTACGAATATACATCGGCATGAGTATGGAAGACATGCCTGCTTGGTCCACTTCCCTTGGGATGAACCATTATTTGTTAGCCATCCGCTGGAACAATGACGCATTCTTAGACCTGTGTAGAACTTCAACCCAAAAAAACATTAAACATAAAGAAACAATATGATTGTCGATTGGACGTCACTACCCTTTCCTTTAGCCCTGGCCCTCTTTGAGGATAGAAATCAACGATTCTAGGGAGCCACCAGCCCAAGCGCATTAAAATGAGTCCATGCTTCCTGCAACCAAGACTGATGATGGTCTTACATTGATCGCCAGAAAGAAAATTTGTTCAGATGTTCGGAGGAGGATGTATACTAAACATGTATTCCGGCATATGTGAGACGTTGAGTCTTCCAGGATAACCAAGATGGCGGAAGCTGATAACCGTTACCTGCAATATTTCGAAGACTTGTTCTGCAATGTACTTCTGATCCGAAGCGGCACCCTTCTGCTGCAACTTGTCTGGGTGTAGACACAGAAGAGCCTTCTGGTACGCTCTCTTCACGGCGGTCCCTTCAATTATGTCGACGAGAGGAACAGGCTTCCACCCGCTCCCGGGCCAAAGAACCTGCATGTAAAGTTTCAAGGCTCCATACCAAGATTTCAAAATATGAAGAATGGCCTGATACCAGACTGCTATTTGTCAAAATGTGAAGAATGACCTGATACCAGACTTCTTTCTTGCCTGCTATTGGGGTTTATTAGAAACCCAGAAACTGAACCCGAATCGGTTGTAGGTCTGTTTATTAGGTACAAGCCGGTTGTTGGGTGGACTGGTAGTATACGAAATCAACCAAAAAATGAATCTGCACCAGATCCTTGGATTTCATCTTGGTAAAAAGCCATGGGAGCCAAAGCAAGGGAGTTGAAGAAGACCAGTTCTTTGTATGTCCAGTATCTCGGACTTAGGATTAACCATGACTGGTTCTAACTTGAACTTCTCATAGATAATGAAACACAACTGAAAGTCTTGTACAGTTCAAGCAAAACCCGACCATGCGTAACCCCTCCTGCTACACCCTATGAAAGCTGTACCCCTTTACCCAACCATAGACTAATGATCACACGTATGCAGATGATGCACGTGAAAGATCAATAGAGCTTGAGATGAAGTAACTGTTATGGAACGACCTTTTGAGCTTGCAGTAGAACAGTTCAGTTTCCCCCCCGAACGATACTAGGATGATCGTCTTACTCAAGATCTTTGAGTAGGGAACTTGAGAAGGGAAGCTAAATGTACTTACATACTGCAGAGTTGAGAGGAGGGACCGTATGTTTCCTTCCTTCCCACGTGACCACTGTCGTACTTCAGCATCTGTTGTCTGCAGGAAGGATCGGCGAAGTCAAAAATTTGCTGCAAGAGATTTTTCTCAGTACAAATGCTCAGATTATTCTGCAAAATGTTACCTGGATTTCTTCACAATCTCCAGTAGGCTGCACTTGCTTACTCTCATCTTGGGCTAATTCTCTTACCTGCAAGATTATTCATATAGAGGATATGAGACTAACAGGAAACCGATGGAAGGAGCTAGAGAATGAGAAAAAAAAGAGGTTTTCAAGTAATTCCTACGTACAGTAAAGTAAGTGCTGGAGGATTCATCGGCATCTTCATCTGTAGCTCTCGCATCGTTGGTAATTGAAGCTGAAAGACCAGAAGATATCTTTCCTATTAAGCTTAAGCAAATGAAGTGGAGCTCATGAAGGAAGGGGAAAATGCTTTAAAGATAAACTGATTATGATACTAAATCTGCGGGTGTAAGCCTTCAAAGAGTTCTATCTTATTGTCAATGTCTGCCGTTTTTAAAGAAGAAACAACAACAAAGCAAATAATGACAAAATTCTCAGAAGATTATGTTCCCATCGACTTGTCTATCAGGATGATCGTATCACCCGAAACTCGATAATGAATTTGAGTAACTTACCAGTACTTGATGCTGAGCTATCCTTCTGACCAGGAGAAGTATCACTGAATAGAATATCATTACTATCCATGGTAGTATTTTCTGTCAGAGAATGTTCACAAGGATGAGCCACCTGAGAAGAACGAGTTGCTTTGAAATTCCATATGGTTTGTTGCAGAAGCACAAAAATAACATGCCAAGTGCGGATACTCGAACAACCTTTTCGGGATGGACCATTGGCCTTTCCAACCTGAAGATGCTTACTCTTTCATTTGCCGCAGCATTTCCGCGAACATATGCTTCTTCTGTTGCTTCTGAAGTTCCATTATCTTTCTTTGTAAGGATCTGATCCTGAGAAGGAATACTAGTTCTCGGTTTTCCTGGATGAGCTTCCCGATTGAAGATCCTAATAAAGTCTTTGACCTTCCCCTTGCGCCGTCTTCTCCCAGGTCCGTTTTCTGAGCTCCATGGTGATCCCTCTACAGTAACTTTCTTGGCATCTTCGCTTTTCCAATCATCCATTTTCTTGAAATCTTCGATGTTATTACCAATTCCAGACGACCCCTTACCGACTCTACTTGTTTTTCCAGTTTTCCTATCGATTGTATCCACGCTAGTACCTGCAGCAGAAGTACTATTCATCAGAAAAATAGCAGACGAAGAAACACGAATATCCAATGAAAACACACTTACTTGGCTCCTCACCTTCATCATTAAATAAACCACGGAGTGGTTTCGACTCAGACCTGCCTGCATTCTGCAACCCACCATTCATTTCCTTTTTTGAACTCTCTGTCGAGTTTGTCAAAGAGGGACAAGAGGACTTTCCATCTTTGTCGTCCGGAGCAGATCCAGCAGAAATACCTTCAACATTATTGTTCCATTCAGAGCCCACAGCTATCACCCCATTCTCAACGGGTTGGCAAGCTTCTACTCCAACTTTTGGGCTCAAGTTACCGAGTGGATGATTCTCTACCTCATCAATATTGGAACGATCATCGCTGTTGACCGGTGCTGCATATGGAGACTCCGATACTTCACGGCCACTATCCATTGTTGGTACTCCTCTGCTAGCCCATTTGTACATTGGGAAGTGAAACCGGGAACTGCGAGTTCCACCTCGTGGATCGCCCATGCACTTCCCCAAATCATCCATCTTTTCGTGTTTGGCCAGGCCCAACGAATCATCTGTTCCACGGGAGAACCGCTGGGACAGGGTTCTCGGGCCACGTCGAAGGCCATTATTTCCGGACTCATCACGGACTGGTGCAGCTATGCTTGGGAACCTGAAAACCGACATCTTTGAAGAGTGCAGGCGGGTTGTCCCGCTCGAAGCAGCATCATTGTAGGAGGCTCTGTCCGGGGACCCGAATGCTGGAGAGTCCACCAGTTTGCTCAACTTGTCGGGGAGGCTAGAAATGACAGTTGAAAGCAGTTCGAAGTTAAAAGAAGGGAAAAAATCTCTCAGCTTATGAATCAGTGGGACTATGAAGCAAAATAAAAATGGATCATTGCAAAAATCTAACGCTACGTTTGGATTAAGGGATTTGAAGGGGAGGAATTTGAAGGTAAGGGAGGGGAGGGATTTAAATGGATAACTTATTTTTTTCAAATGACTCGTTTGGATATTATTATTAGAGGAGAGATTTAGAGGGATAAAAAATTAATTTGACCATTTTACCATTTTAATTTGAAAAACCGATCGAATAGAAAAAATGTGTAAGAGTGATACAGTAATTTTATGATGATCTTAAAACTCAAGTAAAGTTATGGTTTCGTGATAGTCTTGAGAGGCTCGGTATTGCGATCTGGTGGCAGTCGAGTAAGGGAAAGCGTGTTGTAATCGTGACTTGGTGATGATCAATAAAGTGAAGACGAGTGCGATTGTATAATTATATAACGTGGAATTATGGCGTGCCAAGAATTTTTTTTAGGAAGTTACAATGGATATATTTGTCTAAAAATTTATTATCCCTCCAAATTCCCCCAAATCGGAGGAATTAAAAAAGTGATGTTTGGAGGGATTGGGAGGGATTGCGAATCCCTTCGAATTCCTCCAAATCCCTCCTAATAATTTACCCAAACAATGGATTATATTATCTTTCCGAATCCCTCCCCTCCGAATCCCTTAATCCAAACAAAAGCATAAACCCGTTTTTTTCCCGTTAAACGACACCCAGAAATTCAACCACAATCATTGATCCAAGTTTGAGTAAATCGGCCAACTTCACGAGCACACAAATCATCAGCTCGACTTAATCATGTGAACCAATCACCCTGGAGAATAAGAAAAGGCAAGACATATCCCGCGAGATACGGCCGTGGATCTTTCGATCTCTTTAAGGCTGAATATTCAACCGCAGATTCGATATTTTCCTGGAAGCAACAGTCCCATCGCTCGTGCAACCCAAGTTTCGATTAACATTGTCGTGTCATCAATCTCGACCATCGTTTTATCCCGATATTTTTCCCTTTCAAATTTCACCAACAAATTTTGCCTACTACACACATACCATTTTGTAATAATTCAATATCAAAATCTCAATAGCAAATTTAGGGGTGGACATGATTCGGTTCAGGCGGTATACGGTCCGAACAATAATCATTTGAGGAAAAAAATCGAATTGTTTAAAACCGGTTCGAACAATTTTGTTAACCGATTTTTTATGTAAATAAATAAAATTCACTATGGAAACACAATCGGTTCGGTTCGATTTAGAAATTAACCGAAAAAAGCAAAAAATATATATTATTGTTTAAAATTGTATATTTTAATTTTTTTGTTTTATTTGATTACTGATTAGAAATGGTTCGGTTCGATTAATTGCAATTAACCGAACTAATGATATCAAGTAATTAACCGAACCTCTTCTTGGCAAAAAAATCGAACAGTTAGCAAATCGGTTTGAGCGATTCGTTTATTTTTTGTTCGGTTCGGTTCAATTTTGTGATTTTTTTGAACACCCCACGCAAATTAACCCAGTGTTTTCTTTTTCAAAATTTACCATCCAATTTAGTATCACATTCCATTTCGTAGGCGTCCAATATCTAAAATTTCAATAGATTCTAATTAATTAGTTTGATTTGGGTTGACTTACTAATGTGCCTCTTCAAATCGACAAAGTTTTGGGTGAATCGATCATACCATGTGTCAATTATAACGTGACATATCCGTCCAATCAGAATTTAACATGTAATTAATGATTATACAAATACATTTACTAAATCCTAAAATTTTATTAAAAATATAAAAAATTTCTAATAAATTGTGAATTCTAATAGGACAAGTATATAAATAGTGAATTCTGAATGATTAAATTGATATACTACACTAGCATTACTTACATGATATCACCGCTATATTAAGCGTTGTCTCCTTCAAATCATAGATTTGGTTCATTTACAAACTTGAGAGTCTCGACTAGTCTAGTCTAGTTCAAACCGAATCAACCAAACAAAAATTTTCCAATCACGAATTTTCTTTATTCTCACCACACAATTTTCTAACGAAATCATTTTATTATTATATGTATATATATATCTATTCTTTATATACTGAAGGAGAGTTACAAAGCCCTCTTGGAGACACGTGTCCCAATTCTGCTATACATACGTTTTCAGAGGGTATCGAGCACATGTTCCATTCTAGCTCAGTGGTTGGGCTGTACTTCTCTCATGCGGAAGGCGCAGGGTACAAACCTCATTATGAACACCCCTCGTTTTTTTTGTCTTGATGTCTTGAGTAGTTTTAAGATTAAAAAAATAACACATTTAAGTTTTTTTGGTCTTGATTAATTTTAAGATAAAATAACAATGTCTTTATAATAAATTTATTATCTTGAGTAGTTTTAAAATAAAATAATAAAATATTTAGGAGCCATTTACATAATCGAAACTTTTATTTTTTTAATTTTTATTTTTAGCAGTTTTAGGTAAAGCAATAATATATTCAAATGGAATAACAAACTTTAGTTTTTGCTTGACTGAATATACAATTTAAATCTGTATTATTATTTGTTTAAAATTTTAAATATTTATAAAAATTAAAGTTTAGTAAACTTATTATTAATATACCATAAAAATATTTATAAAAGAATTGTATCATAATTTTTGCACTATACATTTTTTATAATTATGTTAGTTTATATATAATGCGTGAATTAAATAATATTAATAAATAATATAATATATTATTAAAAATAAATAAATATCATCAATAAATATATTTCAATATTTATCTAAAAATATATAAAAAAAATATTAATATATAATTTATTATTAACAATTTTTATTTTTAGTATAAGAATAGAATTTATGTATTTTATTTTTATTTTAGACTTGATTCTCTTTATATACAAGAGAATAAGCTTCATTTATTTATGGGAATTAAATCCTACATTTAAGGAAAATGGAATGAAATTATTTATTAACAAAGGGGTTTAGTATTTCTAATTCCCTTCCTTGTGTTACGTGTACACAAAACAAATGATCTCTTAACATAATTGATTAGACTTGAATATATTGTTTATGAGAAAAAGATAAATATTATATTTATTTCCTAAATTTTAATGTATATTATTCCTATATTGGTAAATACAAATTTATAAAATATTTACTGTATAGACATATGAATAATAAGATATTTATTTTTTTAAATAAAAGATTTTTTTGTGAAAAAGAGATTTGATTATTAGTTAAATACAATTATATTTTAATATTTCTATATTTTAATATAATTTATTCACTTGTTTATAACAAATACTGTTATATTTATTACCTTAATCCGCAACGTAGTGCGGGCTTCTAAGCTAATATATATTATAACAAAGTATTCCTTCTAGAAGTTTTGGAAAATTGTACAATCCCATTAACTAGTAAGGAAATTGATTATAAATAATTAATTTTTTTAATTTGAATAATGGATTGTTACTTCTAAAAATTTCGAAAAATTCTATGATCCAGTTAATTTTCTTTGGTCAAATAGAAAAAATCATTATGAACTGTTAATTTTTTTAATTTAAATGATGGATAGTAAGCCTTTAAATTTATTTAATAAGTGATCCAGTAAATAAACAGGATAAGCTTCGAAGAATTTCATCGACAAATAGAGATTAATCATAAAGAACTGAACCAGGAAACAAAATAAAATAAAACAACAAAAGGCACACCTGAACTGTGTGGGCTCTGAGGATGGGTCCACAAAGCCCTCCACGGGAGGTGGCAGCGGCCTGGTCGGACTGAGAGCTCTCCACCCCCGCGACGAAGCAGAGAGCATGTCCCCGTCGTGCTTCCTCGGAGTCGTCGAGCTCAGGGACTCGCTGCCTCCGAAGATGTCGACGAAGAAGTCTTCCTGGAGACTCCACCTCCTGCTACCGCCCTCCACCCTGCCGCCGAAGACAGGCTTCTGCTCGGCGCTGGCCCAGGGGTCCCTGAACGACGCCGTCTTCCCCAACCTCCTGGCCGCAGCAACGGAGTCCGCGCCGTCGGTGAAGCTGTTGGCCATTGAGCCGTGGATCGTCGACCTGCGCGGAGGACCACCGAAGACATCTCCGAAGTCGATGTCAGACGCCATCAACGGCGCGATCCTCCAGGAGCCGTAGCTGTAGTCCACGAGAGTGGTCTCCATCTCCTTTCACCGATCAATACACGCTCCTTCACCGCAGGACGATCTCCTCCTCCTCCTGAACCTTGCCGGAACAGTTAACCGATCTGAACTTCACCTCATATAAATAGGGAAAGAAACCGAAGAACTCTGTGCGCCGTGAGGGAGGACTGGGGACTCGCTGAAGCTTTGATGAAGAGGGGGGAGGAGGAAGACGACGGTGGAAGACAGAGAGGGGACATGGCAGGCGGCCGACTCGTGGAACACGGAAAATCTGTGTGGATAAGAGAAGAGAAGTGGAGAGCAGAGGAAGTTGACTAGACAGAACTGATTGAGAAGGAGCAGTTAGGAGCAGGGAGTTGGCTGTTTCAGTGGGTCGGTTCGCGCCTTGTCGTTGTGTGTGATTTGGTTTGTTGCATTTTATTGTGGTGATTCACGTGGCTGCAGTTTATTTCTATTGAGTTGTGGTCCCTACCGGATACGATTAAGGCGGGAAAATAAGAAGAAAATTCCGGTACGTAAGAAGATTAAGTAGTATTATATTAGTATAATTGATACAGTTTGTCAATCCCAGATCAAGTCGATTGTCATCATGTCCCTTTATTTCTTTTCATGGTCTAAATTAGGGATGTGCATGGGTAGTTGGTAGAACCTATCCGATAGGATAAGTTCTGGACAGATACTAATGACATTCAAGTAAGGTTCCGGTAATAACTTAAAGAACCGATTACAATAGGTTCCAGTTCCGGTTTCAACCATAAAATATCTGGAATCGGAACCGGAACTGATTATATATTTAATTGATGATAATTTCTTCATTCTTTATTTAACTCTCTTGTTGTTTATACCCTTAGCTCCACTTGATCATTTTTATTTTACATGACAGAATACTATTTATTTATTCAAAATATTAATAGAATTTATAGAAGAACAATAAATAATAATGAAACATATTAAAATTTATATAAATTCAACAAATATTTACTAAATATTGTACCATTATATTAAACTAATAATAACTAAATTAGAATTATAAAAATTTATTCTAAATTAGATCGCTTAATTATGAAACTCATGGATCATAGATATATATTTGCAAATTTATCGTAACGGGTAGAACCTGATTCCTAATTTCACATAGTAGGATCCGGAGTTAGGAACCAGTTCCGGGTAGTGTCCAAATCTAAAAGTTAGGAACCGGTTTCGGGTATGGTCTGGTTCCTAATTCTGCAAGGTAGGGTTTAGATCTAAATGTTAGGAACCGGTCCTATATAGGATAAAGCTCTCATCGGGTGAATTGTCTCTTATTCATAAGACTCGAATTTGAGAAGTTATTCAATGAGAAAAGGCACCATACCACCTCAACTAATCCACTTTAGTCCATTTATTTCTTTTTTCTTTCTATACTTTTTAGGCATATGTGTTTGTTTTATATGGGAAAAATCAACTATAATCTTTTAAGTTCTAAGCAAATAGGGGTATGATCTAGGGATGGCAATGGAGGGGCCACTTATTTCAGATATTTGAACCGCACCGTCAGGTTGGAGTGCGAGTAGACCCATTTATAGTAAAAATAACAATAATTTATATAAAATATAATTAAAAATATGATACAAATTTATATATTTATCACAATATAGCCAAATAAATTTAAATAAAATAAGAATTTATACAATTTCAATAAAATAAAACGGTCATTACTTAATTTATTAAGATAAAAATATTCACAAATCAAGTAAAATTAATATAATTATGATATATAATATAATATTATGTAATATGGATGGGGGATAGCAGATAGACCTAAACCCGCCCTAAACAACGCACGAGTTGGGTTGGACCTGCCCAAACTTGGGGTGAGCGGCTGGTCAAGATTGTCATCCCTAGTATGATCTATTAAATAATCATGCTTAAAATTGTACATAATATCAAGAGGTATTGATATTTAAAGGAGGAGGAGGAGAAAGAACGTTTAGTATAATAGCATCATCCTTAACCCTGGATTAAGAAATTTTGATTTAATCCTCACAAACTGGACTTTCTGCAATCATTTATTCACGATTCTTTCCAACTCTTTTTAGACCTGTATGCGTCATATGTACACTAGAAAATACCAGAGGGGAGAAGTGAGAAGAATTGAGGGGAATAGTTATTAATGTCAAAGTGAAAAGTTTAATCCCACATTAATAAAATGAAAGGATTTGAAGTGATTTATATGTAAAATGTGCCCCTATGAGACATTACAGTATATGTCCCATGCCCCTCGTGTGCCTGTGCAGGGGATACCGACTTCGGGCTAACCTGAGAAAGACACTAAAAACTAGAAAGACTTGACAAATCTAAGCTCCTCTAAAGCGACAGGTGAGCACAGGTCGATGTTAGAACTCCGCACTTGGAAAATCAGCCAATGAGAGATCATGGGACAACCAACACAGGATGCTGCTAGAAAATTCAATACTTTGGCACAATACATTCAATCATGCGTACTAAACAGAAAATATAATTTATATTCAGTGCAAAAGGTGAATTTGGATATGTAAAAGTACAGATAAAACGCTTCTTGTTGACTTTGAAAGTGCAATCCAACTGAATCTACCTCTGCGTTAAGTAAAGCAAAGCAGGAAGAAAATGACCTGGGAACATCTGGGAGGCTAGAGAAAGATCATGTGAGGTTCTGCTCCTGTCTACCACTGTGAACCATCGGGGAATGGTTGCAGCGCATCTTTCTTGCTGTTCACATAGAACTCCATGATTGCCTTCATTCTCAGAAGTTTATCCGGGTGATAGTTGACGTGAATAATGACCGGCTTCAACTTACTGAGATTAGCATCTTTCCTGACCACTTTAAATAGGACCTTACTGTTCATGAAAAGATAGTAATCCATAGTTCTCCTGGCAGCATGGAGACCCTCGTATCCTGGGTGCGAAGGGAAAAAGAGCTCCTCATTGAAGACAGCTTGATCCCAAGACTTTGGCTCTCGAGAAAGCCGACCAGCCACACGGTCTAAAAGCTCGATGGAGGGGATGGTAGGCCTGATGTAAAAGAAACCTGAGTTGAAAACCCATATTCGCATTGTGTGAGCGTACCGAGCCCAGCCCATCGCAGGTTCGTCAAAGACATCATCATATCCATAAGCAGTCATGTTGTTGTGACCATCGGTCATCGACTCCACATCAGAATCACGGTAAAGATGATCAAATGGATTCTGCAAGTATACTATATCAACGTCTGAGAGAAGCACACTGTATCCCATCTGCAAAAATTCCCTCAAGATACGAAATTTCAAACCCGAGACGGCATGATTACCTCCTGTCTTCCCAATTGTATCGATTCCTTGATCTGGATCTCTTTTATACACAGGAACTTCATTCGATTTGCAGAACTCAACAATCTCATCATCTAATGCTACAACCAGATAGTTGGGTATGCCCACTTTCTTGATGCTTGTGAACCAAACCTCCAACATTTCCTTCACATTGGAGTTAGCAAGTGCCACTATGATCTCTTTTCCTATGGCAACTTCCTCTAATAGCTTAGCCAGTCTCGGGTTCACGGATTCATCGGGAATGACTGTCGGATTAGTTCTCAAACCCTTGACAGTACCGAAGGGACCAGCTTTATGCTGCTCACCCAGGACCAAGAACTGCTTCTGTGCATTATCTTGACCCTGTTCAGCCAGTCGTAGCTTTTCACGTAACTCCCTGACCTGCTTTTTCAACTCCATATTCTTCTCTGATAGTGAGGCAATATTGGACTTCAACGCATTAACCCTTTCTTGAGATTCACATGAGGAGGAAGCAGTCTAACAACCAGAAATCATGAGATGATAAGAAAATGTTATAACCAAGTAAAATATTTATTTTTTGCAATGAATTCACACAGTTTTGAAACCAAAGTTGGAAAAATCTCAACAACCAACCAAGAACCAAGCAATAACTGCACTAAGCAACATCATAAGCCAAGATACTGAAAATTATGCAGATAACTGACATAAACAACCCCTTGTCAGGACCCCATGTCTGGGCAAATTAGCATTATTTTCAGAAAATTTGAACAGGCGCTGAAGCCTGAAGCATATTAAAGACCTTAAACTTTATTTAAAGGCCTCAAGAGGATGCAGATTGGCACCTGAACTTGGGGCATCTTTGGTGAAAACTGAAAATTTAACAAGTTAGGCATGAATGACAAAGAGAGGAAAGCACGGAGCAGAAGAAAGGCTGCGCGCTGGTCGGACATCTAAGGAGCCACTTAAGTGATAAATGTCTAGCTCACCAAGTATACTTATACGTAAGTGATAAAGCTTCAAAATCCACACTTAGATGCGTCCTAACCCTCTCTTTTCCTCCCAAATTCAGTCTATTTTTCTTCATAACTCATTTTAAATCCGGATTTTGTCGGCATAAATCGGGGAAGAAGCAAATCTTATTTCACCCATTAAAGGACAGTGCAATTGAGAAGATGACTCAAACCATTAACATGCTACAGTACTCACTGAAAGAATGTCCCATCCAAAGGCACTTACAGAGTCATATTTCCAATAGATTACTGATCATCGATCCCTCAGGTATCCATTGACAGGGTTCCGGAATTAAAAGTCAAAGCACCAGAACAAAAAGTCAACGCTTCTAATCTAAAGGATATTCGAGGAAAAATAATCACAAGTACGTGAATAGATCAAAACTAGCAATACCATTAGCTGATCAACTGCGCTGATTCCTAACATTCATAACCGAAATTGGAAATTGAAGATGAGTAAAACATAATTTGGTAAATTAGGTGAGTTTCGGACCTGGAGATCTGATCTTGATGTCTGGCGCAATCGAGCAGGTGGATCGAAGGTGAAGAGCCCGCTAGGGTAAAACAATGCCAACACGCAGCCCAGGAAGACTCCCACTGCAATGGCGACTGCGATTCGAGATCCGCGTAAGCTGTGGCCCTTGTCTCGCAACAGTGAGCCATCTCTGCGGCCCGCCATGGCCGAACTTAATCAAACAGACGCTGGCACTGGAAAGAAGGCGGAGGCGGAAGAGAGTCGATCGAGCTCAGCGATTGATAAACTCGACGGTGATTCGGGGCATTCGAGCTCCGGAGCGGTGCTCACATGGCCATGGAGATGGCGGAGCTCTGAGCGTTGACGCCGGACCGGGGGCCAAGGACTAGGTCCGCCTTAGAATACGTGACGTTTAAGTGACAGAGGAATGAGGAGGGAGCAGGAAGAAAATTTTATAACTATTATTCTTTTTGGTAAAAAAGGAAGAAAAATTTTATAACTATGTGAAAGATGCTTATTTAATATTTTCCTTAAAAAAAGAGTGAATTTCACTTATAAAATCAAATCCACTCTTTGGAAAGATTATGCGTATGAATTAATTAATAATTTTAATATTGGTTAGGCACAGGGTTTTTTTTTTTAAATTTAGTACTACGCAATATTTCCGGACCAGTTAAGAGTATCTCGAGATTAATTTACGGTCAAGTTACGATTCTTGGAAAACCATCCCAACCCGGAGATCGATCATGAAATTACTCATTTGAAAGTTTAGTGAGAGAATTATTAGGTAAATGTCAGGTTGGTCGTTAGACACAAAGTTAATGTAGTTCATAGGTGAACTGGAAATTTTCATGGCCTTATTGGGCCTGCATAGTCCTTCCCTGAATTAAGGCCTCAATAAAAAAAAAAAAAAACCAGAAAGGAAAAAATTTCACTTTCTGTGATAATAAGAAAATAGTTCTGTCAAGAGAAAATATGAAATTTGTTTAAAAAAAAAATCAATGGGTCATTACATTGTCTAAGTTTGTGGTTGAATTGCATCAACAAATGTGTCAGTAAATTTATTTTTCTGAATACGAGATCAAGTAATGCGCATGGTAATATTCACGATAATTAGGGACGAATTCAGAAAATTTTGTCAAAAGTGCCGAAATCTAGTGGAACTGTAATTAGAGGAACTTAAGGGGTGAAATAAGAGAATCAAAAAGGAATAAAATTGAGTGAAATATATATATATAACGTTTTACAAGTTTTCTCGAGTTCAAGGGGCGATGGCTCTCCGTATATCTCCTAAATCCATCATTGGTGGTACTGACATTTCAATCATCTAATGGTGATGGGGATAATCGATACAGAATACTTACTTAAAATAGTCTGACAAAATCTGAATATGGTAAATGAATAGTCCACGTGATTTTTTTTGTGCACAAATTAAGGAGACACATATTTCTAGAAATGGTACAAAGAACATTATGTATTTCAAAAGGTCACTCGGATAACATTTCTTGTCGGGTTGGAAATGTAATCAAATCGGACCTAACTTGATCTACAGAAAGGTAAAGCAAGAACAGAAACAAGTGAAATATTTGCTGCCTAGAACAAGGTCAGATGTGGTTTTTGCTGCTGCAAATGATCAATGTGAACCGTCGCGGAAAGGCTGCAACGCATCCTTCTTACCATCGACATAGAACTTCACGATCGCCTTCATCCGCGGAAGCTTATCGGGATGATAATTGACGTGAATGATCACTGGCTTCAGCTGGCTGAGCTTAGCATCCTTCCTCACCACCCGAAAGAGGACCTTACTGTTCATGAAGAGGTAGTAATCCATAGTCCTCTTGGCTATATGGAGACCCTCGTACCCGGGATGCGAAGGGTAGAAGAGCTCCTCGTTGAAGACCGCTTGGTCCCAAGCCTTGGGTTGCCGAGAAAGCCGGCCTGCTACGCGGTCTAAAAGCTCAATCGAAGGGATGGTTGGCCGGATGTAGAAGAATCCTGAGTTGTAGACCCATATCCTGTTCGTGTAGACAATGCGGGACCAGCCCATTACAGGCTCGTCGAACACGTCATTGTACCCGTAAGCAGTCCTGTTGTCGTGCCCATCGGTCATTGACTCCACGTCGGAGTCCCGGTACAGGTGATCGAACGGATTCTGCAAGTGCACCACATCGACGTCTGAGAGGAGAACGCTGTAGCCCAGCTGCAAGAACTCCCTCAGGACGCGGAATTTCATGCCGGAGACTGCACGGCTACCACCCCTCTTCCCAATCCTATCGATCTCCCGATCCGGATCTCTTTGGTAGACAGGAACTTTATTCGACTTGCAAAACTCCACGGTCTCGTTATCCAACGCGATAACCATGTAATTAGGTATGCCCACTCGCTTGATACTTGTGAACCAAATCTCCAAAATCTCCTTCACCTTGGAATTGGCAAGTGCTACTATCAGTTCCTTTCCTATTGCTACTTCCTTCAGTAGCTTAGCTAGCCTCGGGTTCACGGATTCATCGGGAACGACTGTCGGGTTAGTTCTCGTACCCTTGACAGTGCCGAATGGACCCGGCTTGAGCTGCTCACCCAATGCCATGAGCCGCTTCTGTGCATCATCTTCTCCCTTTTTAGCCAGTAGTAACTTCTCAGTTAACTCCCTGACCTGCGCTTTCAGCTCTATGATCTTCTCGGATTGCGAGACGATATCGGACTTCAGCGCATCCACCCGCTGCTCTTGAGATTCAAGGTTGGATGAAGCGGTCTAGCAACCACAAATCATGAGACCAGAGGTCATATACTTCACACAAACATGAAATCTCTGACAAACTAAAACGAACAATCCTCTTAATTCGCCTCCTCATACCAAGCGTATATTATTTTTTATACTTTTTAATGGGTAAAAATGAGGATAGCAGTAGTAGCGATCTAGTTACGTCACTACGTAATGTTCGAGCTTTCGTATTCAACCGCGAACATATTGGATGAACTAAACAACCGGCACTAATATTGACCCGTCAACATTGTACCACTAAATATTTAATATAATTTAAGAAACCGATGGGAAGTGAGTTTTAGATCACTAGATTATCACCTTTAACTGTTATTATTTTTTATGCTTATTATATGTTTATTTTCTTAAATTGTTTTCCATATGAAAGTACAAATGAGTCAATTCAATGTCTCTCAAACAGAAATTACTTCTTTTTGGCCAATATTAATTCCTATTAATGTAATTTCAATAATAAGGACTTTTCAGCAAATAAATAAAAATCCAAAGAATTCTCTCATTTTCTTTAAATATCTTTCCATCTTAAGCTTCTACTTCCCGACAAGCCCTCGCCTATTCAACTTTCACCATCATTTCAACTTCTAATGCGCTATGATCTTGGTAATTTAGTGGAACCTCGGGTCGAGTGGGTCTGTCGTCGTCCTTATGTCGATGCCTGAATGGCCATGCATTGCACCGGCGGCGTCCACCGGAGACAGGACTTCGCTTTATATAGTAGATTACGTTAAAAAAAAAAAAAGATGGAGGAGTTGGAACCTGGTGATCTGATCCTGTGAGCTGCGGCAACCGAGCAGGCCAATTGGAACCTAAGAGCCGTCCGTCAGTATAAAGCAAGGCCAAGATGCAGCACAGTGGAACCCCCACGACAATGGCGACGATAACCTGAGACCTGTAGAAGCCCTGGCCCTTCTCTGACACCGGTGAGCTCTCTCTGCGACCTGCCATGGCGCAGAGCTGCAGACACCCAGACCCGCGAAGAAGATGACTGAGCTCGAAGCTTGTGAGCTTGAGAGTGGTGCTGTGGAGCTCTGATCAGTTTCGAGGGTTTGAGGGATTGAAGGCCGATGGAAGGTCCGGTTGGTGTCCATATATAAACGAGAAAGAGAGAAGGGGAAGAGGGAAATGGGGAATGTTGGGAGGAAAGCTCGTGAGCTTGAGGATGGTGTGGTCACATGGAAGATGGTGGAGCTCCGAGTCACAGAGATTGAGAGGGAGCGAAGAAGGCTGAAAGGAAACGTTAATATTCGTTTCTTGCTCTCCCTTAGCAGCGGGAAAGGAGTCTATCTATCTGCATTCAACGTGTAATACATAACGAGTTCATTTTATAAATTACTGCTCAGATCCTGACACTCATAAAGTAGCCATCGAAAATCGCAAAAGCTTTACAACTGTCAAAATCTAAGAGAAATTTACATAACGATGTGGGGGAAAGTGAATGAGAGGTAAGTTGAGGTGGTTCGGTGTCTGTTTTTTCTCCTTTGGTAAAGTTATGTTTCGTGTGTCGTGACAGGAAAAAATGTTAATAACCAAGACAGTTTTACTTATCAGTGAATTAACCAAACTCGAACATCTACTATATTTAATTAAATTTTTGGATATCAAAATATGCTCACCATTTAGAAGGGAGAGGGTGAGAGCCAAAGGGTCGGGAGTCGGCAGCAATTTATTTAGTTAGCCATAGCAAAAAGCTTGTCCGTTAAGTTTGATAGTAAGTAAACTATTAATTATTTGATTAATGTTTTTAACTTTTTTTTGCTAATAAACAATGTTGATCAATTAATCCACTTTGAAAAATGATGCCGAACTAAGTTCTTACTTAAGAAAAGAAGATGTCGAACCATTTCAACCGAATCGAGATGATGGTGTAATACACACCTAGAGTCGGGTTGATCATGGCTCCTGGCCAGTGGCCAACACATACACCCAAGCCGCCGAGGTGATATGGTCCAACTCAAGCTACACTCAACCTTAACACTGATACACTGGATTCATGAAGGAAATCCCGAAGATCGATCGTGCATTGAAAGAAACCGCATGTAACGCTCTCTCGCCGATAAATTTCCGGTTTAGATCGAGATATAGCCTTCTGTGGCTCCACCCAGAGGCTGAAAGCCTCAAAGAGAGAGAGAGCATGGACATAACCTCAAGGAGGTACTCACTGATCACCACCTTGTAGTAGTCTACAGCTCCAGCCCCTACCATGGCAAGTCTCTTGGTCCAGAAAAACTCTGGTCAGACCAGATTGGATTGTTAAAGAAATAAATCTCACATCAAACAGTGAGTCAGTAGATTGAAATTTAAAATATGAGAGAACGGTACATATAAATTTAAATTTTTAGGTGGATATGGACAAAGTTTTTTGGTATTAGAGTCAGTTATCATATGGGCTAATAATATGCTCGTCTGAGAATAGAATAAAAATATCCGACTCGTAGTCAGTTGTATAGCCCGTGGATTGAAGAGGAAGCCCGTCTCGTAGTCAGTACCGCTCGAGGTCAGTTGTTAAGAGCGAGTATTGAGAAATAAACATCAAACAATCAATTCCGATACATTAGGGAACACTCATACAACTCTTCAGATCAAACCATTTGACCAAGGGCACATCGCAAAATGGCCTTATTAATTTCTGATATACGAAAATCGCACTCTGATGACATTTCTTGTCAAGTTCAAAAATGGAAACCGATCGAACCTTGCTCTGTGTGCAGCAAAAGTGAGCAGGAACAGGAACAGCTGAAAAACACTTACCATCGAGAACAAGGCCGGCGTGGTTTCTGCTCGTAGATGTCACTGTGAACCGTCGGGGAAAGGCTCTAGTGCATCTTTATTACCATTGACATAGAAATCGACGACCGCCTTCATTCGCTGCAGTTTATCCAGGTGATAATTGACGTGAACAATCACAGGCTTCAACTGGCTGAGCTTAGCATCCTTCCTCACCATCCTGAAGAGGACCTTGCTGTTCATGAAAAGGTAGTAATCCATAGTTCTCTTGGCTATATGGAGCCCGTCGTATCCCGGGCGCGAAGGGTAGAACAGCTCCTCGTTGAAGATTGCCTGGTCCCAAGCACCTTGCTCCCGGGAAAGACGGCCTGCCACACGATCTAGAAGCTCGATGGAAGGGATGGTCGGCCTGATGTAAAAGAAACCCGAGTTGTAGACCCATATCCTGTTCGTGTACACAATGCGAGACCAGCCCATCACAGGCTCATCAAACTTGTCATTATATCCGTAAGCCGTCTTGTTGTCGTGCCCATCGGTCATCGACTCCACGTCGGAATCTCTGTAAAGATGATCGAACGGATTCTGCAAGTACACTACGTCGACGTCTGAGAGGAGAACGCTGTACCCCAGCTGCAAGAACTCCCTCAAGATCCGGAATTTCAAGCTGGAGACTGTGTGAGTGCCTCCTGTCTTCCCAAGCCTATCGATCTCCTGATCAGGATCCTTCTGGTAAACCGGAACTCCGTTCGATTTACAGAATCCCGCAATCTCATCATCCAGTGCAACAACCAGATAATTAGTTATGCCCACTTTCTTGATGCTTGTGAGCCAGATCTCCAAAATGTGCTTCACCTTGGAGTTGGCAAGTGCTACTATTAGCTCCTTTCTTATGCCAACTTCTCCCAGTAGCTTAGACAGCCTCGGGTTTACAGATTCGTCGGGAATGATCGTCGGATTAGTTTTCAGGCTCTTGACAGTACCGAAAGGCCCTGCTCTGAGCCGCTCACCCAAGGCTATAAGCCGCTTACGAGCATCGCACTGTTCTTTTCTAGCCAGTCGTAACTGTTTACTTAACTCTTGAACTTGCATTTGCAACTCTATGATCTTCTCGGATTGTGAGAAGACATTGGTCCTCAGCGCATCGACCCATTCTTCAGATTCATGGGAGAACGAAGCAATCTGGCAACCACGAGTCATGAGACCGAAGTTCACAAATTTTCACACAACCATGAAACCAAAGCAATAATTTTTAGCGAACCAAATACGAGATTAGGTGCAGTAACACCAATTTTAACATAGAGATGAGAGTTTTCAGATTTTAATTTTTAACGGTGAAGCCTCTTTCTATATTCCATTCTTGACCTACGAGCTTTCTATGTAATCGAACATAAAAGACCCATGCACTAATTGCCCTAAGCAGTATGATGCATTGAGACACTCATGTTTCATCTATCTATACTATTATATGTAAATATTTGTGAAGTTTTATTTGTCGGAAATTTTTTGCTCATTATTTTGCATCTTTTTTTTTTATCACGAGGAGAAATGAGTCAATTCAACTTTTCTTTTTGGGTGAAAGTCGATTCAACATTTTCCAAGTAGAAATTAAAAAAAAAAAATTGGCTTTTGGAAAATTTCCTTACTGCTATACGGATGGAAACTGGAAAGTCCAGGAAATTATATAATTTTTTGTGTGACTAAGGCCACAATGCCATGTTCTTTTTTTTTTTTATTTGCACTACGCAGTATCTCTACCAGTCGAAATGCATCTTGACACTAATTTGCAGTCGGACTAGGATCCTTGAAAAAATTTTCATCGACTCTCTCAACCTGGAAATTGATTCTGAAATCATTCATTTTGGAGTCCGGTGAGGGAATTACTAGTCAACCTCAAGTTGCTAAGGTCCCATGTTCTTAGTCAATACACAGTTCAAACCAGAAACAGCAAATATAGTTTACCGATTAAAAAAATCAAGAAGAGCAAGTAAATAAAATTTTTGCATCCAAAGAATTCTCAAGTCGTATAGATTTCATACTCTGTACAGCCTACCAACCTCTTCAACCTTCATCATTTTTCGATTTCCGTGCTCTGAGTTTAATCATTTTATCAGTGACAATTCCACAGTATTTAATTAACGTTTGGAATTTGCTATAGAGAGAGAGAGAGTTTTAGGACCTGGTGATCGAGGAGCCATCCGTTAGTGCAGAGAAAGGCCAAGATGCAGCACAGTGAAACTCCGGCGACAATGGCAACTGCAACTTGAGATCGCCAGAGGCTCTGGTCCTTCTCCGATACCTGTGATCCGTTTCTGCAACCCGCCATGACAGTGAGGTGGAGCTCTGAGTCGTGGAGGTCGACGGTGCGAAGGACAGTGGGAAACATCTGCTTGGTGGTGCGCATAAATAAGAGAGAAGAGGAAGAGGGGGGAGAAATCAGCTAGTTAAGGTGGTTCGACACTGCTTCTAAAAAGGTAAGGTACTGGCATCTGATGATCGTGAGCAGAAAGAAATTTATGATCGATAGAGTTATGCTCTTTAGTGGGTAGACCACGTTGATGTCTGAACTCTTCACGATGGACAGGATCGTAGGGATTGATCGACGGGAAAAATAGTGTGTGGTATATCAAAATGAGCCAGTTGATATGGCAATACACTTCTTCCCCTTAAACAAGTTCTCGAATTCAAATTTTGTTAATGGAAAAAATTCATGCTAGGTGGTCTTTTTTACCTAGTGGGTCGATCCGGCTCTAGTCTGAATTAGTCAGAGTCTACTGGGTCTCTGGGTATCCGGAAGCATACAACGAAAAAAATAGTGCGCGATGCCATTTTTTATCATCATAAAAGGATGATAAAAGTAATGACGATCCAATCACTCTTGCTATTGAATGTTTAGGGTTTTCGTGTTCAATCGCAGACGTATTAGACGAATTGAATAATCAGTACTAACAGTGGTTCTGTCATTGTGTTACTATCAAATGTCCACTATAGTAAAAAAAATTATGTGTAATATCAATGTAATGTAATATGTATATTTTTTGATACCATATACAGGGTACGGGACTTTTAATAACAGGCATACCACTAACTCAATACAATGGGCTCTTCCTCTCCTCTTCAAGCCTGGGCCAGGGGTAAACCCGGAACATCCCTTTTTTAATAAATAAATATCTAAATTCCATATATATATATATATATATATTGTAAAAAAGGAAGATCTTGCTGATACTGAGTTGGCAGTAATTAATATAGTTAGGCCATAATAAGAAGTTTGGATGTGGTTCACTCAATGAGAGTACCGAATGCAGGGACGGATTTAGGGAAAGTGTGGAAATTTGAATTCGAGAAAATTCATAAAATTCTATGTAAATTATACTAAATTTACCCGTAGTTTTTTTTTTTTTCATAAATTGTCCTAATTCTCTCCCCATAAAATCCATCCATTAACTCTCCATTGAGTTTCGTCTCCCTGATTGGAACTTCTGAATCTGTTTCGACCAAATGGGAAGATTAGTCGAGGTGATATTCTTATTATTGAATTGACATTTGATACTTACCTACAATGCTCCGACATATTAGAAAATCGGTATGCAATCCTTAATGGTTTCTTTGTGTGGAATTTTCACCTAATCTGCAAGGGATTGGACCTATTTCTACCCAAAAATTTAAACTGATAGAATGATGGTATCTACTCTCTTACAAACCATATTTTTTTCATTACTTGTCTGATATGGGATTCATTTCTCAAGTGAACACGTGCCTTTAAATATCTGCCCATAACAACTGACCTTGAGTCGGCTATTTTTTTTTCCGTATTCTGGGCGAGGAGGGACATGTTACGACCCGGAAATTCAGCAGAATTTCACCTGAATTTTTGATAATCCAAATAAAAAATAAAACCTGCTGTAAAACATTTAACATGAACAACTAAAGTCAAAGATGTAACTTCAGAAAACCTCCAAAAGTAACATTTCTAAAACCATACCAAAATTTTCGAGTCGCAATGTATGTTTACAAATCAATAGAAACCAACTAACCAAATCCTCTTTCGATCCCCGCTAGACTAACTTCGCTCACCATATCCATCAAGTTGACATCGAATAAATCTGTAAGAAATAATATGCGGGAGGCGTGAGTCGCATCTCAGTGAATATTCAATTTTAAAGTAAAATGAACTATATATATATATGTAATTCAATACAGATCAATTAACTGACAACCATCCCATTCAACTTATATCGCTTATTAACTTCACACTTATACGTACCTTATCTCAACTTCATCCATCAATCATTCTAACTTCAGATGTCAACAATTTAGTACACATCAATATAAGTTACATAGCACATGATTGCCGCAATATAGATGAACTTATATCAATGACACATAGCTATGATAAAGATCCTAACAAGTCAATCTCAACCACATTTAATTACATTAATATATATATATATAAAACATTAGGCACGTATAGCAATCACACCCATGCCTGCTAATTAATCCAAATAATTGGATCTCAGCAAGGTACAGATCGCACCACTACAAATTCTACCACTCGTCTCAGATGCAATTTCATATTAGAAATACAAGCATGCCAATGCACCGAACTTGACAAACAATCAATATAGTCATGGGGTCACATTCCCCCTGTGATAGGGTTCTGGTGGTATCGATACTCCTCTCTCTAACGATACCGCGACCCCCGAAATAATTAATATTAATCTTCCTCCCATCTCCTGGTGTCCTTCATCTACACACCTCACACCCGCGGGGGCTGCCCATTACCCTCCGACGATAAGAGCAATTTTAAGTTATCTTGTTTTTATACATCGCCGGAAACCAATGGTAATTACCTTATTGGACATCAGTGGTAAATTTAATATCTCTTTATTTTCACTTTTCTTTATTTTTATCTTTTTCTTTTAGGCACATTTCTACTCCGCCGGCTTAACGGTCACCATGACTATACTCAATCAATACACATCATTCACACTACAGAGAAATCAATCAATCGAACACAATTGAATCTCATACTAAACCATTTGATAAAGTACAATCAATAGGATCTTAATCAGACATCAATATAATCCAATCAACATAATACAATCAGTATATTACAAATAAAAATATCATTATAACATAATTAGAATATCAAATCATATACTTATATACCGAGCCACATCATAGAGGAACCAACCAATCACATTTGAATTCTAAGCACAACCACCTACCACCCAATATATATTATATATTTATGTCATTTTATGGTAGAAAAGAATACTCACCGTCATTTCCTTGAAGATGAATTGCCAAGCTGATCCTTGCGGTTGCAAGTTCTTAGCCTTTATAGCTCCTAATGGAACATAAATTTAGGAACGAAGCACCTTGTTCACGTATAAATAATATGATCATGTCCGTAAAAATGTTTCTTTACAGTTCTCCCTCTAATCTTACATATTTACTCCCCCTATTAGTCTCCAGGAAAAAGGGTATTCATATTAACACTATCAAGAGAATTCCTGATGTACTAAATAATGGACAGCTAAATTAACATACTCATCCTATCCCAAGATTGGTTCAACAACGAAAGGGTTACAACTTAACAAATGAATAGCCATTTAACTACACTAATCAATGAAAAGGAAGACTTCACAAGACAACACTTAATAACATTAGTTTCCTATTTTGACTTATCTAATAATTATTTACAAATTAAAAATGACAGCTAATTACTTATGTATCCCATTTCTAAAACCAACATACAACCTGACAAGAATCAGTAATGCTGCGTAAATGAATTGGAGGGAACTCCCTTAAAGCCACACAAAATAAATCACAGCAACATATCATTCACCTATATCACCTAATTCCAAAAAACAAAAAAAAATTGAGATATACCATATGTTTATATTAAAACTAATCCCAATAATTATTTTAGGACATTATTTATTCTACGTTTATCGATCCAATAACCTTCATCTATCATGTTAAAACTCGTAAAAACATATCATTCTAACTAAATCCTACTAAACTATGTATATAACATTGAGTAATATAATTTATTTGATTCGAAATAAACCTAATTTACGTTGGATTTTCCTCACCCGTCATCCTCTGTCTTATCCACTTCCTCAGCTCTCTTTTGCCCTCAGCTCTTGTTTGTAAAGATTTGTTTGCCGAAAAGTGAAAAAATGATGGGTGGCCATATATATATATATATATATATATATATATATGAGACACGTGTGGCGGTGGAGGAAGGGAACAACAACTTTTGCCAATCAGGCTTGAAAATTTCATTGGGCCTTTAGATGGGCTGAAGCCCATGGGCTGGCCTCACAGGACAATTGACTATAAGCTGGATATTTTTCTTCTAATCTCAAGATTAATGGGCCAGAAGTTCCACACTTAGGCCAGTCGTGATATAAGCCCGCACGATTGGCTCTGATAAAAATTTTCACCTGGTTCACAGGAGGTTGGGCCTATATTCATCCAAAAAATTCAAACTGATAGGATGACAGTACTCACTCTCTTATAAATTAGACTTTTTTTCCATTATTTGTTCAATGTGTGATTCATTTCTCAATATTTTAGATTGAGGTATTTGGAGGGGTAACACAATCCCTAATTTGGGTAAATTATTATGAGTGATTTAGATGGATTCACAATTTTGTAATTCCTCCAATTTGGGAAATTCGTAGTGACAAAAACTTTTTAGATAAAAATGCCCCTCATATTTTCTTTAAAAAAATCCCAGATATACAATAATTCCTCATCATATAACTACACAACTATCGCACGTCTTCCTCTACTCGACCACCACCAAGCTACCGCAACGGCATGTTGTCGAAACCCCGAAATAAATCGAGTTTACGATATCATGGCTAAAAATAAATAAACAAAAAGGAGTCGCCACTAATCGTTTATGGAATTAATCCTAAGGTCGATTAGAAACCTATTATTCATCTAAGGGAGTATGACACTAACCACCTAGGCTTTTATTGTCGGTCTTGAACCAAAATTGGATCCGGGGGTTCTATTACGCTCGAAAGGCTCGCAAGCCCATCGACACTCCCTAAATTGGTACCCTAGCAATGTTTCTAAATTTGCATTCTTTATTTAATCTTGTATTTTCTAATCCTACGACCAAATATGCGGAAGAATGCATAGACGATGCATGAAATGCTTCAAGAAAACAAAACACTACCTTTTCAAATTATACGGCATATGCATGTTGACACTAAGATGATAATGGTAAATGATTGAAACCTAATGATTTACAAGTCAGCCATCTATGAACCAGCCTACTCAAACCAATCATCAATCCAAATCAAGAAATCACAAGCAAGGGAATAATCTTCGATCAAAATTGTATTCCGTTAGACCAAGGTTGCTACAAGGACAATCCCATCGACATAATATCATTTAGTATTAATATAAAAAAAAAACCAATGTCCTTCCATGAAGCAAACGACAAAGTTGCAGACCAAGAAAACTTAAATAAATAAGATTCGGTAATGACCCATCTAATCTTAAACCTAATGAATCATGAATCCATAATCGGCCACGACAAGGAAATCAAGTGAAAAAAAATCAAGCAATCGGCTATAGCCATCCTAATACCAACGGCCTAATATCATTCAAACAATTCAACTTATTATGAGACACGTCATGGGGAGCAACAGACAATGAAAAATAATTTAACATGTTACTAATAAAACCAATGAATGGCTAATCATGAGACTTAGTGATGAACAACAATGGTAGAACAAATATGAGGATTAACGAGAGCAAAATAGCAGCAAAGTAATAATATGAAATCAAAGCAACAGTCATCCGATAACCAAAACGACTTAATGTTAAGAGAGAAACAAAGAGGCGTACCTAGCACACCCACAGCAAAATTGGCTCGATGCGTTGTTGACCTGAGCAGCAACGTCCTCCTCAATCAATGGGGCTCAGCAATCTCATTAATATGCAACAATCCGTGAGAAAAAGATGTTGGCCAGAAGCCTCAATGGAACCTCTCGCCCTCCCCCTTTTCGGTTCCGCTCTTCCTCCTTTTATACGCTTCATCCAGGAATTAAACCAGGAAAGAGAAAAGATATTGAGGCTCAAAATCAGCCATGTATCATATAATTTCTGGATTAATGAAGTTGCAGTGATATTTCCTTTCCACTTTTGCTCAATCTTTATAACTGAAATATTATCAATGTATATCAGTTCAGGACCTGCCAATTTTTCCTTCTCTTCAGCTTATCACGAATCTTGCCTTTCCTTTATAATAATTTCTGATATATATTCATCATATTAGTGACCATTGAAAAGAAGAATCCTACGAAAAGGCCTCAGCATTAATGGGAAACAAATTTTTGAATCCAATTGGCCGGTACGGGCCAGTTAAATGAGAGATTTGAAACTCATCCTTTCAAATCCTTCCCCTCCCCTACCCTCCAAATTTTTCCAAATACCTTGAGATCCCTCAATCCAATCCAAGCAAGTTATAAGGGTAAACCGTGTAATCTTACTATATTCGAAATGAAGACTTGGTTGACAGTTCCTGTCGAGGAGTTTGGAAATACAATCGGATTGAGCCCTAGTTCTTTTCGTGAAGTAAAGCCAAGAGGAATACAGAAACAGTTGAAAATCTTGCTGTCTGGGGCAGTGTCATATTTTGGTCTCTACTGCTACATACATGAATGTCACTAGGAGCCATCGGGGAAAGGCTGTAGCGCGTCTTTATTGCCATTGACGTAGAACTCCACGACCGCTTTCATTCGCGGAAGCTTGTCCGAGTGATAGTTGATGTGAACGACCACCGGCTTCCTCTCGCTGAGCTGGGCATCCTTCCTCACCTCCCGAAAGAGGACCTTGCTGTTCATGAAGAGGTAGTAATCCATGGTCCTCTTGGCTATATGGAGCCCCTCGTACCCGGGATGCGAAGGGTAAAAGAGCTCCTCGTTGTAGACTGCCTGGTCCCACGCATCCGGTTGCAAGATAAGCCGGCCGGTTACGCGATCCAAAAGCTCGATGGAAGGGACGGTTGGCCGGATGTAGAAGAAGCCCGAGTTGTAATCCCATATCCTTTTCGTGTAGATAATGCTGGACCGACCCATCACAGGGTCGTTGAACACGTCATTGTACCCGTAAGCCGTACCGTTGTCGTGCCCGTCGGTCATCGACTCCACGTCCGAGTCCCGGTACAGGTGATCGAACGGATTCTGCAGATGTACCACATCCACGTCCGAGAGGAGAACGCTGTATCCCAGTAGCAAGAACTCCCTCAAGATGCGGATGAATTTCAAGCCGGAGATCGCAGAGTTAGTTCCCGTCTTCCCGATCTGATCGATGTCCCGATCCGGATCGCTCTGGTAAACGGGAACCTCGTTCGATCTGCAGAACTCCGCGGTCTCGTTATCCAATGCAACAACCATGTAGTTTGGTATTCCCACTCTCTTGATACTTGCGAACCAAATCTCCAAAATCTCCCTCACATTGGAGTTGGCAAGTGCTACTATAAGCTCTTTTCCTTCGGCAACTTCCTTCAATATCTCAGCCAGCCTCGGGTTCACCGTGTCATTCGGAACGACCGTCGGATTAGTTCTCAGAGCCTTGACGGTGCCGAACGGGCCCGGTCTGAGCTGCTCGCCCAGTGCTGAGAGCCGCTTCTGTGCATCATCCTGTCCCTTTTCGGCCCGTCGTAACTTTTCGGTTAAACCCCGAACTCGCGCTTTCAACTGTGTAATCTTTTTGGACTGTGAGGCGATTTCAGACTCAAGCGCATCGACCCGTCCTTGAGATTCGCAGGTGGGCGAACCTGTCTGAGAGCCACAAGCCATGGGATGGTAAGAAAATGATGTACTCGTTTCATGCTGAATATTTATTTCTCTTAAATTGTTTGATCGTTAATTTGCCCAGCTTGTTAATCACAAGCTCCAATGAATCAATTTTATATTTTTCAAAAAATAGAAAATAATCTTTTGGCTAAAATTAATTACTTTTTATGTTATTTCCATATAAAAAACTCTTCCGCAAATAAATAGAAATTTATTTATCCCCATGAACCCTCAGCATCCTCAATCGTAATCGTTATTTTAACTTTTATGCTATGTTTTTTTTTCCTCTTGAGAAAAAGGTATAAATATTCATACATATTTATCATTTTTATAAGTAAATTCTACACATTTAAAAATAGTATATCAATTCTTATATGCTCTGCTAAGTTATTAACTCGAGTCTGTCTCGTCAACTTCCATTGAGCCAGACAGACACGGCATGACACCGTCATTTTTCATGCGGACGTTAAATTGATATTGTGCTGACATTATTAAAGCAAATACAAAATTTAAAAAGAGGGAGGGAAGAGGAGGCCCGGCGGAGGGACACCCTCCGGCTACCTCCCCTCCACAGGCAGTGTCACCGGAGGCATCACCGGCCCGCCCGGCCTCTCCCCTCTCTCTTTCCCTTTTCCTTCGATTTTTTTTAATTTGATTTGGACCTTTCAGTTCAATATCAGCATCTTGCAAGCATGAAAAATAATATTTCCGCCTAAAACTAATGATACCATGTCATGTCAGCTCTGATTTAATGAAAGTTGTCGAAATAGACTCAAGTTAGTAATGGAGCAGCATATGGAAGACTCGATTTATCACTTTGAAATATATATGATCCGTTTATAAGAAGCGAAAAAATACATGAGATTTCTAATGTATGTTTTCTTTTTTAATAATTTATTGATTTCAATCAAATCTTAAATATAAGATTCTCTACCTGAGAATTTTATTTCTCAGTGGATTAATTCAATGAAATCGAGATTAGAGAATAATAGAGATCTCGTGAATTTTTGGATCTTATATTGTACATATTTAAAAAGAAATCAAATCTCAACTATTGCTTCTTGTTATTATCAAACTCTGAAAAAAATTTTGGGCAAAAGATTCTGAAAAGATGGCTTACTAAGTTTTGCACCAGAACTAAATATTGAGTTTAAAATGATAAAAATAACTCGAACTGATTCGAGCCTAAAAGCGGACCAGAAGAATAAGAAGAGGCACGATGCCTCTGTCGTGCCAGAGGCTCGGATCAGCTACCATGCACTGCACGGTGAACGACCGGAGAGACCCGGCACGAAGGAGTCAGAATCGAGATAGTAAGAGTCGTAAGTACTAATTGAAACTTGCCATAGGGTACGGGAAACATTTTACTAAGGTCACGATTTGACCCCTCAGGCGGCTCAGCCTCCGGGCTCGTGTTCGTGACACTATGACAGTGCTCGGTAGCAGCCGTTTACAGCCGCACCGAGACTGCCACCGGAGAGGGAGTCCTTGCTTAACATAATAGATTAATAAGTAAAAAAAAGGGGGGGGGGGGGGGGGGGGGGGGGGGGGGGGGGGGGGGATGGGAGTTAGGACCCGGTGAGCCGAACCCGAGAGCCGACCCAGTTGAGCGGACCAGTCGTAGGCGGGGAGGGGGAGCTCTCCGTTGGTGTAAAGCAAGGCCAGGACGCAGCACAGTGGAACTCCGATGACAGTGCCGATGGCAACCCGAGATCCGCAGAAGCCCTGGCCCATCTCCGACGTCGGCATGCCGTCTTTTCGAACTGCCATGATGCAGAGATGCAGCCACCGGGAACGGCACAACGTGGAGGAGAAGAAGAGAGCTTGGGAGCTCGAGAGTGGTTGAGCTGAGGGTGTGAAGGACTAAGGAAACCTCTGCTGGGTGTATATATTAGAGAGGAAGGAAGGCAAGAGGAGAACCCTCAGGTTCCTTAAGATGTTTCAGTGTATTTTCTTCGTATGGAAATGGGACTGTCGGATAAGGTCACTTACCTCACACCTCATCACGTGACGTGAGGAAATACCAGTTTACCTGAGTAGTTAATATAATTATTACTGATAAAAGTGATTTAATCGGGTTTTTCTTACAACATCATTATGAGATATAACCATTTAAGATTTTTTCGATTATCCAATCTTATTCCTGCCCGACACGATCCACTTCCAGGATCACTTACCTTAGTCGATTCATTCCGGTCACATCAGTTAGAATGTCCATTCTCTGTCATCTATGGTATCAACTAAATTGTTTTCAACTGCTCTGGGAAATCTTCTGACCGGATCAAGTTTCCAAACTTCAGGTAGTCGTGGGTGGCATCAATCATCCCGCGCCAGCACATGATCCATGGATAAGTCTACAACTATCCTAGATCACCCGGGGGTTCTCAGCCTTCTTTACTAGATACGCTTCCTCTCCTCCTACATGTTGTCCTTGATTTAAGTACCGGAGAGTCTAATCAAGAATCAAATCCCGAACCTGGTGACTTCCAGACACAAACCAGAACCCATGACCAGACCCGAAGACCCGGTATGCTATCGACAACCCAACAGGTCTCTATGTAATATGTGGTGCAAACTGCAAGTGCGAGAGAGAGAGAGAGGGGGAAGGGAAGTGGTAAACGAGGAGCATCGTATTGGTATCGAGTTTGGCTACGACTTATTTATTAGTTAGGCCAGAAATTAAAAGGTAAAGAAAAAGTTTGGTTGCACTTTAGTTACTATAAATAGTTAAAATTCATTCAATTAGGCACAGCTCACTATTCCAAACCTAATATTGTAGAGAAATTTATGTATTAAACATTAATTTTTATTGAAATTAGGTTCATAATTCGAAGAATTAACACATCGATTGACCCCTCTGGTTGGGTGAAGTTGAGAAACGGATCTTAGTACAGTGGTGTAAAACTCTGTTTCACAACTTAGAGGCTGGAGATTTATTATTTCTCTCCGTCTTCTGTCAGTGTATTAGACCTAAAGGTCTCCCTTGTCACTGAGGGAAAAAGAATGCTGGATGAAGCTCCATGGGACCGACTGACTAATGCAAAGCTTCATGGCAAAAGTAGGCATCGTCACGGCCAGGAAAGTCTTCAGTGTAGTGAGCACATAACATCACGGTGCTGACGTAGTATCACATATTAGTAATATTTCTCCATTTTAAGTTTTTTTTGTAAAACCTGAAAAATAAAATGATAACCCTAGATAAAAGTTAGATAATCCATGGTCGGCCCAAACTAGTCAAACTTGGAACCAGGCTTGAACTGGCCCGAAATTGTGAGTATGCGGTTAGCGTTGATTCCCCTTGAATGGAATTGGAACCGGTTCAAATTGTTAAAAAATTTTGAAATTTCACCTTTTTTTTCCGACTTGGTAAACAAATAAATTATAAAAGTTAGATTATCTAAATAAATCATACATATTTTTTTATATATAAAGCCATAGCGGAGAAGGAACTGGGGATGAGCAGAGGATGGATGGAGACTGGTATTGACTATGGGAGAGAAGGAAAAGGCTAAATTGGATGTTTTAGATACGGACCACATGATGCAACGTGACCATTCCTCCCTTTTGATTGGAATCTTTTTAACATGGCCAGCCTTTAATTTTAAGGTCCAATAAATTAAAAATGCGGTGTAAAAAAAATATTAACGATCCATATATAATTAAGACTTTACATCAAATCAAACAGTTCCGATTTTAATTTTAAGGCCTAGTAAATTAAAAATGCGGTCAGTTTTACCCTGACGAAACAGGAAGAATGGGAGAAGTGGTATTCTTATTATTGAATTGACATAAGATGCTTAGCTAGAATGCTACGATATATTAGAAAGCCCCCATGTCATCCTTTACGGGTAAATCGTGTAATCTTACTGCAATCGAAAAGAAAACTCCGGAAACACTTCTTGTCGAGGAGTTTGGAAATACAATCGGATTGAGCCCTAGTCCTTTTCGTGAGGTAAAGCCAAGAGGAATACAGAAACAGTTGAAAATCTTGCTGTCTAGGACAGTGTCATATTTTGGTCTCTACTGCTACATACATGAATGTCACTGGGAGCCATCGGGGAAAGGCTGTAGCGCGTCTTTATTGCCATTGAAGTAGAACTCCACGACCGCCTTCATCCGCGGAAGCTTGTCCGGGTGATAGTTGATGTGAACGATCACTGGCTTCATCTCGCTGAGCTTGGCATCCTTCCTCACCTCCCGAAAGAGGACCTTGCTGTTCATGAAGAGGTAGTAATCCATGGTCCTCTTGGCGATGTGGAGCCCGACGTATCCCGGATGCGAAGGGTAGAAGAGCTCCTCGTTGAAGACCACCTGGTCCCAGGCATCCGGTTGCAAGATAAGCCGGGCGGTCACCCGATCTAAGAGCTCGATGGAAGGGATGGTTGGCCTGATGTAGAAGAAACCCGAGTTGTAAACCCATATCCTGTTCGTGGAGATAAGGCTGGACCAGCCCATCACGGGATCGTTGAACACGTCGTTGTACCCGTACGCTGTACCGTTGTCATGCCCGTCGGTCATCGACTCCACGTCCGAGTCCCGGTACAGGTGATCGAACGGGTTCTGCAGGTGTATTACATCGGTGTCCGAGAGGAGAACGCTGTATCCCAGCTGCAAGAACTCCCTCAAGACGCGGAATTTCAAGCCAGAGATAGCAGAGCCGCTTCCCGTCTTCCCGATCTCATCGATCTCCCGATCCGGATCTCTCTGGTAAACGGGAACTTCGTTCGATCTGCAGAACTCCGCGGTCTCGTTATCCAATGCGACAACCACGTAATTAGGAATGCCCACTCTCTTGATACTTGTGAACCAGATCTCCAAATTGTCCCTCACATTGGAGTTGGCCAGTGCTACTATGAGCTCTTTTCCTACGGCAACTTCCTTCAATAGCTTGGCCAGCCTCGGGTTCACCGCGTCGTTGGGAATGACCGTCGGGTTAGTTCTCAGACCCTTGACGGTGCCGAACGGTCCAGGGTTGAGCTGCTCTCCTAACGCCGAGAGCTGCCCTTGAGATTCACAGGTGGGTGATCCTGTCTGAGAGCCACAGGCCGCGGGATGATAAGAAAAAGATGTTACTAGTTTTATGCTGAGTATTTATTTCTCTTAGTCACAGGCTCCAATGGGTCAATTTTTATATTTTTCCAATAATAGAAAATAATCTTTTGGCAAAAATTAATGGCTTTTATGTAATTTCCATACAAAAGACTCTTCACCAAATAAATAGAATTTGTTCATCCAGTTAACTCTCAACCCTAACCCTCATTTTATGCTATGTTTTCCCAGAGAAAAAGATACCGAAACTCGATATATTTTTCATTTTTGGTAAATCCTATATATTCTGCTATGTTACTAACTCAAGTTCGTCTTGACCACTTTCGTTAAATCGAATTGACATGGCACGACGTTGTTAGTTTACAGTTATATGTCATTTTTCACGTAAACGCGACATTGATGTTACGCTAACATGTCCAAATCAGATAAAAAGATTTAAAAAGAAAGACAGCGGAGGAGGCCCCGGCGAAGGGACGATCTCCCCTCCGGACAGTGTCACCGGAGGCATCTCCGCGTGGGATCGTCCTCTTTCTTTTTTTTTTTTTTTTTTTTTATTTGATTGGGACATGTCAACTCAATATTAGTGCAATGCCAACGTGAAAAACAATACTTCACTGTAAAGCTGACAATGTCGTGCCATGTCAGCTCTGATTTAACTGAAGTTGACGGACTGAAGTCAAGTTAATAATGGAGCATAACATATATAGCATAATTCACCACTTTTAAACATGTAGAATTCACGTACGATAGGTGAAAAATATATAGAACTCGGTGTATTTTTCTTTTTTTAATAATTTATTGATTTCAATAAAATCTCAAATATAATATTTTTTAGTGGATTATCTCAACCGGACCGAGATCCGAGAATAAAATAGAGATCTCGTGAATTTTTGGATCTTATATCGTACATATTTAAAAAGGTTATCAAATTCTGAAAATCTTACTAAGTTTTACACCAAAACTACTTCGTTACACTATCAGTGTCACGATGGAGGCACTCGGCAGAGCAACACACGAAAGTTTTGAAGTGATGAAAGCAACCCGAACCGATTCGATCCGAAAAGCAGACAAGAAGAATGAGAAGAAGCACGATGCTTCTGTCGCGCTAGAGGCTCGGGTCAGCTACCGCGTACTGCGAGATGAGCGACCAGAGACACCCGGCACGATGGAGTCAGGATCGAGATAATAAGAGTCGTAAATTCTAATGGAAGCATGCCATAGGATATGGGAACTGGGCTGGTGTTCCGTGTCGATGGTCGGTAGCAGCCGTGTACCGCCGCATCGGGCTTATTACCGGAGGAGGAGACCCTGCTTAACATAATAGATTTAAAAAAAACAAAGATGGAAGTTAGGACCTGGTGACCCAAACCCGAGAGCCGACCCAGTCGATTGGGCCAGTCGTAGACGGAGAGCTCTACGTTCGTGTAGAGCAAGGCCAGGACGCAGCACAGTGGAACTCCGACGACAACGGCAATGACAACCCGACATCCGCAGAAGCCCTGGCCCTTACCCGACGTCAGCTTGCCGTCTCTTCGAACTGCCATGACGCAGAGATGCAGGCAGCCGGAACTGCACGACGGGGAGGAGGAGAAGGAAGCTTGGGAGCTCGAGAGTGGTTGGGGGTGTGAAGGCCAAAGGAAACGTCTGCTGGGTGTATATATTATAGAGGGAGGGAGGGAAGGGAACCCTCAGGTTCCTTAAGATGTTTGGGTGTATTTTCTTCGTATGGAAATTACAATATTATATATTAGAAAATAAATATAATTGGAAAAGTTTTTTTTCTCAAGTGGAACGATTGGTTTCGAATATGAATTAGTAAAAAATAATTCGAGTTTTAATATAGACGATCATCATCTGAGATATTCTTAAGTGCACGTGGAGAGGGTCTTGTATGTAACGGGTATTCAACATGACAATGCTGACGTGGTGTCACAATTCAATAGGATCAGTTATTCTTAGGATTTTTTTAACAAAAACTAAAAGAGAAAAAATAACTCTAAAAATGACTTGATTTGATTGGCTCGTGACGTTACGTGAGCACTGCCAATGCAAAACTTTCTCCACCACGTGGTGTAAGAAAACACCAATCACCCGAGTAGTTGCCACAATTATTACTAATCATAATAATTTAATCAGTTTTTCCCCACCGCGTCGTTACGAGATAGGATCATTCAAGATTTTTTTTTTGATAATCCGACCTTACTCTTGCTCGACTCAGATCCACCTCCAAGATCACTTACCTCAATCGATTCATTCTAGTCACATCAGTCAGAATATCCATACTCCGATATCTATCACATCAACCAAACTGTTCGACTACTCTGGGAAATCTTCTGACCGGATCAAGTTTCTAAACCTCAAGTGGGGCCAAGGGTGACATCATCCCACGCCAGCACATGATCCATGGATAAGTCTATAAATACCCTAGATCACCGGGTGGGTTCTCAACCTTCTTTACCCGATACTCTTACTCTCCTCCTACATGCTGTCCTCGATTTAAGTACTGGAGAGTCAATTCGAGAATCAAATCCCGAACCTGGCGACTTCCTGACTCAAACCAGAACCTAGGACCAGACCCAATGACCCGGTACGCTACCCGACGAGCCATCAAGTATCTACGTGATACGCGGTGCAACTACAAGTGGTAAGAGAGAGAGAAAGGGAAGGGGTAAACGAGGAACATCCTACTGGTATGGAGTATGGCTGTGATTTATTTATTAGTTAGGCAAGAATTAAAAGGGGGAAAAAGTTTGGTTGCACTTTAATTACTACAAATACTTAAAATTCATTCAGTTAGGCACAGCTCACTATTCCAAACCTAATATTATAGAGAAATTTATGTACTAAACTCTAATTTTTATCGAAATTAGGTTCATTTATAATTCGAAGAATTAATACTTCGATCAATCCCTCCAACCAGAGGTTGGTTAAAGCTGAGAAACAGATCGAAATACAGTGGTGCAAAACTATATTTCCCAAACCAGAGGTTGATAATTCAATGTTCGTCGTGAGAGTTATAAGCTTTTTTTTTTTTTTTAATTTCTCTCTGTCTTCTATCGATGTATTGGATCTAAAAGTCTCCTCTGGATGAAGCTCCACAGGGTCAACTGATAGTAGGCCTATAGCCACGACAAGGAAAGTCTAATGTGTAACGGATGCACCACGTTACAATATTTATGGTGTTACAAATCAATAATATTTCACCATTTTAAGTTTTTTTTATAAAACACAAAAATAAAAAAAAATGACTCTAGAAATAACTAAAATTTATTGATTTGTGATTTCACCATTTTATGTACTCTCATACATACATATATATATATATATATAAAGCCATATCTGAGGAGAAGGAACTGGGGATGAGCATAGGGTGGATGGAGACTCGTATTGACTATGGGAGAGAAGGAAAAGGTAATTGGATGTTTTAGATACGGACCACATGATGCAACGTGACCATTCCTCCCTTTTGACTGGAATCTTTTTAACATGGCCAGCCTTTAATTTTATTAAGTTCCAGTAAATTAAAAATGCGGTGTAAGAAAAATATTAACTTTCTATGTATAATTAAGACTTTACATCAAATCAAACAGTTCCGATTTTAATTTTAAGGCCCAGTAAATTAAAAATGCGGTCAGTTTTACCCCGGCGGAACAGGAAGATTGGGAGAAGTGGTATTCTTATTATTGAATTGACATAAGATGCTTAGCTAGAGTGCTACGATATATTAGAAAACCCCATGTCATCCTTACAGGTAAATCGTGTAATCTTACTGCATTCGAAAAGAAAACTCCGGAAACACTTCTTGTCGAGGAGTTTGGAAATACAATCGGATTGAGCCCTAGTCCTTTTCGTGAGGTAAAGCCAAGAGGAATAAGAAACAGTTGAAAATCTTGCTGTCTGGGACAGTGTCATATTTTGGTCTCTACTGCTACATACATGAATGTCACTGGGAGCCATCGGGGAAAGGCTGTAGCGCGTCTTTATTGCCATTGAAGTAGAACTCCACGACCGCCTTCATCCGCGGAAGCTTGTCCGGGTGATAGTTGATGTGAACGATCACCGGCTTCATCTCACTGAGCTTGGCATCCTTCCTCACCTCCCGAAAGAGGACCTTGCTATTCATGAAGAGGTAGTAATCCATGGTCCTCTTGGCGATGTGGAGCCCGACGTATCCCGGGTGCGAAGGGTAGAAGAGCTCCTCATTGAAGACCGCCTGGTCCCAGGCATCCGGTTGCAAGATAAGCCGGGCGGTCACGCGATCTAAGAGCTCGATGGAAGGGATGGTTGGCCTGATGTAGAAGAAACCCGAGTTGTAAACCCATATCCTGTTCGTGTAGACAATGCTGGACCAGCCCATCACGGGGTCGTTGAACACGTCGTTGTACCCGTATGCCGTACCGTTGTCGTGCCCATCGGTCATCGACTCCACGTCCGAGTCCCGGTACAGGTGATCGAACGGGTTCTGCAGGTGTATTACATCGGCGTCCGAGAGGAGAACGCTGTATCCCAGTTGCAAGAACTCCCTCAAGACGCGGAATTTCAAGCCGGAGATAGCAGAGCCGCTTCCCGTCTTCCCGATCTCATCGATCTCCCGATCCGGATCTCTCTGGTAAACGGGAACTTCGTTCGATCTGCAGAACTCCGCGGTCTCGTTATCCAATGCGACAACCATGTAATTAGGTATTCCCACTCTCTTGATACTTGTGAACCAGATCTCCAGATTCTCCCTCACATTAGAGTTGGCAAGTGCTACTATGAGCTCTTTTCCAACGGCAACTTCCTTCAATAGCTCGGCCAGCCTCGGGTTCACCGTGTCGTTGGGAATGACTGTCGGGTTAGTTCTCAGACCCTTGACGGTGCCAAACGGCCCCGGTTTGAGCTGCTCGCCTAACGCCGCGACCTGCTTCCGTGCATCATCCTGTCCCTTTTCGGCCAGTCGTAACCTTTCGGTTAAATTCTCAACTCGCGCTTTCAACTCTGTAATCGTTTCGGACTGCCCTTGAGATTCACAAGTGGGTGATCCTGTCTGAAGGCCACATTGAGTCAATTTTAATATTTTTCCAATAATAGAAAACAATCTTTTTGCTAAAATTAATGGCTTTTATGTAATTTCCATACAAAAGACTCTTCACCAAATAAATAGAATTTGTTTATCCAGTTAACTCTCAACCGTAACCCTCATTTCATGCTATATTTTTCAGGAGAAAAAGTTACCCAAATTCGATATATTTGCCATTTCTGGCAAATCCTATACGTTCTGACTTCTGCTATGTTACTAACTCAAATTCAATCCATCAACTTCCGTTAAATTGAATTGACATGGTATGACGTTGTTACTTTTACTCTAACATATTACTTTTCATATACGCGCGGCATTGTTACTTTTACGCTAACATATTCAGATCATATAATAAGATTTAAAAACAAAGAAAGGGGAGGAGCCCGGCGGAGGGGCCACCCTCCGACCACCTCCCCTTAGGGCAGTGTCATCGGAGGCGTCTCCACGTGGTATCCTCCTCTTTCTTTTTTTAAATTTTTTTTTATTTAATTTGGATATGTCAACTCCATATCAGTGCCACATCAATGTGAAAAATAATATTTCAGTGTAAAACTAACAATGCCGTGCCATGTCAGCTCCGATTTAACAGAAGTTAACAGACTAAACTCAAGTTAATAGCGAAGCAGAATATATATGACTTAATTTACAACTTTTAAACACGAAGAACTCAACCACCATAGGCGAAAAACATGTAGAAGTCAGTGATTAAGATTTTTCTTTATTCCCTTTTTTTTTAATAATTTATTGATTTCAATAAAATCTTAAGTATAGGGCTCTGCTCTACTTTTTAGCGGATGAACTCAATCAAACCAAGATCCGATAATAATAGAGATCTCGTGAATTTTTGGATCTTAAATCGTACATATTTAAAAAGGATTCAAATGATTTATTTCTAAACTATGCTTGTTATTTTAGGGTTATGAAATTCTGAAAACCTTACTAAGTTTTACACCAAAACTAAGTATTTCGTTACACGGTCAGGATCACGATGGAGGCACCCGGCAGAGCAACACACGAAAGCTTTAAAAGGATAAAAATAACTCGAATCGATTCAATCCGAAGAACTGAAAGAAGAATAAGAAGAATCAAGATGTTTCCGTCGTGCTAGAGGCTCGGGTGACCTACTGCGTACTGCACGGTGAAAGACCGGAAAGACCCGGCACGGTGGAGTCAAGATCGAGATACTGAGTCGTAAATACTAATGGAATTAAACATGCCGTAGGATGTGGGAACCGGGGGCGTGTTCAGCCTCTGGGCTCGTGTTCTTGTCGATGGTCGGTAGCAGCCGTGCACCGCCGCACCGGGCTTATCACCGGAGAAGGAGACCTTGCTTAACGTAATAGATTTTAAAAAGAGAGAGATGGGAGTTAGGACCTGGTGACCCAAACCCGAGAGCCTACCCAGTCGATCGGGCCAGTCGTGGACGGGGAGCTCTCCGTTCGTGTAAAGCAAGGCCAGGACGCAGCACAGTGGAACTCCGACAACAATGGCAATGACGACCCGAGATCCGCAGAAGGCCTGGCCCTTCCCCGACGTCAGGTTGCCGTCTCTTCGAACTGCCATGCGCAGAGATGCGGGCAGCCCGAACTGCACGACGAGGAGGAGGGGCAGAAAGCTTGCGAGCTCGGGAGTGGTTGAGGGTGTGAAGGCCAAAGGAAACGTCTGCTGGGTGGATATATTATAGATGGAGGCAGGGAAGAGAACCCTCAGGTTCCTTGAAGACGTTCGGGTGTATTTTCTTCGTATGGAAATTAGAATATTATATATTAGAAAAGAAATATAATTGGAAAAGTGGCAACGATCAATTTCGAATTTGAATTAGTTAAAAAATAATTCGATTTTTGACATAGACGATCGTCATCTGAGAAATTCTTAGGTGATCTTACTTCACCGCGTGGAGAGGATCTTGCACGTAACGGGTGTGCCACGTGACAATACTGACATGGTGTTACGAGCCAATAGGATCAGTTGTTTTTATAAATTTTTAATAAAAACTAAAAAGGAAAAAACAATACTAAGAATGGTTTCATATAATTGATTCGTGACACTACGTAATTATTGTCACTTAGTGTACCCGTTACATGCAAGACTTTCTCCACCATGCGGTGCAAGAAAACACCAATCACCCGAGTAGTTGCCCCAATTACTACTAATCAAAATAATTTAATCAATTTTTCTTCACCACGTCATCACGAGATAGGATCATTTAAGATTTTTTTAATAATCCAACCTTACTCTTGCCCGACTCCGATCCACCTCTAGGATCACTTACCTCAATCGGTTCATTCTATTCACCTCAATCAGAACGTCCGTACTCTGATATCGATCATATCAACCAAACTGTTCGACTACTTTGGAAAATCTTCTAACCGGGTCAAGTTTCTAAACCGCCATGGGTGACATCATCCCACGTCAGCACACAATCATGTATAAGTATATAAATAACCTAGATCACCCGAGGTTCTCAGCCTTCTGTGCTCGATACTCTTACTCTCCTCCTACATGTTGTCCTTCATTTAAGTATTGGAGAGTCAATTCGAGAATCAAACCTAGGACTAGACCCAATGACACGGTACGCTATTCGACGACCCATCAAGTCTCTACGTAATATGCGGTGCAAATGTGAGAGTGAGAGAGACGGGGGAAGTCGTAGACGAGGAACAGCCTATTGGTATCGAGTTTGGCTGCAATTTATTTAATAGTTGGGCCAGAATTAAAAAGGGAAGAAAAGTTTGGTTGCATTTTAATCACTATAAATAATTCAAATTCATTCAATCTTATAGAGAAATTTGTGTATTAAACTTTAATTTTTTATTGAAATTAGGTTCATTTATAATTCGAAGAATTAATAGTTCAACTGACCCCTCCAACAAGAGGTTGGGTGAAGCCAAAAAAACATATCTTAATAAATTGGTACAAAACTCCATTTCACAACCTCATAAGTTGGGAATTCGATATTCATCATGGGAGTTATATGTTTTTTATTATTATTATTTCTCTGTCTTCTATCAATATATTAGACCTAACGCCTCCTTTCGATAAAGCTCCATGGGGGTGACTGACTAATGCAACGCTTCACGACAGTAGGCCTGGAACGTGTAACGGGTGCATCGCGTCACAACATTTACGTAGTGTCGCAAATCAATAATATTCTACCATTTTAAGCTTTTCTTTATAAAATACTGAAAAAAAAAACTCTATAAATAATCAAGCTTATTAATTTGTCACATCACGCAAGTACTGTCACGTGATATACCAATTTCATAAAAGACTTCTTCCACAGTCGGCCGAACTGGTCAGACTTGGAACTAGACTTGGTCCGGCCCGAAATTGCGGGTGAAGTGGTCCATGCCAATTCCCCCTCAATGGAAGGGGAACCAGTTTCGAACCCGTCAAGGACGTCGAAATTTCACCTATTTTGCTAAAAAAAAAATTATAAATGTTTTAAAAAGTCACATTATCTAAGTAAATCATAAATCCATATATATATATATATATATATATATATATAAAGCCATATCTGTGGAGATGGAATTGGGGATGAGCAGAGGAAGGATGGAGAATCGTATTCTTCCCCTTTGATTGTAATATTTTTACCAGGACGTCGACATGGTCCGGTTTTAATTTTTTTTAAGGTCTAGTAAATTAAAAATGGTGTAAAATTTTTTTTGAGCTTTCCATGTATAGTTAAGTGTTTACATCAAGCTAAAAAGTCTCGATTTTAATTTTAAGGCCCAGTAAATTAAAAATGCAGTCAGTTTTACATCCAAACATTGTAAAACTGAGTAAAAAATATCAACTTTCCATCTATGGTTAATAGTTATGAGTTTACCTCAAGTCAGTCAGCCCGTAAGAGCGTACTCTCTAGCGATTCGGCATAGTCAGAACCACCTCGGCCTCAACCACCATGGCAAGGCTTCGACCGACGCCAAGCTCCGGGGCCCAGACCGAAGAACGAGGCCAAGTGCTTCCCCAGCTCGGCAAACCTTAGGAGGGGTTGAACCCGTCCGCCTCCGCTCCCTGAATCTTCGGTTCTGGTGGGATTTTCAGGGGCTTTCCACCGGTTCAACCTGGCCCCGAAATTTGGCATTTTACTTAAAAAAGGGAATCCGACATAACCATATACGAAACAAAACTGAAATTTTTCTACCATTTTTTTTCTCTATTTTTTATCAAATCATTAGTTTATCTCTTTTTTTTTTTGAAAATAGGATGTATTTTTCAAGGTATATGACAATATATCTTCGTGAGTAGTACAAGAGATCAAAATGTATGGTCAGGTCACAAGGGACAGTTGGGGCATCGAGGTACACGGGTCAAGCACGAGGAAGACCTGACCCGTCTCCGCTCGAGCTCGAGCTGAAACTGAAACATTCAATTCTATCCTCTAGCAAATGCAATTCTAGTATTGCCCAATCCCAAAAGGTTGAGTTGGGCAAGTTTCCGACATGGGGCCAGAATTGTCATTCCGGAATGGAGATTGCATCACCAGGATCCAAGTCCAGAAAACATGCCCTTTTCAGCATACATGAGATTTTCTCAAGAAAACTCAACAGAGCTGTAAGAATCATTAGTCAATGCAGATCATACCCTTCAGATGTATATGCGCATAAATATCTAATCTTACAATGACACAATGAGATGATAGGGTACTCACTTGTTAGATGACAAGTCCATGTTCCATGTGGTCTCAGCAATCAATTTCGGCATCTTCGGATCTTCGGGGTTCAGATAAGCTGAGATCTGGGAAACAAACAAGGAAAGTCGCACAATGTGATAACTACGTGTATCATCATAGGTGTCGGTCAGCTAAAACTACGCTGGATAAGAAAACAAATCCAAAGAACAGATTCTGTCTGCGGAAGCCTTTCCAAACATTTAATGAAACAAACAAGGACACAGAAAGGGCATAACAATAAGATCTCCACGCACAAAATGTAGCCATTGGAATTGAAGTTTGATATCTTGAAAAGGTACAGTGAATCTGACATCAGGAACTCTCAAGACCTATGACACAGTTGTACATCCAGGTTCTAATATCGATTTCAATTTCAGCAATTCAGACTTCTCCCTAATGTGAATTGGTACAACACATTTGGCATAAGCGCTATAGATTTTGACATCATCAAACATATTCATACACAGGGTTCTCTACACAAGTTACTGTTAATCCAACCCCAGAGAAATCCACTTATCGATAAGACCTTTCTTTAATGTGCGTCATCTGGTACCTAAAAATTCAAGTCCCTGACTAATCAAGTACAGGCCAAAGATAAATTTTCTCCATTCACAGGATTCAAACACGAGACATTGAAACACATCAATCAACCCATGATACTAATTGCTTTAAATTGTTGATAGTCCTATGAGCCTCTTCCCATGCCATCCTAAAGTCGCAGTAGAAACATCCTAGTTCTCAGTATGCATTGAAAACGCTACCTTTTAGATCATGGGAAAGAAACTATGAGGAAATCATCAAAATGATCCAGACAGACAGTCATTGACAATGTTAAGGATAAAAAATTCAAAATCAAGAGAAGACAGCATACCCTAAAACAACCGCTGCACATTGTATCCCTCGACCACTCCAATGCGAGGATCTTGGCCAGGGGCTGATATGTAGCCTTGAGCACATCGCTATCATAAACCTTCCGGGACAGAGCAAAGTCCCACGACCTCTTCGACAAGTCATAGCTCGGCTCGATTGTTGTCTTCCCTTGGTGTACATAGGAATACTTCAACTTGCAGTCGCCGGAATTGAGCACGTAATTGGCTGAGACCTTGTTGGATGGATCAAATGCAAGGGTCCCTTCCACAAGTGTACCGATGCTGCACTTCCCATGTACGTAAGTTAGGTTCAGCGGCTTGTCCACGACCTTGACTGAGCTCATATACTCCAAACGGTAATCCTGCAGAATAGAAGTTCAACATTAGGGTTTCCAAAGAAGATATGCTTCGAAAATTAAAGAATGAAATGAGGAGAAATTGGCCGATAAATAAGAGAACAGAGCAAATGTACGAATTTGATACAGATCGCAAGCAGATTTCAGGAGCTTCAATTGGATCGTGAACTTCTTTACAAATTTCGCCATTTTCGTCAACGAAACCTTATGTGGAAGTCACCGATTAGGAATCTAGTAAGTGAAGGAGCTTCTTTTACTGCAGTCTTCTAGCTCGAAATTTGGGAGGAACCGAAGCTAAAGAAGGCAAATGGAGGAAGTGATCACTGACCACCAGCATCCCCAACAACAATTGAGAGCCGGAGATCCCTCGGGAGTCGGGCACCAGACGAAGCACAGTTTAGGGTAGTGTTGACTTTACCTTGTTCGGGAGGATGTAGTCGAATATGAACGAGCCGGGCTTCTCGATGGCGAGGGCCAAGCCGTTCAAGCTGGGGCCGTTTGAAAAGGTGGCGTCGGTCAGGGTAGCCCGGAGCCTGACGTCGCCGGCACAGACTCCGAGGGTCGCGGCGGCGCCGTTCTTCTCGATGTCGTACTGGCATTTGAGAAACGCCCTCATCCTGTACGGAAGGAGGGCCAACAGCGCGCACTTGAAAAGGAGTTTAGGCGGGGGAGTAAGATAGCCGAAGGCCGAAGGCAAGAATCTGACCCGATCCACCCACAAGTCGGGTCGGGTCGGGTCGGTTCTTAAGAGCACGGATCAGTCTGTCGGGAAATAGAATCTAGGGTGCAGACCCGTGGCAAACTAACATCATGCAGTAGACTATATTCAGGGTTTGATTCCCTGCAAAGGCCGGTCTCTAGGGTTTAGTTATCGGTCCAAACCGTATAATACCGTATAATACACTGTCCAATGGATTAATCAATTGTAAGACACTGTACAACATTTATATAGAAAAAAAAAAAGAGAGAGAGATTCTCTCCTCTCTTCACTTCAGAATTTTTGTAGTTTTGAACCCAACGGTTGGTCGGGCTGGGTCCTACTAACATGGATCCCATAAACGAAATCTACACTTCATTTTCGTGACATACTACCTGACATTTACGAATTGCAAGGGCCAGATTAATTCAAGATCGAGTACACAAAATACAAACCTAGAATTTATTTCACTTTTGACCCAAAACTCTGCTGTAATCTCATGTTTGCCCTCATAGTTCACATTGAGTCCACACAGACCCCTGCTGTGCATACACAACAGAACTGCTGGTTAGATCCCGTAAGCCGAAACCTCCGAGTATCTACGAAAGAAGATTCCATTGTTATAGTTCCGCATCTTACTTAAGGAGAAGAATTACTATCTACACCAACCATATCGACCAAGTTACTCAAATTCTCGAACTAGTCAAATGTCTGCAGATTTCCATCCCTCAATTTTCACCTGAACGGAACACAAGCTTTGGCTTTGAGATCAACATTGCCAATGTGTCAAATCTGATTAGGACCAAGAGCAAATACCAGAGTCAACAGTTTGGTCAAAGCTTCCTGCACAATTAATGTAAACCAAAAACAGCCTCTCCCAACCAAGGTCCCAACTAAAACTATATCCATCCTACCAGGACAAACAAAATTGCTGGAGCAGATTCAAAACACTTCTGCAGCCATCTTTAAGGTTAGAGGGTGCAAGACAATAATCGTTTACAGATACTCAAGGAAATGATGAACGATCGAACCTTATGTACAGAGTGCCACAGCGTCAAGGAGACTCCCCGTAACTAGTCTTCGATGGTTTGGATCTCACCCATCATGATCCGGTTGCTCACAATGTTGAATCCCAGAACCGAGGAGCTCACCTTCTTCCCTTTCTTTCCCTTCTTCTTCCCTCCACCTTTAGAGGCTGCCCCATTGGTGAATTCCCGTTCTGTGTCTCCTCCGCTCCCTGTGTTCTCAGAGGACTTCTTTTGGATGACATTGAAGCCTGTCACCTTCCCATTGCCTGAGCTTTGAAAGGCAACTTCTAGCACATCTGCTGGCAAGAGCTCCTTGTAGTTGAGGAACTTGTCAATGAACTCGTGATTAGGATCATATGATCCCAGGTTCTCTACTAGGAGTACCTCTGCCTCTGACCTTGACTGCTTCAAGCAGAATTCAAGAAAGCTTGTATCTGGCAACAAGTAGAAAGAGAACAGGGTTATGTCAGAAAAAATTTGAGATCAACAAACCACTTGAGTCACAGCTTAAGCTGTGTCTTCATAGAAAAGAAGCATAGTGTCTCTGGGAGGAAAAATAGTGGCACTAAATCCTGCATGGAGAAGCTTTGCACGACCATGTACATGAAAAGACTGAGACAATGTTGGACCTAACTGGAAGGCAGAGAAAGGGAATAAGGAGAGACTGAGGAAAGAAGAAGAGAAGACAGGAGCCCACATGAAGGATAGAGAAGAGATACTCTTCAACATTCTCTTAGAACATACATTCCTCACAGTTATGCCACTCTTTACCAACTGTTCCTTAAACCCTCTGCTGCTAACAAATCCTAAGAACCTGCTAACTGCACAATGAATATATCAGCTATTTCTAACAAAATATTACTGACACGTCCTTTTAAGGGTCATGATGTTAATCTATGCGAAATTCCTTCAGATACTGACATCTGGTGAAGAATAATACCTGTTGTCCCAATAAGCCTGCTGCACTCACTCTCGCACCATTCTCGGAAGTCCATAGCTTCTGCCAAAGGAGATGAGACAATAAATAAGCCAACATGTCATCAGAAGATCAACCTATCAAACAGAAAACATGCATGTGCATGTTGTCATGATTATAAAGCTTGCCTGAATGCTAACCAAAAAATAATAATAAATAAATAAAGCTTGCCTGAATGCTTGTTCATGGCTTCTCTCTTCCCTTTTGAGGATGCTTGAACTGACACAGACGATGATGAAAGAGAACGCTCAACTGGTCTGACACCAGCAGATTTTTGTTGGCTTAATGATCCCCCAACCTTTCCTTTAACTGGAGTATTTTTCGTGACCCAGCCACCCTTATTTCCAAGTTCAGGGAAGGCCATTCTGCAAGAAAGAAACCAAACAGGGAAAACCAAACTCTAAATAAGAACTATAACAATCGCAAGGAAACAACATGAAACAGATTTAATAAGTGTATTGCATTGGTTTCGATTATTGACCGCAAAAGGAAGTGATTCTGCAGTACCAGATACAAAGGCTACCAATTCTATCTTGGTAAAACAAATAAACTGTTACGCAAAATTTTTTTAGCAACGAATACAAGCATCCATGAATTATGCTTGGAACTGGATGTGTTCTTTTGGCAGGAAAATGCACAAATCCCACCCAACTGATCCTTGTTAACAACTCATCAAACGGAATTGATATTTACCCAGCCAAGTGTCATCTAGTGAATCCCTGATATGTAGAGTGATATGTAAGAATTCAAGAGGAAAGAGAGAGAAATTATACTTTTTCTCATGTTCCTTTGATTGATCAATTGGACCCCAGAATAAGTCATCATCATCCTTATGATTTGACTGAGATGAAAGGATGGAGTTCAACTGGATAGGAGAGGCTGCTTTAGCAGGAGATGACCTAGAAACTGACCATGAAGTACCCCTAGGAGCAGCCTGAATGGGATGAGATTTCTGGGGAATAGGCATCTGATGATTTGGGATGGAAGAAACCTTCTTTTCTTGCTGCTTTAAGATGTCCCTCAATGAAGTGGCTGGCTTTGCAAGTTTTCCCGAGTCAGTAGACCAAGCAGGTAAAGGAGAAGAATTTGATGACTCCACTGTCCAAGGAACAAAGTCTCCCAGAGAAGGCCCTGATGGAATTGTCAGCTGTTCTTCCTTGTCCTCTTGCACAGGACAGGAATTTTTCGCTTTCTCAAAGGGACTTGAAGCAGCGGGCACATCAGCTGCAATAGGAACCGCAGCCTTTGCTACACTACTTTTAGCTTTAGCAGATTTTTTGCGACTTTTCTTACTATCCTTGGCCTCAATAAAATCGTCATCTTCCACAGTCGAAGCATGAGTCGTAAGAGCAGGAACTTTTACGGGTGTCTGACTGGAGTTTGGCACAGCTTCCTTGGTAAAAAGATCATGAAGTTGGCTCTTGCGATTCAATGAACCTGAAAAGCTCTCGCTCCTTCCCACACTGGACTCCACAGTGCCCATGTTTCCAACAGTATCTTTAGTAGTTTGACTGTCTAAATTGGCAACAACCCCTGTCCATGGAGTCGATAAGTTCATAGAGCTCATTGGAGGGGTGATCTCAGAGACTGCCACTTCCATCTGCGCTTTCCTCTCCTCTTCCCGTTGAATTTCCAGCAATGACTTTGCTCTAAAACCAGGAGCAGCTTTCCAAGCTCTTTGCCCAAGTTGAGCATTTAGAACTGAGATAGACCTATTTTGACTGGAATCAACCTTCAACTCCTCCCTGTCCATTTTACTATCTTCAGGAGCGTTTTCCTGCTGTGAGCTTTCCCTGTCCTGACAATCCATATGATAATTAGCTGATTCCTCGACTCCTTTAGGTAGAGATTTACCCATAGTTTCAGAATGCAATGACTGCTGTGACACATTAGCTTTCAGTCCCTTTGCCTGCTCAAGAGCAGAGCTAGACTTGGAAGACTTTTGCTTCCTGGACTTCTTCTCAGGAATCTTCTTAATGACATGTTCTTCAACAACACTTACATCTGACGCCACTGGCTCTTCCATGGCATGTATTTCTTCAACCAGCGGCTTATCAAGAGTAACTTCCTGCTGAGCCTTACAGTCATCGGGTTGTTCAGGAACAGGCAACTTATTTTCACAAGCTTCAATTGATGCAGTGACTACTGGACTCTCCCAAGTAGCAAAATCAGCTGTCAGCTCTGACGTTGCAGTCATGACAGGTTGAACAGCACAAGCTCCTGATTGAGGATGTAATGGTACCACCAGATCAGAGCCGTCAACTGAAGATTTAACTGGAACATCCAACTGTGCCGGCATTTTAACAGCCGAAGATGAGGGCAATTCTTCCTTCTGAAAAACTGTTTCGACAGGTCCAAGGATTGGAGCTGCCAAACTCATTTGATGGTTAGAATGCCCAAAAATTTGGTGAGGCAGACGTAAAGAGGCCTCGGTGCTAGAACTATGACTAATATTTTGATTAAATTGCGGAGGCAAGTTCATAGAGTTAGTACTAGTCGTGTCATTATTTCCAACATGTAACAATTCCTGCAATGGACGCTGCTGAGGATCCATGGTACCAGTTACCATTTGTGAATGAGCAAAGGAAGGCTCAACAAAGTGCTGGTTTGGTGGATTATTTGATAAAATCTGAGAAATTAATTGCTGCTGCCTCAATAGCTCCTGCTGCTGCTTCAATAGCTCCTGCTGCTGCTCCTGTTTCTGCTGATGCTGCTGAAGAAGCAGAACTTTATCTAACAGTGACAGCTGCTGTGCAGGAGCTTGCACCTGTGAATGCAATTGCAATAATTGCTGTTCTTGCAACAAACTCAATAGTCGGGGATCTTCCAATAGGCCAGAAGATAATAATTTGCCGGCTGTTAGATTAGAAGATATGCTATTTACAGGCTGAGGAAACAGATTAGTGAAAGATAGTTGACTCTGGGCTTGAAGCCTCTGCTGTTGCAACCCTAGCAGAGCTTCAGTCGATAAGTTCTGCGAGTGATGAGAGTGGACAGGATCCTGAATTGGAATGAATGACCGTTCAGACATTCCATGAAGAATTGACATTAGCTCACGATTTTGTGTCTGGGGTAATCTAGAATTATCGGCCACCGACGACAAGAGTGCTGAAGGAGGGATTGGATTCTGCACGACATTCGGGGCTGAGGTCATAGAATCTCTTCCCCAGTACTGGTTGGGGTTTGACATTGACCTTTCCCTTTCAAGCTCCATTCTCTTAGCCATCAGCAACGCATTTCCACTGTCCACTTCAGAAGTGGGGCCCCCAGTTAAATGTCTTTCTCTCTGCTCCTGTAGACCTGCAAAAATTATAACCACATCAAAAAAGTCTACCTAAAACACAAATATAACAAATAATAGAATCTGATGATAAAAAAACTCTACTTTGCAGGCCTACCTTCAGAGAAGGGGGGACTACTGCTAGCACTACCAGACATCAGCGACTCCAGAAACCTGTTCTCAACTTCTGTTGTTGAGGCTTGCTTGCGTCTCAGATCACTGCTGATCAGATTAATCTCACCAAAACCAGCAAGCGCATTACCAAAACTGCTCAAGTCAGTCATCCCCGCAGGCTCATCAGTTTCAGTTGGCTTTGGAGTCTTAAATCCAGGCGGTGGTCTAGCTTTAGCCCTTAGATGAGGCATAACATCACCAAGAAACAGGAATGGTGAGCCCCTCTGGGCATTTGCTGGACGAACAAGCAAATCTATGCCAAAGAAACCAGCCTCGAACCATCCAATAATATCACTGCCAGAAAAGGGCCCCTGAATTTCACCCTGAGGGTCCTTATAGTAAAGGATCAAATTCTCCGGGGAAGTCTGTTGAAAGCCTCTTTCTTCCTGCTCCTTGTTCATAAAGCCAGCTGATTGTCTTTCAAGAATAGAGTCCTCATTTGTGTGCCACTTCTCTTCATCTTTCAGGTAAGCTGCAGCTATAAAGTAGCAGTTAACAAGATATCTGCGTGCATATCCACGAAATAAAGCACTTCATCTTCAGGGTAATCTAATAATAAACAGTACAGCAGCCATCAAATGGGCCTTATCTCCAAAAAACTACTATCATCAGAAAAATAATAGCTAATAATAAAAAGGAAATGGACTGTTACTTTTTCAACTCGCATACTCCAACAGATAAAATTATCTTTCAGTTTGATCTGCATAACACATTTTGCAGGATTTGCTAGCTCATTCTTCGCATAACTGTAACTTCACCTTTCAAGTTTCTGTTCTGACCTATCTTGTGTTCAGGAGGTAATGCATCGACAGAATTGACATAAAACCCATTTGATGTTCCAAAGTTCTCACTGCCAGATCCATCCACTGGAAAAGGCATCTCTTCTGTACTTTCTGAAACAGAACAAAAAAACCAATCCAAACATTGGTAAGCATCCATATGAAAATACATGAACAACAAAGTTAACACATTTTGGACAGGGTGGTACCAAATCTGTTTCTCCTAGACTGAGAAATATCCAATGTGTTTCTCCCAAACGATGCATCTTTTGAAATCTGAGGAGCACCACTACTCACTATATCCCCGTTATCAATCCCATTCAGAATATCCTAGCAATAGAGGATAAAATAATTCTTAACAATAGTGACAAAAATATTTAGTCATCAAATAAATCACAAACATAAGTCTGTTTTTGCATGATTGCCGTAGTATATTTACCATTTCCTCCATACTGGGTGCAATTAGAGCCAAAGGTTCTACTGGTTCTTCATGCGTCAGTGGCGGAACATGTATCAACCCATCTTTCAGATTTCCATAATATCTAACATCCATTGTCCTGTATACACCAAGCAACTTCATCCTACTGTATCTGAGAGTAGAAGTCTCTCCATAGCTAATATCACCCTTCTCCCTGCTTGCCCCTAAAGAATGAACGGAATCGCTATTCACTGGATTTCCAACAGAGTTCATTCTTCCATGTCCAAATGAGGTAGTCTTAGGAACATGTTCATTCCATCTTTGACCAGGGGCCAGAGAAGTCTCTTGTTTGTTCATTGATGGGCTTTGCTGGATAGGGGGCTCTCCCCTTGCTCGGCTTTGCAAGAAAGCACCTCTCCATGGGCGATGGTGATCTCCCTCCCTGTCATCCTTCATATGATTGCCGGAGTGAATCACAACTCTTTCAGCAAGTGTTTCACCATCTTTCCCAGAGTTGCTAAATCCCTCACATGAACTTTCTCTTTCCTTAGTATCGCCAGGTCCCCAACGTGTATTCCATTTGCTCTCACGCCATTGGTCACTGCTGTTCTCCATATTGGTCAGATCAGTTCGGAGCTCAGATGGAATGCGGCGAGCTTCTCCAGAGGATCTTGCTGGGTTATCCCAACGATCCCCTCTGCGGGTGTCACCAAGTTCTTGGTCCCCATACCTCCATCGATCTTGGCGCACAAATGCATTAGTATCTCTTTCTTCATCACGCCAGCGGCCATGGTTATTGGTTTCAATGTCAACCAAGGATGGCCTGAAAACATCCTTCTTGAGCGATTCACCATCTCCAGAGAATTTGCTGCCAGAAAGATTCCCAGGAGTTGAACAAGGGGGAAACCGTCTTTCCTGCATTAAGAAAAAGATAAATATTTATTCCGGAGCAGTTCTCTACTTCCAGTTAAGCAGCTTGATGCAGTGCCAAGTTAATAACAAAAACACATCAGCAATGCCCGAGGAGCAATAACATACCACAGGACCTGTTCCAAGCTTCACATCGCCAGTCTTTGACAGAAGCCACTGCGGTGAAAGAGGAACAGGATATTCTGAACCTTGAACATCTGCAGAAGAAGCATCAGCATAAATGATGAAGCAAAAAAGCCATAGGCATAAATGAAGCTATGCATTACGCTGCTGAGGCACCCCCATGGAAGACATCGCAATAGCAATCCAACATCTGTATATAATACCAATTTCTCAAAAGGGTGCACGAAAAACACAGGGAAAAGAGACTTTTTTTTTGGAAAATTATAACATTGTGGTCATTTCACAACCTTCCCCCTGGCAATTCAAAGGGATCCCCACACTCCCAGGTAAAGGACTGGAAAATAAACAGGAAAAGTCAGCTCAGCCAGAAGGCAGGCCAAAACTGTAGCTTCACAAGCCAATCAATTGACGCCGCCATCAAACGGGAAGGTCCAGTGGGGATGAAAAAGGGTGATAGCAAAGAATCGAACAAGTGGCCCATACCGAAAAATTCAAACGGGGTTGCGAAAGGGTGGGGGGGAGATGAACCTTTGGAGATTGGAAGCGGAGGTGCGACGGAGAGGTGGTGGGGGCGAGCACCGGAACCACCGCTGTGAGCCATTGATGATCGGAGATGAGTTGCAGGGGGCGCAGTTGGAAGAGCAAAAACCCTAATCGAGCCTGAAACAGCCGAGAGAGCGAGAGGGAGCCGGAAACGAAGGCTGCAGAAGGGTTAAAGACAGGAGAGAGGAGACGAAGCGGCTGGCGGCGCAGGTTAGCGACTGACATCCAGTCCGCGCAAGTTAGCGAACGTCCAGTAGATTTGGCATCGGATAATGTTCGCGAGACCCCACACGCATAACAACAAGTCATGTGTAGGGTTTCTTGGGTACAAATACATATCTTTTAAAAATATTCTTGGAGAAAAAAAAGTTTACCAACTTGGAGCTGGACTAGTGGTTCCCTCACTAGATCCCCAAATGGATGATTTTAGGATCGAATTTCAGATTGGAAGGGTCGACGGGAATTTTTCCAGGGATCCCGACCCGATCGTAGATTAATCTCGATGTGCGCTTCGGCTGGCCCGGGGATATTGCGTGGTGCAAACAAAAAAAAAAACTTAGTACCTTTTATCACCCCCTCTTCCTCGCATCTTTTAAGGTGCAGTTTTGATACGGTGTTTAGCAAAATGTTTTGTGGTGAACCATTTTTCACAAAACAATTTTCTCTGAAGAGGTGTCTCTATCTAAAACTGTGTCGTATGATTCAAAAAGATTCAGTCTCGACCAGTTGTTCAAGTTTTGCAATCTTGTTACTAATTCATTCAACAGGTTACTTTAACAAATTATATCCATTCTCTTTACCTGTTTAACAATCAAATAATTATTACTGAGTATGGTAGTTTAATTGTTCAAATTTACTCTCATGTGTTTTAATGACATTGAGATCACGGACCCAAATCCTACTCTAAACAAAATTACTGTGAGAAACTCTTTAAACTAAACTTTTGGTAGTGCTACGTTTACGGGACAGTACAAGCAATGGTGATTCAGTTCGTCTAACAAACCGGACTTTACGTAGTGGAAGTGATTTGGTTGCTATTACTACTACCCTCAATTTATTTTTAAAGAAAAATCAAACAATTGAATCATAAAATTCTCACTTCTTCTTGTAGCAATAAGATCTCTTACCCTTCTGGGTAGCCGGAAGTCCTGTAAGAGTGTCGCTTGTCGTGACATAATCTTCCTCACTGTCAATTCCAAGTGTAGGTGACCTTTGGTATGAGAACCGGAATCTTATTGAGACTCTATAGTCGATGTCTCTTCTTGTCTGTAAAGGAAATCAAACCGAACCGACGATAGCTTAGTTGATTACATTCACAGATCGAAGGTTTAACACCGTCGAGTTTTGGAATCCGATCAGGAATAATGTCAGCGGGCCTGTGCATTACTATCAGATCGAGAATAATGTTAGCGTGCGGAGATCATTTTCTCATTTATTCAAGTATTTTAGGGAGCCAAAGACTACAGAAGTACCTGTAAATGTAACTACCACCTAGAGATGGAAATCTCAAGCAAGAGCCGATGGAATTACTAACGCGATGATGTAACAAGTAAGACTAAGACTGGAAGTCGTTCCTCTTATATCGATCCATCGAAGAGCTGTGATTACAATAACCAAGCTATGAGAAGATAAGTGTCTTCTTTTCTAGAGATAAGAGGAAAAGAGAAGGGATAGTTTCTTACTGCAAAAGGGTTCAGACTTCCACAGCTGTTCCGATGTTGAAGATGGAGATGGAGAACTAAGGAAGCGTCGTAGCTGATCACAGTTGGGGAGTCATTTCCTGGCGTTGATATTAAGTGTCGGGAGCATACCATGAAACTCGAGCCAATGAAAACATTTTATCCGAACAATCTGCATTTCATATCCTCGTCAGCATAGAGTAAGGATCTGTGGGGATATGCAAAGCAGCCTAAACAGAAGAACAAAAGAACTGTAAGGCAGCGCCAAGGAAAGAAGGTTTTCAGGACAAACAATTGCTCGATGTTGAGAAGAAATGGAAGGATCTAATGCACATACGAGTTCAGCAGACGGTCCTGTCAGGGCACTCTTATGCTGTTTTCTTGCACATTATCATGTTTTGCAAGTCTAGGAGGATCCTTTGCAGTCGGGATCTCCGTCAATGGAGCTGTCACTCTAGTTTCTTACATCCATAAGCCACAACAATTGTTATCCACAAAAATCTGATTTCTTTCCTGGAAAAAGTTCTGGGAGTAACTACAAGAGATGTCAACAGCAGAGGATTTCAATCATTTCCTTCATTGGGATATTAAGAATAAGAGATGCATCGTGCGAAAAGTTTAAGGAAAAAAGGGAAGCTATGCCTTTCCCAGTTCCACTTCCCACTGGTCAAAAGAATGGATGCCCCAAATGAATCCTTGCAAGGCAACGCTCCGTGCTCATATATTGCCAACAGCTGACCGAAAACAGCGTGGACATTAGCCAAAGAGGAAACATGTGTACACTCATGTAAGCATAGATAAACTGCCCACGATGTTGGACGAAACCGATTACAGACCTGTCCGATGTTGTATGCATTGAACAGTGGAAGCAGAAGGCTGACAGATGGCTTGTTGCATGTGAAAGTCTGCAGAAGAGGGCGCAAATGGTTCAGGGAAATAGTAAACAGAATTTCCAAGTCGGAGGTAATTACCTTGTGAGGATGAGATGCTGTGGCGTATTCTCCAGTGGCCCAGTCTGGAAGTGTTGGAATTTACCACAATAATGATGGATTTCAAACATATACATATATCGTATAGAAGGAATCCATATTCATACATATCGTAATAACGAGATGAGTTGTCGGCATACCTTATAAATCTTCAGGATCGTTGTACAGGATCGAATCACGTATCAGTAACCTTCACGAACAAAATAGACCGGCAGTGGATCCTCACTACGTAGTCGAGCGAGAACCAATCAAGATTCATAGCACAAGAACCCTCTTACTCGATCTCGAATAGGAGTTACACATAAACCCGATCTCACTCAGTTTTTCTCTCTAGAGAATGGTTACTTCCAAAACCTTCATTCTTCATTTTCTGCTCTCATACCATTTTATTTGTTGGTAGTTAAAAGTAGAGGAGGAGTCATAACCTTTCACACAACGGACACGACCCCTCTGTAAAACAATGCAACCATTTGAGGGTATACACTTTATGACTGAGTCGGGTTCGGGTTATATCGATCGGGTCCACATGGGCGGATTGTATTTTCTTACATCTCCCACTCGCCCTTGGGGAACCATTTTGATACTGTGTTACTCACAACCATTAGAGAAAAGTTCATACAGGTAAATGTACCGTGCGACCGCCGAGCACATGAAAAAAAACCAAGGAGCTCTACACTAGAAACTCGTTAGAGCCAGCATAGAGGCATCCACCCTACGAAAATAAGTGTCTCGAGTACCCTAGACTAATTTCGTATCACATCAAGTCAAGTATCTCTAATCCCTCAAAAAAGAGCATACTCAACCACTCATTTCTGTATTCACAATTATGTACAAACTACTCAATTAGTTACATAATAGGGACGTCCTTGAACACAAAACTATCGATGAGATTGAAATAGTCTTCCCTTCGCCCTCACATCACTCCATTCGAAACTGATTGCTTTCCCAGCAGTGTCCCAGCCGGCCGAATCATTCATGACCATAGGTAACACGCCAAAGTAGCGATCATCAGTCCCTTACTTTGTGATATAGTCAAAAGTGACTAAGGGCACTTATAAAATTATTTAGGACTCACACAATGATGAAGCAGGGATTCATTCATCCATTTCCTAAATAGGCTGCTTTAGTGCATGTAGTATGAAATACATGCTATGGTGGAGCTACTCTTTTTCAGAGTGTATGTCAAGCTCTTTATTAAACACCATACAGATCTTAGTTCAGTCACTTCTTAAGCGCCTAACTTGAGTCCTCTTTCAGCTCACCTTTCAAGACGCCATAACTAAGGTCTCACATCTGACTATTAATATCAGGCATAATGAATAGAGTGGGGTATTCATTCCGGTCAAGAATTTAAGACCTCATCTCGACTCAATCTGAGGCGACACAACGGTATCTCAAATTTCATCCTCCCACACCACATAGGTGCTGAGAGTGTACCGTATTCATCTCATCCTTACTCGCCCTAACAGGCGCCAAGGGCAATTGCTCATGTGAGAGAGCCAATTTTAAGCCTGTTGACATACTATCTTTGTTTCGTGCTAATTATCTCACAAAATGCATAATTAAATCGTAGACAAATCATGCATTAGTTGAAAATATTTGATAACAACAAATGTCATGTAGAAACGAAATGATCCATATCATAACATGAAACACAATCACCATCTACAAAGTCCTACTGCCCTTACATGAGCCCTAAAACTCTCTGTAGTTATAGGTTTAGTTAGGGGATCTGCAATCATTTGACTCGTAGGAATGTACATCAGGACCACTTCCTTCTGCGCAATCATATCTCTGATGAAGTTATATCTGATCTCTATGTGCTTTGTCTTGCCGTAATATTTCGGATCCTTAGCATAGGTCAGTGCAGCCATGCTATCACAATGTATCGTCATTGGATCCGAATCATCTTTCTTGACATTGAGATCATGCAGAAAACGTCTTAGCCAAATGGCTTCTTGCACAGCAGCAGAACACGCAACAAACTCTACTTCCATTGTGGACAAGGCTGTGCAGGTTTGTTTCTTGCTGGCCCAAGTCACGGCACCTCCATTTAGTAAGAAAACATATCCGGTAGTTGACTTCCGTTCATCCACGTCTCCAGCCCAATCAGCATCACTGTATCCGACTGGATTCAGCTTAGTGCCCTGATAGCACAGCATGTAGTCTATTGTGCCTTTTAAATAGCGAAGTATCCTCTTTATTGCTTTCCAGTGAGCAGAGCCTGGGTTAGACTGGAATCGACTGACCAAGCCAACAGCATAACATATGTCAGGCCGAGTACACATCATAGCATACATCAGGCTTCCCACTGCACTAGCATAAGGGACATGTGTCATGCGCTGCTTCTCCTCTATGGTCTTCGGGCACATGTCAAGACTCAACCTTTCACCCTTAGCTACAGGAGTGTCACATGGCTTACAATTGTGCATTTGAAATCGCTCAAGAATTTTCTGAATATAATTCTCTTGGGACAATCCCAAAAGTTTCTTTGAGCGATCTCGTAGGATCTTAATCCCGAGCACGTAATCTGCCTCACCCATATCTTTCATGTCAAATTTGGCAGATAGCCACTCCTTAGCTTCGACAAGCATTTGCATGTCATTTCCAGCCATTAGAATGTCATCAACATACAATGATAGGATCAAGAAACTTCCCTTGGAGTGTTTCATATACACACAGTGATCCTTCTCATTCATCGTAAACCCGTAGGATGTAATGGCTCGATGAAATCGAATATACCACTGTCTAGATGATTGTTTCAGGCCATACAAGGACCTTTTGAGCTTGCAGACTTTGCGCTCCTGACCTTGTGCCACGAAACCTTCAGGTTGATCCATATAGATCTCCTCATCCAGTTCTCCATTGAGAAATGCAGTTTTAACGTCCATCTGATGTAGTTCAAGATCCAAATGTGCGACAATGGCTAGAATGATGCGGATCGAAGCAAACCTAACCACTGGGGAAAATGTTTCTTCGTAATCCACACCTTCTTTTTGGGTATAGCCCTTTGCTACTAGGCGAGCCTTGTATCTATCGATAGAACCATCCGCCTTTCATTTGACTTTTAGGATCCACTTGTTCCCAACCGTCTTACGTCCAGGTGGAAGATCAACCAAGTCCCAGACATGGTTGGTCCTCATGGACTCCATCTCTTCGTTCATTGCATTCGTCCACTCTTTACTTGCAGAAGATGAGAGAGCCTCTTTCACAGATTTAGGCTCTGCATCATCTTGCGTAGCAATCGTGAAAGCATCTCCTTCAACCTCGAATCGGCGACGGGGAATATTTCCACGTTTGCTTCTTCGCGGTTGAGGTTCGGGCAGAATTCTCTCCGATGAACTAGGTTCACCAGCTATTAAGTCACTCCCACTATTCCCAGGAGGTGGAGGAGCTGATTCCTCATCCTCTACCGGCTTATCTAGAGCGCCTTGTATGGATTCCTCTTTTTCATATAATTCAATCTCTTTTGAAACCTCACCCCTGCTTGGGAATTCGTCCTCCAAAAAATCCACGTCTCTTGACTCAATTTCAGAGACAGTTCCGTCAGCATTCTCACCAATGAACACGTATCCCTTAGAATGTTCGGAATATCTAATAAAGATACACTTCCGGCCTCTAGGTCCTAACTTCCCATACTTATGAGAAGCATTGTGCACGTATGCTGCCGAACCCCATGGCCGCAAATGTTCTAAAATAGGTTTTTCGCTGGTCCATAACTCGTACGGGGTTTTAGGAACTGATTTGGAAGGCACGCGATTAAGTACATAGGCAGCAGTCAATAGCGCATCTCCCCAATAGGAGATAGGCAAGTTAGCTTGCGCCATCATAGACCTAACCATATCCAAGAGGGTTCTATTCCTCCTTTCTGCCACTCCATTTTGTTGTGGAGTTCCTGGTATTGTTAATTGTCTATCAATTCCCTTTTCATCACAGAGCCTCTTAAATTGCTCCGATAGGTACTCATGTCCTCGGTCAGTTCTGAGAGCTTTAATTCTCTTATCTAATTGATTCTCAACCAAATTCATATATTTTCCAAAGCAATTCAATGCTTCAGACTTATGGGAGATCAAGTAGATGTGACCAAATCGTGTATAGTCATCTATAAATGTGATGAAATAATATGCACCAGAACGTGCTCTCACATTCATTGGTCCGCAAATATCTGAGTGAACTAATTGCAATGGAACATATGCCCTTTTAGCTTTACCAAACGGTTTTCTGGTTGCCTTTCCTTCAAGACAATGTTCACAAGTTGGCATGCTAACCTTTGCGAGAGGGCCTAAAAGACCTTCTCTAGCAAGTCTGGTCATTCGATTTAAGCCTACATGGCCTAATCTAGCGTGCCATCTAATCGTATTAGTGCAAACATCATTATTACTCGAAGCAATTAAAGAAAAGGAATCGACATTTTTATTCTCATAATAATCAATGTCTAAAACCATCAAACCATCTGAAATAAAGCCACTGCCATAGAAAATGTCACCAAGAAAAATGCTCACAGATGAGTCCTCAAAAACAAATTTAAATCCAAGACCTAACATGACCATAACTGATAAGAGGTTTCGCCGGATCTCAGGAGTATGAAGGACATCATGGAGATATAGTGTGCGACCACCTCGCAGATTGAGCTTGTAAGTGCCGATTCCAAGCACTTGCACACTCGAACTATTTCCCATATGCACCTTTCTTCCGACAGGGACTCGGCGATACTCCACGAACCCATCTCGACTCCTTGCTAGGTGGTCGGTTGCTCCTGAATCCACAATCCACAAAGGAGTAGGATTAGCAGCTGAACCATCAGTGACCATAAAACATTTAGGGCGAGAACAAGGATTTATAAGTACCTTCTTTGCTTCAACACAGTCGCGAGCAAAGTGTCCCATTTTATGACAGTTATAGCACTTGACTTTATTTAGGTCTTTCTTTCCACCACGCTTTCCTCTCTTGCGCTTGGTGGACTTGCCTTTCTTGGGCGCAGGTTCACCCTGGTTTTTAGGAGCACCTCCAGCTCGCTTACGTTTTGGCCCAGAAGCCTTTCGCGAACTAGAGGCCACAACATTAGCCTCCGAATTGGGCTTAGCAGCCTTTAGGCGCTCGTCCTCCAGCTCTAAATGGCGACGAATGTCGTCAAACATTTTGACATTTTCGTTGTGGGTCATATTTGCTTTCATGTGCTCCCAGGAACTAGGTAGTGATCTAATCACTGCCTGGACCTGCTGCTCATCAGAAAGGGTCACTCCACCAGACTTAAGATCTCGGATCATAGTAGCCATGCATCGGAGATGCTGCTTCATGGTTTGATCTGACCTTTTGACACAGGAATCGAACCTCATGTTCAATTCCCGGAGTTTGGTGAGGGACATCACACCGAACTTGGATTTGAGGGCCTCCCACATTTCGTGAGCAGTTGGATACATCTCAAACTCACCAATTAGATCGTTATGCATGCTGCTTAACATAGTAAAGCGCGCACAACGGTCCTTCTTGAGCCAACTCTGGTAGGCATCAAGGTCTCGTTGGTGCTGAGGTGCATCACCTTTTTCAGGCACATTCATGGCCTGGTCCAAAGTCTCCAAGACTTCCTGCTCATCCAGGAGATACTGAATTTTCCGGCGCCAAATGTCATAATTGTCACCATCCAGTTTCTCACCCTTCATCAAATCAGCGACAATAGACTTTGATGCCATTGCTAAATCTATTTTTACATGCGCATAGATATTTTCATAACTAGCACAAACAATCACAAAATTTATGTAGCAACAATCTAAACAACCAATAGAAATAATCAAAGGTGCGAGATCGAAAATTCGCAGTGCTCCTAATCATCACTCACATTCCCTTGACCACATCTATCAATAAATCTAATTATCATACATAAATTTATTTTGGAGCGAAATTAATTCACTCGACAAAATCTCCCACAAAATATAATATGCAAAAAATCATTAAATTCACATCATACTTGTTTCAATTTGTTCTAAGTTTTCGGAATATTATAGTAATTTTCTTAATCAATCAATTAACTATATATGATTTAAATCAAGAAAATTATCAAACACAATGCAAAAAATCAGAAATCACTCTTAAAAATTTCTGACATATTTCTGATACTCATGAAAAATTTTCGTAATTTTCCATAATGTTATGATATTTTTCCTAATTAATCAAGCAACTAAAAAGCGATTAACACTATGGAAAAATATGTAACTCAGTTATAAAAATCCAAAAACACTCCATAAAGATTCTTTCTAGGTAAAGTTCTCCAGAAAAAAAATTTCATAATTTTCAGATTACAATAAATTTAATCTGAATTTATAACATAAATTCAATTATTAAATAATAATAATTGTTATCAGCATCTAAAATTTTTCAAAAAATTCCACAATGCTCCTCTAGTGTTCAAGAATCTACATAAAAAATTTCACCTCAGAAAAATATCATGTGTTTTAGATATTGGCCGAGAATTTTAAAAAAATGTGTATTTACTATTTCTACATTTTTGGAAATTATTCTGACCTCTTCTGATTGTTGAAAAATTTGAAAAAATTATCAAACATATAAAATCATGTCAGAATTGTAGCGGTGAAAATGACTCGATGATCAGGCATCGGAGCAGTTCATACAGCCACAAATCGCGTCATTGCGCGCGTGAGGCTGCTAGTACAACCTATTTTATTTGTATTTCTACTCTCCGTAGCCGGAGTGTGTGCTTCACGCTCCAACTTACTGGCCTCTTACCGACGAGTGCGTGATGCCGTCCGCTCCCACTCGGCGAGTGGAGTCCGTTGCAACTTTCAATTTCTCAATCGGATCTAGGGGTGAGCCACACTCTCCCTTCCGAGAGTGGCCTAGGTTCTGGACTTGTTCTAGGTATTCTCAACACCCAGAAATATTTTGATCCGGTCCAAAACTTTAAACAATCATAACTTTATCATACGATATCGAAATGAGACATATAATATATCGTTGAAATCGTATTGAAATGAGGAATCTAACAATGTAAAAATTCACCCCAGAAAATATCGACATCAAAACAGGATCAGCAATCACAGAACCGGCCTACTGTTCATCTACATCAATTCGTGATATATATTGATACGGAAACGATCTCTAAGGCTCTGATACCAATGTTGGAATTTACCACAATAATGATGGATTTCAAACATATACATATATCGTATAGAAGGAATCCATATTCATACATATCGTAATAACGAGATGGGTTGTCGGCATACCTTATAAATCTTCAGGATCGTTGTACAGGATCGAATCACGTATCGGTAACCTTCACGAACAAAATAGACCGGCGGTGGATCCTCACTACGTAGTCGAGCGAGAACCAATCACGATTCACAGCACAAGAACCCTCTTACTCGATCTCGAATAAGAGTTACACATAAACCCGATCTCACTCAGTTTTTCTCTCTAGAGAATGGTTACTTCCAAAACCTTCATTCTTCATTTTCTGCTCTCATACCATTTTATTTGTTGGTAGTTAAAAGTAGAGGAGGAGTCATAACCTTTCACACAACGGACACGACCCCTCTGTAAAACAATGCAACCATTTGAGAGTATACACTTTATGACTGAGTCGGGTTCGGGTTATATCGATCGGGTCCACATGGGCGGATTGTATTTTCTTACAGGAAGGATCTAGGTCAACAGAGGTCAAGGTGGCTCAATTCCGACCACCTCAGCCTGAACCAAGATAATATATAGACAATAAACAAAGATAAAGGACAGTAAATTATGGGAAGATTTAGCATCCAATTCTATCCTCTAGCAAGGCAATTCGAGTAAAAATTCAGTCCAGACACGAGCCGGGCCAGTTTTTGACATGATGGGCATAAATTGCCATCCTTAATACTGGGTTGCCTCGCCAGGATCCAAAGTCGGGAAAAAAATGCCATTTTCAGCATAAGTGCATGAGATTTTCTCAAGAAAACTGAAGAAATTTGACACCGAGGAGGTTCTTATTAAGGATAAGTGAGAATCATTAGTCAATGAAGATGTTATCCTTCGGATGGACCATGCAGCATCAAATCTTACAACAGGCTAATGACACAACAAAATGCTGGATCATCACAAGTCCAAGATCCAATGTGGTCTCCGCGACTAACTAACTTCGGCATATTCGGTTCTTCAAGGTTCAAAGAAGCTGAGATCTGGGAAATAAACAAGACAAGTCACAGGAAGTGATAACTACACATAACATCATAGGTGTCGGGCCTCTGTGGGAATGCAGCTTTGAATTGAACGGCCTTTGTGGGCCAGCTGCTGCTGAAAGGCAAAGAAGGCAATTGACTGACCCGACCTGTAGACATGTCGGGTCAGGTCAGTCAAAAATGTGGATCGGATTCCCCGGAAATCGAATGCAGAGTTATGACTTATGAGTTCCGATTTCCATCTGACAAAAAGAGGAAGATCATGTGTCCTATCACCGAAAATTTACTTCAATTTCAACAGCAAGAGGGTCAAAACTCATTATTTATCTCCTATTTTTCTGATGTGAGAAAAAGGGGAAGATCATGTGTCACGTCACAGAAAATTTACTCCAATTTTGACGGCAAGAGGGCCAAAACTCATCATTTATCTCCTATTTTTCTAACCTGACAAAAAGGGGAAGATCATGTGTCACGTCACCGAAGATTTACTTCAATTTCGACCCAAAAGGGTCAAAACTCATCATTTATCTCCTATTTTTCCGACACAGCAAAAAGCGGAAGATCATGTGTCCCATCACCGAAAATTTACTTCAATTTCGACTCCAAAAGGCCAAAACTCATCATTTATCTCCTATTTCACCGCCAATCAAGGTTGTGGTCTAGTATTCAAAACTCGCTATCACGTAATCTTGTAAATCCACGGTCTCGAGTTTGAATACATTCTATGTGTTTGTCAAGAACATTTACTTGGATCTAATTTTGAAGGATGTTGCCTTCTCAAGTAATACTTAAGCTTTTGATGGTATCACACTAATGAGATAAGTGTTGCTGAGCGTTGATTATTGTTTATACCTCGTACGCTCACAGTGCAATGTAAAAGTTCGAACATAGCGTGATGGGTTGCTGGATTAGTACTACTGTTGCCATCATTTTATTCTACAAAAATAAAAACAAAAAAAGTCTTCCATTTAACCTGAAACTCTATCTTCATCTCATATCAGCCCTTGCAGTAGCTCTAGATTCTGTTTCTAGGATTTCAAACAGAGATAGTATCACTGTCCGTGGAATTCTTATATGATCCTATCTCGTCACGTGATGTGAAAAAAAATATTAATTAGATTGTGACAAACGAGTAAATTAGCATTATTCACATGAGGAGTTACCTTATTTATTACTAATCATAGTAATTTCATTAATTATTTCTCACATCACTGTGAGGTAAAACCATTTAAAATTTCTTTCTCACTGCACACTACAATCAAAGAAGGACAAGATAGTAAATCTAATAAGCATAACCACTCATTTATGTTCTATTTTTTTTCTTCCCACCACTTGCTTTCTTCTAGTCTCTCTCCTCACCTTTCTTTTCTTTTCTCCCTTAATTCTCTTGCACGTAGCGTTTCTCCATATGAACTTGTCAATCTTCAACCCGTGAGACTGAACCTCTCGGAATTGTCGTGCCGATCTCCGAGATGGGTCTTTTGATTACACCTGTGCTCGCGGAGATTCATAACATTTTTGCTTCTGGGTTATGATCCCTTGGCCAGCGATGCCCTGTCCATCTCGGAGATCGCTAAGCTCCCTCGACCATCTCAATCCTGCTCATTCACAGAATGACAGACCTGTGAATGAGCAGAGGGCACGCACAAAAGCAGGGGACTTTTCCTCAAGCCTGTCTAACAGCAGGATCTTCGGGACATCTAGGTCGACTTCAAGGCTGCCACTGAACATGGGCAAACCAAGTGAAGCCTAGGCATAAACTATGTCGTTACCAGACAAAACGGGTCGTGGAAGAGATACGAGAAAACTAGGTCATTTGTGGAGAATAAGAATGCCTAATAAGACACAAACAATTAAATTGCCAATTTGTCAAATCTGACGAGGATTAGGAATAAATATCAGTCAACATTTTGGTCAAAGCTTCTCTTCACAATAACATTAACCAAAAACAGCCTCTCCCAACGTCCCAACTGAACTATGTCCATCCTACAGAACAAACAAAACTGCTGGAGCAGATTCATAGCACTTCTGCGGCCATCTATAGGTTAAAAGGGGGCAAAACAAGAATAGTTTAAAGATACCCAAAGAAACTCTAAATGATCCAACCTTATGTACAGTGTGGGCAACAGCATGAAGGAAACTCCCTTTCTCTAGTCTTCGATGGTTTGGATCTCACCCATCATGATCCGGTTGCTCACGACACTGAATCCCAGAACCGAGGGGCTCACCTTCTTCCCTTTCTTCCCCTTCTTCTTCCCTCCACCTCTGGAGGCAGCCCCATCAGTGAATTCCCTTTCCACGTCTCCTCCGTTCCCTGTGTCCTCGGTGGACTTCTTCTGGGCAATGTTAAAGCCCGTCACCTTACGGTTGCTTGAGCTCTGAAAGGCAATTTCGAGCACCTCTGCAGGCAGGAGCTCCTTGTAGTTGAGGAACTTGTCAATGAACTCGTGATTAGGATCATATGATCCCAAGTTCTCTACTAGGAGCAACTCTGCCTCTGACCTCGACTGCTTCAAGCAGAATTCAAGAAAGCTCGTGTCTGGCAACAAGTAGAAAGAGAACAATGTTATATCAGAGAAAATACGAGATCGACAAACTTGAGTCATAGCTTAAGCTGTCTTCATACAAAAGATGATCCTAGTGCCTTTGGAAGTAAAAACAGTGGTACTAAATTCTGCAGGAAGAAGCTTTGCAAGACTGTGGACATGAAAAAATTTGTTACGATGGTGGACCTAATGGCGAAGTCAGGGGAATGGAATAAAGGAGAGAGAGAGTAAAGAAGAGAATACAGAAGAGGACACAAGAAGGATATAAAAGAGATGCCCTTGAACATTCTCTTTGAACATTCCTAACAGTTATGTTTGCATAACCCCTCTTCACTAACCGCTGTTTCTTAAACCCTCTGCAACATACAAATCCCAATAACCTACTAACCACACATGGAATATGTCAGCCGTTTCTAGCAAAATATTACTGCAACGTTCTTTCCAGGGTCAAGATATTAATCTTGGGATAATTGTTTCAGATCATACTGACAGCTGATTAGAATAATACCTGTTGTCCCAATAAGCCTGCTGCACTCACTCTCACACCAATCTCGGAAGTCCATTGCCTCTGTTGAAGGAGATGAGACAATAAATAAGCCAATATGTCATAGGAAGAGCAGAATCTCGAACAGGAACCATGCATATGCATGTTGCAATGATTATAAGGCTTGCCTGAATGCTTATTCATGGCTTCTTTCTTCCCTTTTAAGGATGCTTGAGCTGACATAGGTGACGATGAAAGGGAACGCTCAACTGATCTTAATCCAGCAGATTTCTGTCGGCTTAATGACCCCCCGACCATTCCTTTAACTGGAGTGCTTTTAGTCACCCAGCCACCCTGATTTCCAAGTTCAGGAAAGGCCATTCTGCTCGAAAGAAACAAAATGGAGAAAACCAATAATACATTTGTCACTCAACACCCTCAAAAACGAATTATGAAAGGGCAACTACATGAAAGAAGGTAAATAAGCATTCACAATATCGGCTGCTAACAGCAAATGAATGCGGTTCTAGTCCGAATCAGAAAGGCTACAAACTCAATCATGGCAATCCAAATGACTTGTCCAGCAAAATCTTTTAAGCAACAAACACCCACCAAGAACTATGCTTGGAAGTTGATTTTTCCATCGAACAAGAAAATGCGCAAAGCCCACTAAATTGATATTCATATTAACATCTCTTCAAACAGAATTGACATTGAGATAACTCGGCCAAGTGTCATCTAGTGAATCCCTGATGTGTAGGATGACGTGTAAGAATGCAAAAGAAAAGTAAATGGAATCATACCTTTTCTCTTCTTCCTTTGACTGATCTATTGGACCCCAGAATAAATCATCATCATCCTTATGCTTTGACTGAGATGAAGAGATAGAGCTGTACTGGATAGGAGAGGCTGCTTTAGCAGGAGATGACCCAGAAAGTGACCGTGAAGTAGCCCTAGGCGCAGTCTGAATGGGCTGGGATTTCTGAGGGGTAGGCGTCTGATGATTTGGGATGGACGAAACCTTCTTTTCTTGCTCCTTTAAGATGTCCCTTAATGACGTGGCTGGCTTTGCAAGTTTTCCAGAGTCAATAGACCAAGCAGGTGAAGGAGAAGAATTTGATGACTCTACCTTCCAAGGAACAAAGTCTCCCAGAGAAGGCCCTGATGGAATTGTCAGCTGTTCTTCCTTGTCCTCTTGCACAGGACGGGAATTTTTCGCTTTTTCAAATGGACTTGAAGCAGCAGGTAAATCAGCTGCAATAGGAATTGGAGCCTTTCCAACAGCACTTTTAGCTTTAGCAGATTTTTTACGACTTTTCTTACTATCCTTGGCCTCAATAAAATCGTCATCTTCCACAACGGAGGCATGAGTCACAGGGGCAGGAACTTCTACCGGTGTCTGACCAGACTTTGGCACAGCTTTCTCTGCAAAAAGATCGTGAAGTTGGCTCTTCATATTAAATGAACCGGAAGAGCTCTCTATCCTTCCCAAACTGGACTCCACAGTGCCAGCATCTCCAACAGTATCTTTAGAAGTTTTAGTGTCTGAATTGGCCACAAGCCCTGCCCATGGTGTTGATAAGTTCATAGAGCTCATTAAAGGGGTGATCTCAAAGACTGCCATTTCCATCTGCGCTTTCCTCTCCTCTTCCTGCTGAATTTCCAGCAGTGACTTTGCTCTAAAACCAGGAGCAGCTTTCCAAGCTTTTTGCCCAGGTTGAGCATTTGGAGCTGACATAGACATATTTTGACTGGAATCAACCTTCAACTCCTCCCTATCCATTTTACTATCTTCAGTACCTTCCTGTATTGTGCTTTCCCTGTAGTGAGACTCCACGAGATCGTTAGTTGATCCCTCAATGCTTTTAGGTAGAGACTTCCCTAACATTTCACATTGTGATGAATGCTGCGACACATTAGCTTTTGGTTCCTTCGCCTGTTCAAAGCTGGCGTTAGACTTGGAGGACTTTTGTTTTCTGGACTTTTTCACAGGGACCTTTTTAACCTCTCGTTCTTCAACAATGCTTATATCTGATGCCACAGGCTCTTCCATGCCTCGTACTTCTTCAATCAGCAGCTTATCAAGAGCAACTTCCTGCTGAAAATTTTTGTCATCAGGTTGGTCAGGAGCAGGCAACTCATTTTCACAAGCTCCTGTTGGTGCATCAGCAACTGCTGGACTCTCCCAAGTGGCAGAATCAACTGTCATCTCTGATGTTGCGGCAATGACAGGTTCAACAGCAGAAGCTCCCGATTGTGGTATAGGATATTCAGGAGGATGTGATGAAACCACCAGATCAAGTCCCTCAACTGATGATTTAACCTGAACATCCAATGGTGAAGGTATTTCTACAGCCGTCGATGAAGGCAATTGTTCCTTCTGAAGAAGAGTTTCAGCTATTACAGAGTTTGGAGCAGAAAAACTCGTCTGATGGTTAAAAATTTGGTGAGGCAGACGCAAAGAGGCATCAGTACTAGCACTGAGACTGATATTTTGATTAACTTGGAGAGGCAAGTTCATAGAGTTAGAACCAGTCATGTCATTATTTCCAGCACAAAACAAATCCTGCACCAACCTCTGCTGAAGATCCACAGAAGCAGTCCCCATCTGTGAATGAGCAATGGAAGGCTCAACAAAATTCTGGTTTGGTGGATGATTTGATAAAATCTGAGAAATTAATTGTTGTTGCCTCAACAGCTGCTGCTGCTGCTCCTGTTTCTGCTGCTGCTGCTGAAGAAGCAGAACTTTATCTAACAGGGACAGCTGCTGTGAAGGAGCTTGCAACTGCGAATGCAACCGCAACAGTTGCTGCTCTTGCAACATACTCAATATCCGGGGATCTTCCAATAGGCCAGAAGATAATAACTTATCGGCAGTTAGATTAGCAGACATGCTATCAGCCGATTGAGGAAATAGATTATTAAAAGAAGGTTGACTCTGTGTTTGAAGCCTCTGCAGTTGCAACCCCAGTAGTGCTTGAGAAGATAAGTTTTGCGGATGATGCAAACCGATTTGATCCTGAATTGGAATGAACGGCCTTTCAGACATTCCCTGAAGAATTGAAATAAGCTCAGGATTTTGTGTCTGTGGTAATCTAGTACTATCAGCCACTTGTGCCAGAAGTGCTGGATGAGGGATTGGATTCTGGACAACAGGTGGGGCAGGGGTCACAGAATCTCTTCCCCAGTACTGGTTGGGGTTCGACGTTGACCTTTGTCCTTCAAGATCCATTCTCTTAGCCATCAGCAACGAATTTCCACTGTCTACCTCAGAAGTGGGTCCCCCAGTTAAATGCATCTCTCTCTGTGCCAGTAGACCTGCATGTAAATTATGCCATGAAAAAACAGTACACCTCAAAATACAAATATAACAAATAACACAGTCTGATAGCAACGCCACTTTGCAGGCCTACCTTCAGAGAAAGGGGGCACACTGCTAGCACTACCAGACATCAGTGACTCCAGAAACTTGTTCTCAGCTTCTGTTGTTGAGGCTTTCTTGCGTCTCAGGTCATTGCCGATCAAATCGATCTCACCAAAACCAGAAAGGGCATTACCAAAACTGCTCAAGTCAGCCCTTCCCGCTGGCTCATCAATTTCATTTGGCTTTGGAGTCTTAAATCCAGGTGGTGGTCTAGCTTTAGCCCTTAGATGAGGCATAACATCGCCAAGAAACCGGAATTGTGAACCACTTGGGGCACTTGCTGGACGAACAAGCAAATCTAAACCGAAGAAACCAGCCTCAAACCATCCAATAATATCACTGCCAGGAAAGGGCCCTTGGATTTCACCCTGAGGGTCCTTATAGTACAGGATCAAATTCTCAGGAGGAGTCTGTTGAAAGCCTCTTTCCTCCTGCTCCCTGTTTATAAAGGCAGCTGACTGTCTTTCAAGAATAGAGTCCTCATTCGTGCGCCACTTCATTTCACCTTTCAGGAAAGCTGCAGTTGTAAAGTAGCAGTTAACAATATAATTGCATGCATACCCGCAAAAGGAAGCACTTCATCTTCAAGGTAAACTAACAAACACTATTACGGGCATCACAAGGGCCTCATCCCCCATAAATGTATGCATCAGAAAATAGTAAACAAAAAAAGGGGCAAGGGGTGGGAGGAAAGGAAAACAGGCAGTTACTTATTCAACTCATATTACTCAAATGGATCAAATTATCTTTCAAATTTATCAGCATATCACATTTCTCCGGATTTACTAGCAGAATGTAACAGAGCTTCAATAAGCAGCTTTATGCCTTCTCATATAAGCATAATTGTAACTTCACCTTTTGAGTTTCTGTTCTGATCTATCTCCTTTTCAGAAGATACTGCCTCAATAGAATTGATATATAATGCCTTTGATGTTTCAACATGTTCACTGCTAGATTCTTCCACAGGAAAAGGCAACTCCTCTGTACTTACTAAAACAGACAACAGAAAAACAAATGCATATATTGGTGAGTGACTATAAAAACAAACAACTAGAAGTATATTTACATGTTTAGACGGGTAATACCAGATTTATTTCTTCTGGACTGAGAAATTTCCAGTGTGTGTCTCCCAAAGGATCCATCTTTTGACATCTGAGGAGCACCACTGCTCACAATATCCCCAGTATTGATCCCATTCAAAACATCCTAACAGGAGAAGAAAAATAATTTTAACCAATAGGGACAGCATATTTCAGCCACCAAATAAAACTCAACCACAATTCTTTTTGTATAAATGCTGTAGTATATCTACCGTTTCCTCAACACTGGGTGGGCATAGAGCCAAAGGTTCTAGCAGTTCTTCCTGTGTCAGTGACGGGACATGTACCAACCCATCTTTCAGACTTGTATAATATTTCACATCCATTGTCCGGTAAACACCAAGCAGCTTCGTCCTATTGTATCTGAAAGTAGAAGGCTCTCCATGGCTAATATCAGCCTTCTCACTGTCTGCCTCTAAGGAATACATGGAAGCACTATTCATTGGATTTCCAACATAGTTCAGTCTTCCACGTCCAAATGAGGTCTTAGGAACATTTTCACCCCATCTTCGACCAGAGGCCAAGGCAGTCTCTTGTTTGCTCATTAAGGGACTTTGCTGAAGAGGGGGCTCTCCTCTTGCGCGGCTTTGCACAAAAGAACCTCTCCATGGGCGATAGTGATCTCCCTCCCGGTCATCTTTCATATGATTGCTCGAGTGAATCATGCCTTTGTCAGCCACTGTTTCACCATCTTTTCCATAGTTGCTAAATTTCTGACGTAACCCTTCTCTTTCCTTATTATCATCAGGCCCCCAACTTGTGCTCCATTTGTTCTCACGCCAATTGTCATTGTTGTTCTCCCTATTGACAAGATCAGTTCGGCGCTCAGATGAAGCACGGCGAGCTTCTCCAAAGGATCTTGCTGGGTTATCCCAACGCTCCACTCTGCGGGTGTCACGAAGTTCTCGGTCCCCATCCCTCCAACGATCTTTGCGTGCAAATGCATTAGTATCTCTTTCTTCATCACGCCAGCGTTCACGGTTGCCGGTTTCCATGTCAACCAAGGATGGCCTGAAAACATCCTTCTTGAGCAATTCACCATCTCCAGACAACTTGCTGCCAGAAAGATTCCCAGGAGCCGGAGGGAGAAAATGGCTTTCCTGCATTAACAAAAAGATACAACTTCATTGGGGCGGTTCCTCTCCTTCTTCCAGCTAAGCATCTAAGGAGGTGCCAAGTTCATAACAGAAACACATCATCAAGTTTATTACTAATATCTGAGGAGCAACAACATACCCCAGGACCTGTTCCAAGCTTTGCATCGCCAGCCTTTGGCATAAGCCATTGTGGTGAAAGCGGAACAGGATTCTCCAAATCTTGAACATCTGCAAAAGAAGTATCACCATAAATGAGAAGAAGTAAAAGCAGGATCACAAATGAAACTCTGCATTATACTGATGAGACACCCCCATGGTAGAGATAGCAATAGCAAACAGACGCCTGCATTTAGCACCAATTTCTCAAATGGTGCACGAAGAATTAAGGGAAAAGAGAATGCTATTGCAGAGGGTTAGTTCAGAGCCTTTCGAGCTGCATTGTGAAACGCTATTCACACTCCCAGGTACAGGACTGGAAATTTCGAACAGCAAACATGAAAAGTCAGTTCGGAGACAGGCCAAAACCCTAGCCTTACAAGCCAATGAATTGACGCCGCCTTCAAATAGGAAGGTCCCGTGGGGATAAAAATAGGCGATCTCAAAGAATCGCACACGCGGCCCACGCCGATAAATTCAAGCAGAGAGCGCGAGGGGAGGGGTGGCAGAGAGAGAACCTTTGGAGATCGGGAGCGGAGGCGCGACGGAGAGGTTGTGGGGGCGAGGACCGGAGCCACCGCTGTGAGCCATTGGTGATCGGAGATAGGTTGCAGGGGGCGGAGTTCGAAGAGCAAAAACCCTAATCGAGTCCGAAACAGCCGAGAGAGCGAGAGAGAGCGAGGAATGAAGGCTGCAAGGCTTAAAAGGGAGGGGACGGAGGGGCTGGTGGCGCAGGTTAGCGAGGTAATCAGGTCAGCGCATTTTAGCGGGGGCCCGTAGATTTGGCATAGGGATGATGTTCGTTACCCCACAAAACAGCACTTTCTGTCTTCGAACTTTTCATACAAAACTCTTAGTATTTTATCATTCGCGTCCTCGATTTTTTCCTTTTTTTTATTACTTTGATTCCATCGAATTTTTTAAATACAAATGCGGATGTGATATTTTAAAAAAATAAAAATAATAAGCAATCCACTTTTTTTATTTTTTTTAATTAGTATTCCTTCTTATCAGAATTTATTTATTTTAAAATTTTCACGAGAAAGTAGCAAGACTAAAAATGATTTAAAAAAATTTTAAAATGGTTAACAAATAAGAATGAGAGAAAAAAAAATTTAAGATGAAAGTAGTAAAAACATGAAAAATTGATAATCAAAAATACATCCTTAGTACATTTTTGTCACTTTCTTTTTAATTGACTTTGGAAAATTTCACAAAACTCTATAAATATTTAACTGAATTTTAATTATTTTTTATTGAATTATCATATTTCACCTTATTAAATTATTTATATTGTTCTTCCTTTGAATTAGGGGTGATTTGTTCGGATACCTTTTTTTTTTGGTGCTCGGACTCTACCGTATATAAGACTGGCTCTTAAATTTTGAAACCAGACCCTACCCTATTAAATTTTAGGACCGAATCCTAGGTACCATATTGGAACATATTTATTATTTATTCTTCTACCTCTATAATATGAATTATTCTAATATTTTTCATGAACACTATTATGTCATATAATTTTTTATCATAATCAAATATGTATAATTTTTAAATATATTTACATTGCATTTAAGTATTATTTATTATTAATTTTAAGATATTTAGACATGAAAAATTTATGAAATATGCATAGTTATTATGCCAAATGAAAGTTCATCGAGCAATGATTTAAACGGCTTGTGAATTGAAATTCAAACGAGAAAATTATGAACGATTAAAATTAACCGCGTGAATAAGTTAACATGTTCTAGTTCCGATTCCGAGTGCCGGAACCGAAACCGACTAGTTCCTTAATTAATTATCCGGAACCTACCCTATTTCTATTGAGATCTACAGGTTCTTACTGATTCTAAGTCTACCCTATACCCATGCATACCTCTGCATTGAATTTTGCCTCCCTTGGACAATTTTTCTAGATCCATTCCCCTCAGCTTACGTTTTTGTATAAAAATGGATCCGGTCCCCTATAATGCCCACCAATGATCGCGACAAAAGCCTGACATAAGTTCAGGGTCTGCCGAACTCAGCGGTACATGCTTATGTTCAGGGTTCGAATGACCACACTCAGGAGCAAAACCTCTGCAAGCCACCCGCACGTGCGGGAGCGTGGATTTTCCCGGACTCATGGGTTTTACAGGGTATTCATGGCCCCGTGGGGACTAGTCGGGTCCTATATCCCGGATATCCATCGTTATTAAAAAAAAAAAAGGGGTGGAAAACAGAGACAATTGTGAACTCGTGAATCTTGACACATAAGTTGGAGGACTTTTTTACACTATTTGTACGAGGAAACCTTATCATGACTTTAAAGTTGATGTAGACAACACCAAAGAACAATCACGCGGAGATAGATACAGAAAATTTACTTAAAGGGTAAAATTTTATGGAAAAGTAATGTGACTAATTCAACGGGCGCGAAATATGATAATTTAATAAAAATTCGATAAAATCAAGTGAGATATGAATAATCTTTCACGAATTTTTTCGATTTCGAGGGAACGATTGGCCTGCATCCCCTAAATCTATCCCTGCAACAACCACATGCTCACTGCAGTCGACATTCACGATTCACTGTTGTCACCCCAGGAAAACAGATAGCAGCGATTGGCGATTCGCTGACTTCGTGAGGGGTAGCTTACCCCTTTTTTTTGTGGGTAAACTGGTAAGTATCCCGTACCCCGTCGACACAATCATGCACGTACCATCTCCCTTGTACTCTATTCGAAATAAATACGAGGGACGTCCAACACAAGGATTGGAATCTTATTGAGACTCGTGATTCGTGTTCCAGTCTATTATAAATAGAACGAATTATTGATAGCCTAGTGGATTATATTCGAAGATCCTAGGTTTAATGCTTTAGAATTTTCACAAAACTGATTGGGGAAGGTGTCCCTATTGCTCTGGTTGTGGATTCGTGGGCGGACGCATATTCACGCGGGTCTCTCCCCCAACCCCGAATGCAATACAAGATGGAGGAGTGGAATCACGACTCGGTCGGAATAGAAAATACCTTGTTTGTTAGGAGGGAAAAGACGGAACAGAATCAACAATGCCTTTTCTATCTATGGTCCAATGCAAGCCCTGGTCGGCGGACGACATTTCTCCGTGTGAATCATATTCACGCGGGTCTCTCCCCTAACCTGAATGCGATACAAGATGGAGGAGTGGAATCACGATTCGATCGGAATAGAAAATACCTTGTTTATTAGGAGGGAAAAGACGGAATAGAACCAACAATGCTTTTTCTATCTATGTTCCAATGCAAGCCCTGTTGCGTTCCCTTAGTATGGAAATGGGAATCCAAATCCCCAGTGCCAAGCAATGGGATTCCCATCCCTGGCTTTTTATTTTATTTTTATTTATTTACTTTTTTTTTTAAGAAATGAGAATCGTGGATCTAACATTGGTAAAAGGAAGAAGAAGAAAATAAAAAAGGCAAAGAAAATTCCACCGATCTTAGTCAAATAAAAAAATTCGTATTTTAATAGAGTGACATTACTTCTGACCTAAGAAAAGAAACCCTCGTTAGGTATGCCATTAATGAAATCGAATCGGGACCAAAACAGGCAAAATCCCATTAATGAAAGTCATCCTCCTCAATCAAACACAGGAATCCCATTGACAAAAATCGAACCCACTTGATATGCATAATCCATCTCAAGTCAAGAACAATATCATTATACTAATCCTCTTTCACATTTATATATATGTAATTTAGTGGGTGTTGGAGAAAGTCTTCAGTGCAGTGGTCATGCTAGCGCATAGTTTTAAAAACCGGACCGGACCGGCCGGTCGGACCGGTCGGACCGGGAACCGGACACCAGCCCGGTCCGGTTTTGCTAATTGCTCCATTTGCATCAAGGACCGGGTTGGACAGTGTGAACCGGACGGTCTGATCTGGTTTCTACAGAACCGGTTAAGAAACCGGTCAATGAAGAAAAATAAAAAAGTAAAAAAATAAAAAACAAGAGTCAAAAATAGAAAAAAAGGAAACTTAAGCTCTAAATTAATGTATAGAATATAGTAATCTTATTTCTAAAGTTGAAATTATAAATTAATGTATAGAATATAACAATTTTACATTCATATTACTAATTTTATACTATTATAAGTATTATTTGTAAAAATCCGGTTAGACCCATCGAACCCCGGTTGAACCCAAGAACCCAAAAACCCATACCTTGACCGGTTTCCGGCCCGGTCCGGTTTTAAAAACTATGTGCTAGCGTGGCATACCCATCCAATAAAAACTTAACATATAATCAATAATTATGCATTTATCATTATTAAATCATTAAAAAATCTTCAAAAAAATATAATAAATGGTAAGACCTAATTAAAAAAATATACAAATGATAAAAGAACTATTAAAAAACCCTAATTGAACAAATATGTAATTGATAATACTTCCGTGACACAACCATTTCATTAAAGACTTCCCCAAACTGGGAAGGATGCTATTGGGCCGTAATGTTCATTTAGTACGGAGGATTATAAAAGAATATAGTAAAATGAGTTTTATAGAATAAATTGTAATAACAAGAAGAAATTGGTAATATTTGATTTTATTTCAACAACACGAACGGACATTATTACGAAAAATAGTAGAACTAGCATTCCCTATATTTGTTAAAGAAATATTATTCCACCAATTTGAGGAGAAAAGTCTGTAATAACAAAATGCACACAACAAAGCTCAAGAATGCGATCGAGCAAAAAAAGTGAAATGAAAAGCTAAATTATTCATCCCATTCCATTCCTTCCGATTGAAGCGTCAGAAAGCAATAGCCTAGAAGAAACTTCATTGCCTATCTGAGAGGTACGATAAGAGTCAATGGATCTATAAATGTGATTATTCCAACTATATTCAGCAGTGTACGCATGACAAATCATAGCAAGAATTGTTCTTTTTGTATCAACCGATCAGATAGCTGTAATTACGATAACCAAAATATGATTTCATCCGAAATTATCCAGCACGGGGAAAAGAAGGCATAATTTATTACTACAAAATGGTTGAGACCCCATGGCTGTTTCCATGTTAAAGGACACACAAGGAGGCATAGCTATCAGAGCTGCAGTTATATCCCGGTGTTAAGTAAAGGAAGCGTACCCTCGAGCAATCAAAATTTCAATCTGAGCAATCTGCATTTTATATCTTCGGCAGCTTAGTGTTGGGATCTGCAGGGATATCGGAAGTAGCCTGAAGGGGAGAACAATAAAGCTGTGATACAGCATCAAGAAGAAAAGTTTGTTTGCGAGACAAGTAATTCGTAATTGCTCGATGTTGAGAAGAATGAAGGAACGTAAAGGGCATTCGAGTTCAATTGACAGTTTCGTTTGAGCATTCCGTGTTGTTTTCCTGCACATGATCATGTTTTGCAAGAATAGCTCGGAAAATGAGTGGCTCTCGTATATTGAATTTCATCAGCCAACTCCAGGAACAAAATTTAATACTTTAGAAAGGGTGGTTCACTAGATTCTAGGATCGATTTTACGCAAAGGAACGAGTTATTTCAGGACTTCTTTCACCGAGAACAAAGACATTTCATATGTATTTCGAGCAGGTTAAATTTTATGGTACCTTGAGGTATTTTGATAACATTGTTGTAGTACTGAAGTTGAAGCCCTCAACAGGTTCTCCCTTGACACGGGACACATGGAGTTGCTTTCGGACTTGAGTTGCCAAAGACTGCATTTGGAAAGAGAACATATCAGCTAATAAATTCGGGGAAAAAATGAGAGGCAGATCACCACGTGAAGATGTCAATTTAATTATATTCTCGAAGCACAAGGAGGATCCTTTGTAATTAGGATCTCCGATGTCTCTCTAATTCTTTAAATCTATTAATCACAACCATTGTTATTCACAAAAATCTGGATTCGTTTCTTGAAAAAAATTTCATCAGCACTAACTACAAATTATGTCAACAGCAATACATTTCAATCCTTTTTTTCATCGGAATATTGAGAACAAGAGATGCATTATGTGAAAAGTAAAAATAAGCTTTTCAGGTCATTGGATCATACCTTTCCCAATTCCACTCCCCATTGGTCGAAAGAATTGATGCCCCAAATAAATCCTTGCACAGCAACTCTGTGCTCATATATTGCCAATAGCTGAGAAATACCAGAAAGAATGTGGATATTAGCCAAGAGGAAAACATGCATTGACTCAAGTAAGCATCAACAAACTGCAACATAATGTTAGGTGAAAGCAATAACAGTTCACAGACCTGCCCAATATTGTATGCATTCAGTGAAGGAAGCAGAAGGCTAAGAGATGGCCTGCTGCCAGTAAAAGTCTGCAGAAGAGGATGAGAAATGGTTTAGATAAACAGTGGATAGAATTTGCAAGTTGAACTTGTCAAAAAGAGAGTAATAACCTTGTGAGAGATGAGATGCTGTGGCACGTTCTCCTTTTGAAGCTGTTCTGGCGTCTGTACAATAATAAAAATTTGTTAGTCTGCTCTGAGGTAACAGGCTTATTTACCAGGATCTATGAGGTGCTTAAAATGAATTTGGCCCCGCAGGCTTATGCCCAGCACGTAATTTTGATGTATACTACCCTCCTCCAAGATATTGTGCCACCCATATTTTTATGAAGAAGCCACCTCGGCTCTATGAGCTTATGGGGGTGCTCATAGACATAGATAGCTCCACAGGGAGTCCCTTGTCAACTCAAATATATTAAAATGGTAATGCTCCTGAGATAGAGGAGGCAGGAAGGAACCACACATGTACCTTTCCATATGCTAAGGCATCGGGCTGGGCAAAGAAGTTGGACATGAGCTCGTCATGATTGTTGACTATTTCACCTGTAATACCAGATTAACACGGAAAGACACCATTAATGAAAACTGGATGGCAAGTGGAACCATTACGATTGAGATTGCAACACGCACCTTTCAGGTAAACAGGTTGCTGGCTCTTTATGACCCCAATAAAATCACAAGGAATAACTCGACCCTGTAGTTTGAATGGGAAAATTAAAACGTGCAAAACTCACAGGAAATGGTATTAAGTGAAGCATTTCAGCAAGAAAATGCAAGTGAAATACGAACAAAGTAGCTCAGCTCTTTACAAAGGAATCACAAGTTACACCCTTTATCAAGCGGAGAACTGAGAAAGAAAGGCCAAGACAAGCCTTTTAACATTGCAGGGCAACAAGAAGGTTTCTTTAATTTGGCGAACTGCAGGATTTATGCTTCTAAAGAATATAGAGCATACTGTGCTCAGGTGACAAGTTTTAATGAGAGAAATAATTGACAAGCTGCTGGATTTATGCTTCATGTAACAATTCAAAGTTTTTATAATAAGAAAATAAATTTAAAACTTTGGCAAATGGGCACAGGGTACGACTCATACATTCAAAAGATGGTCTCTGCTTCAACCTTATCATGAAATTGCAAGTAACTTAAACATCACATAAGATATACCATCTGTCCTAATACATCAAACTTAACGATTTAAAAGAAATAAACTATAAGGACGAAGGATCATCTCCATCTTAAACTAAATACTTGCATTCAGAGCAATCCTGTTATAGCATCTTCAACAGAGAAATAAAGCATTTTAACTCGAGAGGTTCATCTGGGTGGTTTGAAAATATTTGCAACAGCATAGACAGTGATATCTGAACTTGGAACATTTCCCCCAAAGCAACAGAGACAAATTTGACAATAATAGTTACCTGGTGAATTAGTTGGTAAAAACTGTGCTGCCCATTTGTTCCAGGTTCACCAAAGTCAATTTCACCAGTCTCAAATGGGAGAGGTAAACCATCTATAGATACTCCTTTTCCATTACTCTCCATGCTGACCTATATTCTCAAATAATTAAGGAAGAAAACTGGTCTCAGAACAGTTTCCAAAATTAATATTCATGAGCAAAGGCTGATGATTAACATGCCTGCTGTATGTGTGGGGCAAACTTCTCAAGTGCTTGGGAGTATGGTAAGATCGCCTGGAAGAAATAAGGTTTCGATTATTGGAATTTTAACCAAAAATATCTGAAATAACTCCAAAATCAGTGTAGCTTTACGAAGATAATAAGCGCTCACTCTTGCAGGATATCCAAGAAATGACACATTCCAAATGCTCAACAATCCTAATAGTACCTGAATAACTGATTATGGTTAGGAAATTGACATCAGAATTTTACAGTAATGCCATATGGTAATGACACATTGGAAAGTGCAACACCCCAACAAACTACAGGAAAGTTCAACTTCGGGGACTTACAGGTATGTTTTTCTCAAATGGTGCAGAGTAAAAGTGCTGATCAATGCTTTGAGCTCCTTTTAAGAACCTTCATATAAGAGATGGATGTTATTCACATTTAACTATAAAGAAAAACCTTATTATCATAAAATTAGTCGTAGCATATTCCTAGCACGTCCAGTTACGAGTCTTCAACATGATGGAATAAAAGGTATGTAAGAGATAATGTCAAAAAATCATCATCACATGTCAGGAAATCAGAGGTTCATACTTCTCAACAACTGCAAAACCATATTGAAGAGACAGCGGCAGCACACCAACAGCACTGCAAACTACAATAAGAATTCAAAATTCAGCAAAAAAGAAACTAGTGCATGAATAAATGATATTTGATTTGAGATAATCAGATAAATTACCACTATATCGGCCACCAACCCAGTCCCAAAATGCAAAAGCATTATTTGGATCAATCCCAAACTTTTCAACAAGCTGCATAAGAACATAATATATCAGCAAGGTTTCTAACAAGCTTCATTACAAACATTCCTAGATGCATCAGTAAGGTTACTAATAAGCTTCACGAGAAACATTCTTAGGTTTAAGGATCATGCATCAACGCAGAATAATATTGCCTGATATTAAAGTGCAAACTGACTTCAAGAATCGCTACATCAATGAAAGATACTATAGGGAATACTCATGTTGCTTAGCCTGATGTATCTGAAGAACATCTCAGAGTCAAGATAGTGTAAATTGGTCCAATGCCACAAACAACAAAATCAAAAAGCTCTGCCCATTTATTTTTGTTCAATGACAAAAGCTTAATAAATTTTCAATTTAGGAGACACACAGCAAGTGTAAGAGGCTTCACAGAGGCAATAATCTTTCTGTCAGAGAATAGGCACAGTTGTACATACAGCTGATAAAATATGCACTCAACACAAGTGATTATAGGATCTAGAAAAGGCAAGAGATGGAAGAAAAGGTGGTACCGGGAGATTTGTACTAATGGCCACCATGTGCTTTGCAACAGCAGATGGCCTGTAATGAAAATTTTAGTTAGGAAAAGAGAACAGCTGGCCTCATGGCAGAGAAACATGTTTTCAACTTTTCTAACACCTGAATTATCTTCAGAAATAATGTAGTTCGTTAAATACTATCAACATTTGGACCAGTATAGTTTTCTTCATCAGTCTCAAACACTTCTACAAAATTTCCACCCTTAAATAGGGTCCACCTTCCAAAATCTTAAAACTCCAATTTGTATAACATCTATCTCGAATGGATGGTATGTTGCACTAACCCAAGGGCAGCAATAATCCATTCCCTTAGAGTCCGAGCATTTAGCATAGTTTCAGCTGTTGTAAAAGTCTTTGAAACCACCACGACTGCAAGCATTAGAAGGGCAATCTGTTAGATGAATCACAAAATTGGAAATAAAAAATGGATTCCTCATGAAAAGTATGGCAAAAGAACATAAATTACCAAGGGTAGTCTCAGGATTCAGCCCTGTGATGTTTCTAGCAACGTCAATAGGGTCCACATTTGCAAGACTGCAGTGCACATGAATAAATATATAAATTTGCATGAAAACCAGGTTGCAGACTTGAAGTTTGCAAGGACAGTGAACTATTTGTAAATCAGTGCATGGCTTCAAAGGGTGAAGCAACAGCCTCAATTAATATAAGATCTTTCCTTCCAGATGAGAAACTAACGTGCAGAAAGCACAAGATTGATCAAACAAAACTCTTTTGCATGCCCTATAGATCAAAGCATATTATTTCAAAGGTGATATCTATCACTTGCCATCCCAAAGTATAAAAGAGAAAGCAAAATGGGCTCAGCAGCAAATGCCAGTTATCAAGTGCAATTGCCTACCGTGCACAGATTACTTGTAACCTCCACATATAACACAATCAATAACTGAATAAAAATTATAAATTCTTGAGCATTTTCCATATATCTCTACCTAATGCAGCATTCTCACAATAGCTGGAGAGGAAAAAAAAAAGAAGATAAATTTACTTATCTCTGAAAGAAAAAGAGGATCAAGTTTGTATTCTTTACCATCACATATATTCCATTAAAGAGCCACGGGGACTAAAAAAGTGATATATAAACATAAGCATAAGGAGAAGAGCATGGCAAACTTACAAACGCAGCTGCCGTCCTTTGGCACATTCACTGGCCTCAGAATCTGTAAGTCACAATCAGAATATGGTTTCAGCAGGGTCTTCATACTATTTTCTTTCTTTCTTCATTCAAGTTCTTACTTAAACAGAAAATTGTTGTCTCTGTGGAAAAAAATCAACCGTTCAAGCAGAAAGAGAACAAACTAAGAGGATCGCATAACCTGTCTGAAGAGCTGTGTGCACAAACAAAGGACCAAGAAAACTTCCACCAATACCAATAGCAATTACATCCTTGAGCACTTTTCCTGTAGCTCCAACCTATCAAAAGTTATCAGTTGCTTGCAGGATTTGAACAAGCAGCATCAGACGTCCATATTGAAACAAAACCTAGATCAGCAGATTACCCAAGAACCATTGCGAACCCTCTCTGAGAATTCTTTGATCTTGTCAAGTACACCCCAAACGTCTGGAACCACATTCTTCCCATCACTGCATATAACTGCATCCCTTGGGGCTCGGAGAGCAACATGCAGTACTGATCTATTCTCTGTGCTGTTTATCTAGAATGACCAACAACAAACTTTAAATTTATGAAGATACAGAGGTTCATTGGCTCAGCAACAAGTGTTTCTCCTCAAGTTCTATAAAAACATAAAAAGCTATGCTGATAACACAGACAGATTCCTTCATACTGCATATAGGAACATCTGCCAGATTGTCAATATCACTTGACTAAATAAACACATAATATGTCCCACATTCTTAAATACACTATATTTTGTAGAGCGTAATAAGCTCTAGGTGAGTCAGCACAAAGATTCAAAGTTAAACTTGCATCAATCAAAGGAGCAAAGCTCAACATCAGATTAGTTTTGTGATATTAATCTGAAGAGAACAATTTTGTTCCAAACCCATGTATCTTAAATAGTAATCCAACTAACCCGGTCTCCATTGAACATGCGATTAATCTTCTGTTTGAGACCTGCTACCTGGAGTGGTTAGATCAAGCATATTAAAATGGATATACCATAACAATCTGTATCATTGGTTACTCACGATCCACAAAATGACATGATTGAAAAATAAACAGCTCAGAATACCTCCGCCAACTTGAAGAGCTTATCAACTGTCTCAAGAGTGGCGCATTGCCGTGAGTAATCCAACAGCAAATCATCAAATTCACTACAAGACAATCATTCAGGGTTTTCTATAAATCATCATGTCTGTCAGGTTTCTTTGGTGATCAATGAAAAATATTTTTACACTCTATGTTGAACCCCGAGATCAACAAGAGAGGTTGAATCAACTGTAAGAATGAAAGGAAGCCAACATGGAAACGTACACCATCATTGACTGGCACCGGCCAGTGTCGGCCATCAGCGCACGTAGATGAGTCTTATCGATGTCCTCGACATGAGCCTGCAAGGTTACAGCATTGGCTCCATCAGAAAAAGCACCAGCCTGTTAAATTACTGAACCAGTTTTACAAGCTAATGTAGCCACCTTCAAATCCTTCCATGGTCCAGTTTCACTGATTAAAGCCGCCGAAGCCATTTATGCTACACTGATGCTAAAACTAGTATCTGCAATAAGACAAGCAATCGATTTGCTTACAATACAATCCTCAGAAACTCAAATAAAGCGAGATCTTGAACGCCAAGCCTAAAGTTCAGCTTGGTTCCGTAAGCTAGAGTAAATGAAACAACTGCAACAGACCATTTACTCAGTCTGACGCATGAAGCCAATAGTTCCAGTCTCATTGAACTATCCAAGGAATCAAACTGGCAACAGAAGCGGGAACCATGGTTATCCCATGGAAACGAGCTCCGCTGGCCAGAGTGGATCCATCGACCATCAACAGAAACAATCATTTGCAATCGAACCGAACAATAAGATATTAGATGCGCGATGAACAAGTATGAAGAGAAGAACTCACTACAGAAATGCGGACAAGCGGCGATGAGTCGGCTCAGAGAGAGAGAGAGAAGATCGCAGTACCTGAAGAAGAAGAAGGTGGCAATTTGGACGACTAGGATGGCACTGGAAGCTGATTCAGCCTGAGACTGAATGATCGCCTCTGGTGGAAGAATCGTTGGGTCGTCGAGGGGATTGAGAGAGAGAGAGAGAGAGAGGCGGAAAGTGACTGGCAAGTAACGCAGCGGACGAGCTCAGAAGAGACGATGGGAAGCTGTATGGTGGATGGAGGCGGAGCGTGAAATCACGCGCATGGCATCTGGCTGACGGGAGATTCAGATCGGGGACGAGGCTTGTCGCTGTCACCGGCCGAAACCTTTTCTCTTATTTTTATTTTCATTTTAAGTTCCATTTTTCCCCTTATTTAATTGGCTTTTTCCCTCTTTTGGGCTAAAATTATTTTCTGTTGTTAATATAAACTGCCCACGGATTCCCCTTTTTTTTTTCCGTGTGGTGGCGATTTCTTTAAAGTTTTTTGGGATGAAATGGGATCTCTTCGTACATAGGGTGGAGTGGATAGGTTATTATATGAGATAAACTAGTCGTATAAATTTATCCCATATTTATTTGATACATAAAAAAAATACTGCAGTATTAATTTTTTCTATTAATTAATAATATTTACTTTTAAATAAACATAATATTTTATTAATATATTAAATAATCATCGATCAAAATTACCGAATTATTTATGAGTTCAACTTATCAAAGAGCATGACTCTCTTTTTTTGCCCTCTTGTTGTACGTAGGGACAATGATATTAATGAGAAATTTTTAACTGAGTCGCATCTATTATATTATATTAATGAGTTCGATCTATATTTATTTAACATAATAATAATAAATTTCATATTAACTTTTTTATCTATTAAACATTTTTACTTTCTCAGTATGATGTGACATTTTTCTCATGTGTGAAATAATCATTATCAAATTTAAACTGACAATTTCTCTTCTACCAAAAAAAAAGGGACAATTTCTCGACATTAATTTTTTTTTATTGAACTTTGAAAGGGTCGAGCAAAAAAAAAGACCTTTGAAAGGGAATTAGATTCTCGAAGCACACGTGCCAGAAGGACCAATAGAATACCGGCACATGGAAATAGAAATCAATCATCCCCGGAATCTTTCTTCCAACAGTCCCCCGGGACAATGTATTTTACGAAACAGGGGCACACACACAATATTAATTAATAATATTCAAATTATTTTCAATTATTTTTAAAAATAGTTAAAATTCATTGATTAATACTATCACGTAAGAATTATCACGTATTGTATTGTGATATTTCGTGCCTTCTCTCCTCTTTGCCTCAAGACTTCACGGTAAGGTCTCATTGGTTGGCTTCCTCCTTCTACGTGAGTGTAGAAGAAAATGTCTTATCCCCGGTAATAATGTACATTACTATCACGTAATGAGACCGATGCAGGAAGATTGATAACTTCTCTATGTTTAGTCCGCTTCGGCCATATGAAGAATAGCATAGTGAGGTTCCTCAATGTCTTTGACAATTTCCTTCTATAAAACTCTTAAGTACATTAAAAAAAATACTAGAAATAATTAAATTTAACTTGTTGGTGTCATTAGGTAAGTACTGTTGCTTGGTGATACAGTTACATATGAGATTTTCTCTATAATGATCTACTGAGCAAATTATCAATTACGCACAATTATTTTTAGTTTGCAATATGCATGATATTTTTTGATAAATAAAAAGGATGATAACAATAATAAGTATCGAGATACCCTAATACGTAATATTCAAGTTTTCGTATTCAATTATGAGCATATCATATGAACTGAATAATAAGTATTAATATTGGACCTGTCAATGTACAACCACCGAAGGTCTAATATTGTTCAAAAGTCTCTTCTAACAATATTACTCAAAGCGAGACTTGAACATGTGATCTCTACCTCACCAAACCACGTGGGAGCGAGATTTAGACCACTGGGCTACCACTCTTTGTGGTGTTTGCAATATATCTAATATGATTTCACAATTTAGTGTTTTCTTAGAACGAGGAGTTTATTCTCCCTAGACGCGTGAACGCCCCTCACAAACCCGTGAAACCAGGTCAGTTCATGTGCAAAGCACATTTTTGGTTGATCTCACCAATGGTCACGTGCTCAAGAGGAATTCAAACCTCCAACTTCATGGATTTCCACACGAGTTGTATGTATGTTCAATTCATTTGAGCTAACTATTGGGGTTTTTAGTATTTATTTTGTATAGTATTATTGACCTTTATAGACTGTATCATTACAAAAAGAAAATATATAATTAAAAATAAGAATAGAGAATCTCTGTAACCTAAAGTGGGAATCATAATTTACAACTTCATAGAAAGCCAACGACTACAATCCAAGGAAAAGAGAATTACTTTCAGTTCGATGCAAAACTAATGAATCTCGAGTACCTGCAGGGGGGTGTGTGTGGGTGTGCGTGTGTGCATTTTCTTGTTTTCCCCAGCTACGCGCCCCCGACCTCGGTGACTCGAAATATGATCTTCGAGACGGACCCTGGAAATCGTCCAAACAAGCCGAGACCTTAGCCCAGCAAGAGTGCATTTTCTTCATTTTCCGAGATACTTCTTCAGCTCGATAAAATCATGGCGATGGCATTCAGACTTTCATGGTGGCCAGGTTCCGAAGTCTCGATGGCGGGATGGCCTGCGTGTCGATGGTGGTCAGCAGTTGTGGGATGGACATGCCGCCCGAGATAACAATCTCTGCACATTACAAGAAATCAGAAAGCTAGTGACAAGGCTGTCCATATGCAGGCCAAAAGCCAAGACAAAAAAGGGAGCTCCTTGGGATCCAGTTTTTTTACTATCCTTAGAAAATCCACCGGATCTACACTGATTGAACTTGTATCCACAAAAATTAAATCTTACAGTTGGTGGCACCGGACACCTGTCCTTACGTGATTTAATTGTCACTTATTTTTTTAAACACCCCTGATCTTAAGTTTGACATTTTTCTTCCATACCCAAGCAAAGGGACAACTAACCATGGGATCGACTCTCTTTCGTCGTTGGGTTAACAAACTCTATTGGAGTCGGACTCTATACTCCATACTTGTAGACACCTAATTTTGACCTGGAAATAGCTCAGACTTCAATTTTGATAGAGTGGATAGCCTCGTGTGGGTAGATAATTGTGATAAATAAGATCGAATTTAACTTCTCAAATACGGTAAAATTAGACTAAGGCTGTCCATATGCAGGCCAAAAGCCAAGACAAAAAAGGGAGCTCCTTGGGATCCAGTTTTTTTACTATCCTTAGAAAATCCACCGGATCTACACTGATTGAACTTGTATCCACAAAAATTAAATCTTACAGTTGGTGGCACCGGACACCTGTCCTTACGTGATTTAATTGTCACTTATTTTTTTAAACACCCCTGATCTTAAGTTTGACATTTTTCTTCCATACCCAAGCAAAGGGACAACTAACCATGGGATCGACTCTCTTTCGTCGTTGGGTTAACAAACTCTATTGGAGTCGGACTCTATACTCCATACTCATCCACCGACCACAAATCAGGTATTTTTCTTCCAATTTCAGGTTTAATGGCCACGACCACCATGCTCGAACTTCGGAAGGTAATAGTTATTTATAATACCATATAAAATATCCATGGGACCCATAAGAGCTCAAACACATATCCACCTAAAAGCAAAGTTAAAGTATTTATATTCTCTCCAAACGTGATTTTTAATTGTTGGATTGCATCTTGTAGGTTGATAGAGGGCCTACCTATCCCTTCCCGAACCGATAGGTTCGGCCTTATGATATCGTTGGAGCTGATCAGGAGGATGTCACCGATATAGAGGTGATTCGAAGGAACATAGACGCAGCACAGCTCCTCCTCCCCGACGCCCCGCTGGAGGATGACTGTGAGCCCAGCCCAGCCCAAGCGGGCTTTGCCCAATAGAAGCCCAATACATTTTTTGGCATGATTGACAAAGTTTCTGTTTCACTTTTCTCCACCGCCACACGTGTCACATGTATATATATGTTAGTCACCGATTAATTCATTCACTTTTCGGCAAACAACAAAACACAGAACCGAGAGCAGAGAGAATTGAGAAAGCGGAGAGAATTGAGAAAGCGAGAGGAAGACGTGAAAGCGATTAGGTAATTGAGGTCCGTTTCGAATCAAATTAATTATATCACTCAATATTATTTACATAGTTTAGTAGGATTTAGTTAGAATGATATGTTTCTACGAGTTTTAACTTGATAGGTGGAAGTCGCAGAATTGATAAAAGTAGAATGAATACTGTTATAGAATAATTTTCAGCATCATTTTTAATATAAACATATATGTTATATCGTAATTTTGTTATGAATAATATGATAGGAACCGAAGAGACTGAAATTAGACATCTCGGGGATACACCGCAGTAAAGGAATTGCTCGAAGGGGGTTGTGAGTATTGTTTTCTGTTGTAAAATAATTTATAGTATGTTTTATACATATATTCATTTGATCAACTCACGAAAAATATGCGCATATATATATATACATATGTGATTAGTAGTGGAATTTCATGCAGAGGTATGAATTGCAAGTGTGATAATGAAATTGCATTATTGCATGCATGCGTATGCGTGTACATATATATATATATATATATCGTTGGCGATTGATTGCACACACACATATATAGTTGCAATGTAATGAATTGTTTGTGATTGTAAATAGCCATGGTGACCGCTAAGCCGGCGGACTAGAAATGGGCCAGAAAAAGTAAAGAAAAGATAAAGAAAAGCGGAAAGAGAGAGTTATTTAATCTACTGCTGGTCTCCAGCGATATATAAAAGTAAGATAATAAAATTTGCTCTTACCGCCAGAGGGTAATAGGCGGCCCCCGCGGAGAGTGGTGTGTAGATGAAGGGCACCGGGAGATGGGAGGAAGATTGATATTGATTATTTCGCAGGGTCACGGTATCGTCGGAGAGAGGTAGTATCGATACCGTCATAACTCTGTCGCAGAGGGAGTGCGACCCCATGGCTATTGTTTGTTACAATTGATTGTATGAATCGCATATATAGAAATTGTGAAATATGATCATTGTCATCCTTGCTGAGATTTGATGATTTTACTTATAATATTATTTTACCTCAGAAATCTCTACTCACTGAGCCCGCAACTCACCCCCTGCGATTTTTTTCTTTTCCAGAGAAGTAGAAGGAGGACTAGCCGCTTAGTTGCCATTTTGTATCGGGGATCGGCGTTAAGCCTTTTTGATAACTAGGATCTCAGGGTATGTATAGTAAAAGAGTGTAGTTTTGTGTACAATGTTACGACCTGATCTTTTGGTTGGACTGTTCATACAATATAGAAAGGATATGTTGTGAGTATGAATATGATGCTGGATGAGAGATTTTCTGAATGGAGATTTATAACAGGTTTGTTTAATATGGAATATTGAGAAAATAAGAGGAAATGCTGCCGAAATTTCGGGTCGTGACAATTTTGCTCAACGGCTTTTCCTTTAGATGAACTTGGTGTAAATCCACCTCGCTTGGCTGCCCTGTAAACTCCCTCTGGAATGGGATCATGTCGAGTCTTCCATTGTTGTCCTCTTTCTGTCATCTCGTCCCGCGAATCCAGTTCCGTCCGGTTGTTTCTCAGGAGAAGGAGAAAGTAGACTCAGTCTTCCTAGAAGTCGTACTTGCCAGACATGTGGTCGTATGCATGCAGGAGAATGTCGAGCCCAATCCAGTGGATGTTTCCATTGTGGACGATTCGGTCATATCAAAAATTTTTGTCCACTGCTATCAGAAAAGATGTAACTTGCTTCCAGTGTGGAGTGAAAGGGCATTTACAACGAGATTGTCCTCAGACCGCCTCATCAATTGGTAGTGCTAATGTGGGCAGTGAAATCAGAGGAAGACCTTTCCCAATCAGAGGAAGAGGACAGGCGAGTGGGTCGCAGAGTTATCGAGGTCGAAGGACTGGATCGACAGCAAGTGATGCACGACAATCGACTCCTAGAACGACTCACGTGGATAGACCCACAACGCAAGGGAGAGTTTTCACCCTGACGAAGCGTGATGCAGAGGCGACCCCAGCAGTTGTTACAGGTAATTTAACTCTCTTCAACAAGTCAGCACAAGTACTTATAGATCCTGGTTCCACTCATTCCTTTATCTCATTACACTATGCAAAACATGCCAACGTCCCCCAAGAATCGCTAGGCTATTACATGTCTATAGCAACACCCACTGGGGATAGTGTAGTTGTTCATAAGATATATCACGGATGTCTCATTCAGCTTGGGGATAGGAGATGGAAGTGGATCTGATACCACTGGATATCCGAGATTTTGATATTATATTGGGTATGGATTGGCTTTCTCCATCATGCGTCCATTGATTGCTATAGAAAGGAAGTTGTATTCAAGATACAGAATGAGACTGAATTTAAGTGGCGTGGCAACCAGAGGGGCGTACCATTTAGTTTCATATCCTATATCAAAGCAACTAAGTTATTGAGACAGGGATGTGAAGGATACATAGCATATGCTGTGGCTACTGGGGTAGAATCATCGGAGATAACTGAGATTCCTGTGATTTGTGAATTCCAAGATGTATTTCCAGATGATCTGCAAGGATTACCGCCGGATAGGGAAATTGAATTCACCATTGACCTAGAGCCAGGCACAGCACCAATTTCCATGGCACCGTATCGTATGGCCCCGACTGAACTCAGGGAATTGAAGACTCAACTACAAGAACTGCTGGAAAAGGGATTCATCAGGCCTAGTGTTTCGCCTTGGGGTGCTCCTGTATTATTGTCAAGAAGAAAGATGGCACTTTGAGACTATGCATTGATTACAGACAACTGAACCGAGTTACTATACGCAACAAGTATCCACTACCACGAATAGATGACTTGTTTGATCAGCTCGGGGGTGCTAGTGTATTTTCGAAGATTGACCTTCGATCGGGATATCATCAACTGAAGATAAAGGATTCAGATGTGCCCAAGACTGCTTTCGTACTAGATATGGACATTATGAATTTCTCGTGATGCCTTTCGGTTTGACGAACGCTCCTGCAGCTTTTATGGACTTGATGAATCGGTGTTCCAGCCCTACCTTGACAGGTTCGTGGTAGTCTTTATTGATGATATTTTGATATACTCAAGGGACAAGGATGAACATGAACAACATCTGAGGATTGTCTTACAAATTTTGCGGGAGAAACAATTTTATGCCAAGTTTAGTAAGTGTCAGTTTTGGCTAGATCGAGTGGAATTTCTTGGGCATGTTATTACTGGAGAAGGTATATCAGTAGATCCTGCAAAGATTGAAGCTGTTATGAATTGGAATCGACCCAGTAATGCAACTGAAGTACGGAGTTTTCTGGGATTAGCAGGATATTATCGACGATTTGTAGCTGGATTTTCTCTTATTGCTGCTCCACTAACAATGTTGACTCGGAAGAATGTAAAGTTTGAGTGGACAGAGGACTGTGAGCAAAGTTTTCAAGAATTAAAGAATCGATTAACTACTGCACCAGTGCTCATCATTCCATCACCAGAAGAAGGTTTTGTGATTTATAGTGATGCATCTCATCAAGGGTTAGGTTGTGTATTAATGCAACATGGTAATGTGGTGGCCTATGCTTCTCGACAGCTCAAGAATCACGAAAGGAACTATCCTACACACGATCTCGAGTTGGCCGCTGTAGTGTTTGCTTTGAAGATTTGGAGACATTATCTTTATGGAGCAAAATGTGAGATCTACACTGACCACAAGAGTTTAAAATATCTGTTTACTCAGAAGGAGCTTAATTTGAGACAAAGGCGATGGATGGAATTGATAAAAGACTATGACTGCATGATTCATTATCATCCAGGAAAGGCTAACGTAGTTGCAGATGCGTTGAGTCGCAAATCTTCAGCAATCTTGGCAGGTATTTACAGTGTTCAAGACATGTTATTTGATGAATTAAGGTCATTAAACGTTAAACTAGAGGTGACAAGCACTGGGGCACTGATGGCTATATATGATGTGAAGCCAGTTTTGATTGATCGGATTCGAGAGGCACAACAAGAAGATACATTCCTGATGAAAGTGAAAAGTGAGATAAATGAAGAAAAGAGAGCTGGTTTTACACTTGCTGAGGACGATACATTGATGTTTCAGAATAGAATATGCGTACCCGACAATAATGATTTGAAGAAAGAGATTCTCACAGAAGCTCATAGTTCACCTTATGCGATGCATCCCGGCAGTACGAAGCTGTACCACAGTCTGAAGACAAGTTACTGGTGGAATAATATGAAGAGAGATGTAGCAGAGTTTGTTTCAAAATGTTTAGTGTGTCAGCAAGTCAAGGCAGAACATCAGCATCCATCTGGATTACTCCAACCACTACCTATTCCAGAGTGGAAATGGGAGAGAATCACCATGGATTTTGTATCTGGACTACCTCGAACACAGAAGGGGCATGATTCTATATGGGTCATAGTTGATCGCTTGACGAAATCTGCTCATTTTCTACCGGTCAAATCGACATTTGGAGCTGACAAGTTGGCACAACTATTCATTGATGAGATAGTCAGGCTTCATGGAGTTCCAGTATCTATTGTATCAGACAGAGGCTCATATTTCACTTCAAGGTATTGGAACAGTTTTATAAGTGCTATGGGAGCAAAGTTGAACTTGAGCACTGCTTTCCATCCACAGACAGATGGACAGTCAGAGCGAACTATTCAGACTCTAGAAGACATGTTGAGAGCTTGTGTCATAGAACTTACAGGTAGTTGGGATGATTATTTACCTTTGATGGAATTTGCCTATAATAACAGTTATCAGTCCAGTGTTGGCATGGCACCATATGAATCATTGTATGGAAGAGCTTGTCGAACCCCTGTGTGCTGGAATGAAGTTGGAGAACGACAGTTAACTGGTCCTGAGATTGTTGACTTGACTATTGAGAAAGTAAGAATAATCAGAAACAGGTTAAAAACAGCCCAAGATCGACAGAAGAACTATGCAGATAGGCGGAGAAAGGATCTTGAATTCCAGGTGGGTGATTACGTCTTTCTGAAGGTATCTCCTTGGAAGGGCATTATGAGATTTGGCAAGAAGGGAAAACTCAGTCCAAGGTATATCGGGCCATATGAGATTCTCGAGCGCATTGGCAAAGTGGCGTACAGATTAGCTCTACCTCCTGATTTGTCTCGTATACATAATGTGTTTCATGTCTCGATGTTACGCAAATATGTGCCAGACCCTTCTCACGTTCTCAGTTATCAACCAGTTGAGCTAAGCGAAGACTTGACTTATGAGGAAGAACCGGTGGCAATACTTGATAGAAAGGAACAGATTCTCAGAACCAGGAGGATACCACTAGTGAAGGTCTTATGGAGAAGTCACTCGAAAGAAGACGCAACGTGGGAGCCTGAGGAGGCTATGCGAATTAAATATCCCTACCTTTTCCCTGTATCAGGTAAATAATTTCGAGGACGAAATTTTAATTAGTGGGGAGGAATTGTGAGCCCAGCCCAGCCCAAGCGGGCTTTGCCCAATAGAAGCCCAATACATTTTTTGGCATGATTGACAAAGTTTCTGTTTCACTTTTCTCCACCGCCACACGTGTCACATGTATATATATGTTAGTCACCGATTAATTCATTCACTTTTCGGCAAACAACAAAACACAGAACCGAGAGCAGAGAGAATTGAGAAAGCGGAGAGAATTGAGAAAGCGAGAGGAAGACGTGAAAGCGATTAGGTAATTGAGGTCCGTTTCGAATCAAATTAATTATATCACTCAATATTATTTACATAGTTTAGTAGGATTTAGTTAGAATGATATGTTTCTACGAGTTTTAACTTGATAGGTGGAAGTCGCAGAATTGATAAAAGTAGAATGAATACTGTTATAGAATAATTTTCAGCATCATTTTTAATATAAACATATATGTTATATCGTAATTTTGTTATGAATAATATGATAGGAACCGAAGAGACTGAAATTAGACATCTCGGGGATACACCGCAGTAAAGGAATTGCTCGAAGGGGGTTGTGAGTATTGTTTTCTGTTGTAAAATAATTTATAGTATGTTTTATACATATATTCATTTGATCAACTCACGAAAAATATGCGCATATATATATATATACATATGTGATTAGTAGTGGAATTTCATGCAGAGGTATGAATTGCAAGTGTGATAATGAAATTGCATTATTGCATGCATGCGTATGCGTGTACATATATATATATATATATCGTTGGCGATTGATTGCACACACACATATATAGTTGCAATGTAATGAATTGTTTGTGATTGTAAATAGCCATGGTGACCGCTAAGCCGGCGGACTAGAAATGGGCCAGAAAAAGTAAAGAAAAGATAAAGAAAAGCGGAAAGAGAGAGTTATTTAATCTACTGCTGGTCTCCAGCGATATATAAAAGTAAGATAATAAAATTTGCTCTTACCGCCAGAGGGTAATAGGCGGCCCCCGCGGAGAGTGGTGTGTAGATGAAGGGCACCGGGAGATGGGAGGAAGATTGATATTGATTATTTCGCAGGGTCACGGTATCGTCGGAGAGAGGTAGTATCGATACCGTCATAACTCTGTCGCAGAGGGAGTGCGACCCCATGGCTATTGTTTGTTACAATTGATTGTATGAATCGCATATATAGAAATTGTGAAATATGATCATTGTCATCCTTGCTGAGATTTGATGATTTTACTTATAATATTATTTTACCTCAGAAATCTCTACTCACTGAGCCCGCAACTCACCCCCTGCGATTTTTTTTCTTTTCCAGAGAAGTAGAAGGAGGACTAGCCGCTTAGTTGCCATTTTGTATCGGGGATCGGCGTTAAGCCTTTTTGATAACTAGGATCTCAGGGTATGTATAGTAAAAGAGTGTAGTTTTGTGTACAATGTTACGACCTGATCTTTTGGTTGGACTGTTCATACAATATAGAAAGGATATGTTGTGAGTATGAATATGATGCTGGATGAGAGATTTTCTGAATGGAGATTTATAACAGGTTTGTTTAATATGGAATATTGAGAAAATAAGAGGAAATGCTGCCGAAATTTCGGGTCGTGACAATGACCGTGGACGTAATGAAGCCGAACGCGTATTCCCCCACTCTCGGGTGCCTTATGATGGCCACCTCCTTAAAGGCATTGGTAGTCTGATCTGCAAAAGCAGACCCGAGTTCAAGAAAGGGCAGCGATGCTGCTGCATGTGTAGATAATTAAATCCCGGAGTAGATGATAAAAGGAGAATGGTAGTAAGAAATTTTATATATTTATCATTTTTGATAAGCTAGTCCGTTCGAAATAACTAATTCAGTCTTATGAAAACAGCTCTGTTATACTTTCGGCCTAAGTCGTCATTGAATTGCTAGCATAAGTTTTATACCATTAACAAAACAATGACGATTCAAACTAAAAGTGTAACGGAATTGATCATATATGATTGAGCTAACCATTTTTAAATACATAGGATTAAATTGCCAAAAATGACAAGCATACGACACTTCCATTGTCAGTTTCCCAGTGATAAAATGAAAGGAATCCGGTAGATATGAATCACTGAGTACCACAATTTATAAGTTCAAGTTTTAAGTCCAATCTCTTGTAAGTCGGGTCTAGCAATCAGACTTCCAATTACCTGGCGATATCGCTGCACTTATCTGCTTCGAGGAGGAGTAGATGTAGCTCACAAGAGGCATCTTCTTGATGAACCATTCACCCAGCGTGAGGACCGAAGCTCCTAGCCAGGAGGACATGAAAACGCCGACCAGGAAGATGAATGTGATGGAGGTGACGAACCCGAGTCCTGCATAAAAGTGAGAGGATCGCATCGAATGTGAGAATACTCCACCGCATGTGAAACCGGAGGCGTACACAGTTTAAGGTAGGGCTGAAAGATATAGCGGTACTCACCGAAGATGTTGATCCCGAGATGGTTGTAGATCGGGGAGAAGAAACCGTCGACGAAATGTATGAAGCCCCAGGTCACGTAGAATGTTATCGCCAGCGGGAGGAGGATGACGCTGAAACAGAGTTAAATTCATCTCATTTTCGTCAGTTTCTGGCTGCACATTCTCGAGATAGCATCCAAAACGAAGTTATCTCCGACGAAGAAATGAAATTGCCCAGACGTACCATCCTGTCATGAACTTCTTAGATGCCCAGCTGCGTACAACCTTCAAGATTGCCTAAAACAATAGCATGAGAACAGCGAACATAGTTATCACAGGTTCGATGTAGAAGTATGAACTTTGTGCAGTGAGATCGTCCAGATCACGGTCAACGAAATCTCGTCAGTGTAAGGATTGGGGATCAACTTGAGTAGAAAAATTTCTGTCAGTCCTATCGATCAAACTACAACGTTTTGCTGGTTCGGTTGCTGTTGCAAATACTAATGCTCTATCTCGACGAGCTTTTTTCACAATCAAGAGAACTCATCGATTGATCATATGACGTGACAATGCAATCGGAAGGAACGATGCCTTGAGAGAGATACTGAAAGAGAACCTCACGGCCGGAGTGGTGATGAGGAGGAGCAGTGACAGCGAGCGGAGTGGATGGCAGGGAGGAAGATTTGGAGCATCCGTTGTCGGAGATCGAAGCCACAGGGATCAGCAGTTCCCGGTCTCTGTCTCTATCTCTGGACGCCATTCCTGATCTCTCAGTATCTCGAGAGTGAGCAATTGATTCAGATCGGCCGCTCGTTGGACTTCAGATTTGATTGTTGATATCTCCGGCGGCCATTGCAGCAGGTTGGGCAAAGCTCTGCAGGAAGGGGAAAGGAGGAAGGACCTGCGGATCTGAGAGTTCGTTAGGGAAACTCGCAGGTGGGCCCACCTTGTAAACTGAATATCAATTTGACACAGGAGAGCAAACTAGAGAAATTATTGAATGATTTGTTCTAAATGGTAAGACACTTGTTTCTTTTAAATAAAGGTCTTGTTAAAGTTTTCGTGAATGAAAAAAATTATACTGGAGAGTTTTACCCTTAGTAGATGGACTCGACTCGAACTAGATCTGTCACTAGTTTAAGGACTTTTGATCCAGTGGCACATATAAAAAAATTATTTTTTCCCTCGTGGACCGATAAAAGTTCATTAATTAAATTATTTTATAAACATTGTCAATAAATTGAAGTGATTCTGCGTCCCTTATCCTTAAAATAACTTCAGATTTATCCGTACTACGCACGATATATGTTATGTCGATAAAATTATTATATATTCAAGCGTAATTGAAGATAACATATATTTAACTTTCAAATTAGATAGTTATAAAAGTGAACTATATTCGTAGTCCGTAGTACAGATTATTGACAAAAAAAGAAATAAAATATGATAATTAAAAATAAATACATAGAAAGAAGAGAGGAATGTAGTGTGAGAGAATGAAAGTTTTAAATGGGAGATAAAAATGTAGGAAGTGGATAATGCATTTACAAGTTGTGTGTGAAAATTGATTTGTTGGGTGAATGTGTTAAAATAACAAAACTAGCCTTACTCAATTGTTTATCAAATTAATAAAATGGAGGGAAATTTTGGAATCATAAAAAGATACCAAAACTACTTCGTATTTGCATATAATAATAGAGAAGAGATATATTGAATTTAAATATTATAAATAAAGAAAATTCATAATTGTAAACCTAATTTATCAAAACTCTTTAGACGTTACGTGATACATATCGAAAATCACTATAGTAGAGTACGATTTTAGGCTTACATTAGGAGGACAAGCTACTTTAAGCACAATTTGTTATTTATTACTTACTATTTCTAATTTACTAAATTTAGGTCATTATAGATGGACCTCTTGCTGGCACTATGTTTGGATTGAGGGATTTGGAGGTATTTTTGGGGATTTGGTGGTATTTTGAGAGATTTGAAGGGGAGGGGACGGATTCGAACGGATAACTTATTTCTCAAAATCACACGTTTAGATATTATTATTAAAGGAGAGATTTAGAGAGATAAAAAAATTAATTTGACTATTTTATTTTTTTAATTTGGAAGACAGATGGAACGGGAGAAATGCGTAAGAGAGGCACAATGACTTCAAGATAATCTTGAAACTCGAACAATGTTATAATTTTGTGATAGTCTTGGGAGGCTCGGTGGTTGCGACCTGGTCGTGGTCGAGTAAGAGAAAACGTGTTGTAATCGTGGTTTGGTGATGATCAAGCAAGGAAAGACAAATGTAATTGTGGAATTATATAATTGGAAATTATAGCGTGCCCATATATTATTTTAAGAAATTACAATGAGTATTTTTGTCTAAAAATTTATTATTCCTTCAAATTTTTCCGAATCAGAGGAATTAAAAAAGTCAGGTTTGGAGGGATTTGAAGGGAAACCCAAATAAAAAATTATATTATTCATCCGAATTCCTCGATTCAAACAAATCGTAAATGATTCTTCAGTTCTGACTACCTAAATTCGAAAAAGATCATCACATTCTGTAAACTTGAACTACACAGAGGAAAGTGTACCCCGGATCGCATCAATCCATGAGCAGCCGGTGCCCGGTTTCGGCAATTCCTATACTGCAAAAGAAAATTTCCGACGAGATTCGAGTCAGATCAGCTGCAATTTCAGTTGTTTACAGTAAAGAACGAGCCATTTGCCTCTGGCTTCTGATGGAACAGCAGCTGTCACGTTCGATCGATGACAAAAAACCGAACAAAACGAGCATCGTACACTATTGCTGCTGCGGAATGATCTCTGGTCCGAGACTCTTCGTCCCTTTCCAAGGCAGAAACCGAGCAACATCTCTATTGTTACAACCACAAGCTACTCTTGTTGTATAATGTACATGTCGTCCGACAAGCATTCCGGAACAAGAATTCCGACCCCCACGACGACGACGGCGATGACGACGACGACTACTGATCAACTTACATACACTTGTCTCCCGGTTTACGATCGAATTACATTGCTACTGCACTGCACGCCCTCTCGTGCAATGAAGTAGGAGCTTCAGGCTCCTCGGTGGTACAACGACAGTGTCTTTCTACCTGCTAATTTTGCAAACTCGGCAACTTCCACCATGGCTCCTTTGTTATCTTTCGATTGCATTCACTCCGAAGAAGCTACAATCCCGAGATGTTTGGCTGCTCCGCTTGGGTGCTCGGGTAGACGCAGTTGTTGTAACCTGAGAATAAGATGCAGAAGAACGAGTGAACGGAGGACCATTTCATAGATCTTTTAGGCACGTTCAAAAAACCAGTTTGGCGACTGAGCTGGTCTTGAACCGGACTTAACTAAAAGAACTGGTTTAGTTCGGGGGCTGAACTGTTTTGTTTTAGTTCAATCCAGTACAGAGTGAATCCGAACTTACTGGGGTTCTTGGACGAGAGAGTAGCGGTCTGGGAGAAGTCGCAGTTCCATGGGCTTCGATCTGAATTCTGGTAGAAGAGGTTCATGGCGAAAGCTGCGTGGGACGCCACGGTGTTGGGCTCGAAGCAAGGGCCGCCAGGCTGGATCGGACTGCAGTCGACTCCGTGGCTGCAGGCATAGTCGAGGTTCGCCTGTAGCTGAGCATCCGACACCCCGGATTTGGGCACGCACCATGAAGATGCTCCGCCCTTCGGCTTTGGAGAGGGAGAAGGAGTCGTCGGCGCTGATGGCGTCTATGCACAAATAACTAGGAACTGGTAAATGACTAGTAACAGAGCGGCACAGCTGGGGAGAGTTGGAAAACCGGTTCCGATTGAATCGAACCAGACCGAAATTTGAAAATTCTGACTGAACCGGTTCTACTTCCATTCGATTTTTAGGATAAAAGCAGTTCAATTAATTTGTAAGGCTGATCAATTGGGTTATCCTGTTCAAACTTAACTGAATTGAACTGCTTTTCAATACAACGATAAATTTATGATGATTACATATATTTTCACCCCTATGAGGACTACAATTCATTTCAACAATCAAGTCGAGAACGATACAATACAACACCAGGCTGCAATCGAAATCAGAGAAGAGGAGAAAAAAACCCAAATTAGGCATCTTTTTTGGCTGATTTGGTTCATTCCGTTTTGAAATCATTTAAATTTTCTCGATGAAATCAGCACTTGAAGTGTGTGAGAAGGTGTAGATTTTTCGGTTCAGTTCAGTTCGGTTCAAAACTGTTCTATTTTAAAAATTTTAAAGAATGAAAGTGAGTCAATCTAACTGTTAAAACCGGTTCCCCTTAAACTGGTCTTAATTCAGTCTTAGTATGCCGTACCGAATTTCTGATTCAATTTAAAATCAATTCGGACGCCAAACCGGTTTTTGAACACCCTTATTGCATAAGATGCAGAGACCCATACTCACCTGGCTATTCTTGGAAAGGCCAACATCATAGTTCATGGAGAGATCAGACTTGTAAAGCCCGAAAGCTCGCTCCGAAGTCGGCCCGGGCTTCAGATCCTCGTCGTACAGCGCGAAGAGGTACGTATCCACCGACTTCCCTGGCATCAACGGAGTCCCGACCATCGACCGAAGGTGGGCGATCAGATTACCGTTGTATGCCCTGGCATTCTCGAGGCCCGGACCGACCTCGTTGCTGTCCCCTTTGTAAGGCCACCCGGTCTCGGCCACCACGATCTCCACGTTCCTAAAGCCCATCGAGTCGAGCGCAGAGTGAATAGCATCGACCTGCTCAAATGTGCACATTGATAGTTCGAGTGGCAAAGTATGTAAATACGAAGAAATGTGAAATATCCATCTGACCCGATATCTACCAAAAAATAATGAGCGTATAGGTACTGGTATCTCAATATTCATTTCATTAAGTGTCCAATGTGAGAGTTAATCATCAACTCCTACCTTCACCTGACATTACATCCTACACTTATCACATGTCTTTAAATATATGTTCTCAATAACTGATCTTGAGCTACGCATTTTCCTTTCATACTGGGGTAATGAGAACAACTTACCACGAGGTTGACTTTCCCTTCCGCCCTCATGAACTAATAACTTTATTCAAAATATGATATTTTTCTTCCGGTCTCATACTTACTATGAGCTCCACATTTAAGTCTAACAATGTGTGAACCCATTCGATAACCTACTCTAATATTGTGTAAAATTTCCATCAAACCCATAGAGAATCGGACTTATATATGCTTATAAGACTAGGATCAGAGATGACACTACCAATTTTTAGATTTATTTTATTAATTATCTGACGCGAGATTTAATTCTGAAGGAGAAAGTCATATGATTCCTAATTTTCCCATTTCACGCGCCTTACTACGTGTTGTAGTGGATAAACTGGGAGAAGAACGATCACCGCACCTGGGCATCGAACATGTTCATGTACTTGATGTTGGTCTTCGGATCAAATCGCCCCGAGTTAGGCTGGAACAGGCAGAAAGCCAAGGTCTCAGGCCTGGGATCGCTCCGGTACGCGAAGTACGGGTAGGGGTTGATCGCAAAAGGTGAGCCGGTTCCATTGTTGAACCCCAGGAGCCCCTTCATCAGATCACCGAAGCTCGGATCGAAAGCCCCGGTCGAAGGCGGCTCTGAGGACTTGAGCACTGCCATGGAGTGTACGGTCGAGACTTTGATCTTGCCACCTAGAGACGCTGCGTTGAGCGCATTCTGCATGTTCTGCATCGCCGGCAGCAGCTGGGTCATCAGGTTCCGGTCGTTCGAGGTCATAACCTGTGAGACTCGTGCATTTTCCGAGATTAGGATATCGGCCCTTTCCGGTCTAAACCACTCAATATCCAAATCGGATCATGACTGGTTCAGGTTGGGCGTTACCTCGTTTCCGACAGTAATAAGGATGATATTGCTAGCAGGATAGAACGGGAGCACGTTCGTGCCGATCCAGTTCTTCGCGAAGTTCGGGTCACCGGCCAAGGCCGGGATGTCCCCATTGGCCGCCCCGATTACGATTCCGATCCCGGTGTTTGCTAATGATTTGATTATGGCAGGGTCTGATCCGTACAGCCGGACCTTCTGGATGGAGGTGGACTGCAGGAGCTTCGCGGTGGCCGGCGGTGGCGGCAGGTTATCCGCCACCTGGCCGTAGTTTACCCCGATGAAGGATTGTGATTCTGCAGGGTCAGAATCATTACAATTCAGAATCCGTGGTGACAACGTACAATATTTGACAGGATGTTTCTTACCTGCAGAGCCGATGATCAGCAAGTGAACTGCGAAGAACAAAAGTGGGGCGGGATGAGTTCGGGTCGTCGTCATCGCCGGACGAGCTGGCGCTGAGATCCCTTCTCGGAATCCCTGTGCTAAGGCTAAGGCTCAGGCTCTTCCTCCTCCTGTAACAGGGTGGGTCTGGGACGATGAAGGGGGACTGGACAGCCGTATATAAGGGACTTGGGCTAGGGGACAGGGGCAGTTTCGGAAAAGTGAAAGCTTAAGGCGGCCACAGGCTTAAGTGGAAAGGAAACATAAATCAACAAAGAGAGAATTAGGCCAAAAGATGAACACTTTGCCCCCACGGATCTCTAAAACTCGAAGAGAGGAAATGAGATGTTTAATCAGCGAGGATATCTCCCGGATATGACGGCATATTACGTTATAGTAATGATAAGTATCGTAAACTAATATGATTAAGTAATTTTTAAGTTTTTTTTTTAATTTTTAGCACTTATTAAAAATATTAAAATGGGCGAATTTTAAATTGGTTTGTTATATCACGTCAATACCGACACATCGTATACTCATTACAGACAATATTCTCTCATCAATGAGAGGGTTGGAGCTAAGAATCTGTCCCCTGAGTCGATCGTGGAGATGATTTGGTACATTTTTTTTAGAAAAGAAGAAAAATTATTATTAAAATAATTTTACTTCTTAACATACCGATCCATTTAAAATATAAATTAGTCTAATCTACTAACTTTCTCGTACTGTGTGCACGAGAACATCGTTAACATCTTAATAAATATTGATAGAAATCTATTGATCTCGATCGTAAGCCATTTTTTAAAAAAGTTACGGGTCTTGACCATTTAGACTCTAGTTGAATTATTCCTTTTCTGTAATTCCTAGTTGAATTATTCATAAAACTCTCTCGACATCAAATTTTTTTCATTTACAAAACTCAAATATTGAAATTTTGCTTGAGGTGAAGGCGTGCAAAACCATCTGGAATAATCCACGTGAGCAGAAAAAAATAATTAAATGGTCGTACCTCACAGTGACGTGGCGGTGAAAGACCAATTATCAAGTGATTAACATCAATTTACTCATCTGTCACAATTTAATTGATATTTTCTCGCGTGACGTGGTGAGATTGGATTATTTAGGAATTTCTCACGCTGGTAGCTATATTGTTTTAATAACAAAAACTCAATTTAGGGCTCTTTTTGCCTTGGACGTAAGCCTATTATTTGATGAAAAGAGCAAATGTCCGCCTTTCCATTTGAAACAAAGGTTTCATGATATTTTTGGATAGAATGAACTGCCCGAAATGCCCCCACTCCCGACCGTTGGACCAGATTTGCCCGATTGACGACTCCGTACGGATACGGCAGCGTTCCTTCCCCGCTCCTGCCAACAAACACGAGACGTAATCCTTTTCGTTCCAGGGTCGTTTTGGTATTTTGCTTTTTTTTTTTTTTGACGAATTCATGGTTGGCTGTGTAGTCGACTGTAATGCCTAGCGAAGTCTCGAGGGTGCAAAAAAGGCTGACTTGAGGGATGAGATCAATTAGGAGCCTCAAGTGAACTGACTACAACCCGAGATGAGATCGAGATGAGCTTGGTGACATATTGACGGACAGTCGATCCGATCCGAAACACTAAGGGAAGCCAAACCTGGGTGTCAGTCCAATTCGAGTTGCCTAAGTTCGGGTGAGGTAACGATAACATAAGTGAGAGGGTCGGATCTACGAGAGTTTCGGATAGCTAGCCAGCTACCACAAGTACGATACGAATGACCGTGATAGGATTTCGGTCACGCAATTCCTTTACCAATACAAGATTTTCTCCTTACTAGTTAATTCAGTTGCTGATCTGTGAAGATTTTCACGGCACAAACTCATATTTTGTTCCCTCGTACATTCTTATAGAAACTACCAATTGGTACTTGATTAAAACGAAATTTCGAAGAGCTTGCAGGTCGAAATTCCTGGTCGTATCCATTTGCGTGGAGAAATTATTAAATAATCGTACATCAACACGTGACGTGAGAAAATATTAATTAGATTACAGCAAATGGACAATTTGGTGCTAATCATCCAAAAAATTACCTTAATTATTACTAATTAGAGTAATTTAATTAGTTTTTTTTCTCATCACATTATTACGAGGTAGGACTATCTAAGATTATTTTTTTCGTTCATGTGGCATATCAATGAGTGCATTCCTTACAAGCTAAGGAATTTGGGTTGCTCCAATTTCTAGAAAAAGCACCCAACAGCCTGGCCTCACCACAAAAGTTAGGGGCCTAAACTGAGAAAGCAAAGCATTTTCCAAGCCCCACCTTCCACTGTGATAAGGAATGTGTCTGTAAAGAAGGAAAATTCAATACAGTAATAATATTTTGAATATGAAATTAAGAATTTCTGGATTCGATTCTCACCTGGTCGGATGACCCGTTCCCCTCTTGCCCCCTCTTTCTCCTGTCTCGTTCTAAGTTCATGATCATCTTTGTAACCGGAAAAAGAATATGTCTTGCTTCTACTGGCCTAATGGCGAAAAAGTACAAAGATGGAGGGCTTTTGAGTAAAATAAGAGTAATTGGATTCCCAAGTTATGCTTGGAGTGTCCCATGGGGAGGTGACCTCCCCTTTCCATCCTTCCAAGAAAGTTCATCAACAAGTGAGAAATCTACAACCATTGGATCTTGTAATGTCGTGAGACAAATTCTTTTCACGGTGGAATATGATACGATAGTATCATTTTCGATCTGAAATAAAATATTTCCGATTTCATTCTTGTAAGTGGGATTTCTACACTTTATTTTCCATTCTTTCAATTCTCTCTTAGATAAGAATGTTGAAGCGTCAGTCGAACATGGCTAAATATGTGCTTTGATTTGCTATGAAATATTTACTCTCAACTGTATTAATTTACCTCAAAATATTTTAACCCTAGCTCAATTAACTTGTTATCCATTCTTGACAAAATAAATACAATTTAATTGATTAATCATAATTGGATTGGTTTGAAATTAATAAACTTAACAGTTAAAACCCATAAATTATGGAATTTAGTCAAAGGAGTTGTTTTTATTTTCAATCAGCATTTGTAAAATCGGTTTACCTTGGATAACCACGATCAGTCAAATAAATCGTATCAAATGATTAACCGGATCTATTCTTGACAAAGAAAATGCACTACTAGAAAATTGGATCTAAATATTTGTTATTTTTTATTCAGTTTGATATCGTTCAACAACTCAATTTCCTTTTTACTCCTACTTTTGGGCTCACATAGATCACTGAAGGCATTGACTACCACCAAAGGCAATGATCCAGTGGTCCAAAAATCAATTTTACGTGATTGGATGAGTTCGAAGTCTCAAGTTCGAAGAATTTCTTGCACTTGTGTCATATGTTGGAAGCTATGCCTTCAGACCTAGTCTTTAGAAAATACTGGCTTCTTTAGTTATAAAAGTCTTTAGTAATATCTCTCAAGATGTTTCAATGATTCTTCCGATGTTGTTGAGGAAATCCTTGATTTGAAGGTCGGTCATTCTGGAATGAACCATTCTACTAGCAGATATCAGATATTTCTTTTATCTATACCATCCCTATTAGCAAATGCAGCTGAGAGATCCTTCCAGGCAAAAAGGAAGCGGGTGATTGATGCACTACTATGGAGCACATTCTAATGCAGTTGTGAGAGCGCATTTGCACTGAATCCCACCAGGAGTATGCTTTGAATTATTTGTCTTGTAGTCCGAGTCATCATGTCCTTAGACGCAGGAGTGATGTAAGCAATGATATTTATTAATAAAGCTTGTTTTATAAATACCCAGCTTCTTCTAGAAGTTGGGGCAAGAAAGAGCTTAGATGGCAGGTTTCATCTCTACGGCTACAAAAGTGAAAAGTTTGAATATTTTGAGCAGCATTATTGTGACCCATAGGCTGAGCTGGTCCATTAAGCCCAATAGACAAGCCCATTCCAAGTCCATTCAGATTGTTTAAGCCCATTAACATTTTTTATAATTTCCCTGCATCACCTGCCGACCCCACGTATATGTCTCCTCTTCCATTTTTTTTCAAAAGCATTTAGCCAATCCCATCCCCAAACAACCACAGAACAAAGATAGAAATGAAAACGAAGAGGAAGAGAACGAGAAGGAGGATAGGTAATGAAATATGATATAAATGAGTTTCATTTCAAGTTTAGTAGATTTTATTACTTAATAGTATATTATAGTTAGTATAATTTGAATATAGAAATATGGATAATATGATATATGAAAGTATTATGATTGATCATAGTGGAATAGAAACAGAAAGGACGAGGAGTCGAGGAGATGGTTAGCCAAAAAAAAAGAAAAAAAGGAAAAGGAGGAAAGCACAGAGGGCGAGAGAGAGGGTCGCGGAGACAAAGGGAAACGGAGGAAAATTGGAGGTAATTTGATGTCTTATTCGAATCAAATAGATTATATTACTCAATATTATATATATAATTTAGTATGATTTATTTAGCACGACATATTCCCACTAGTTTTAACATGATTGGTAAAAGTTATAGGATCAATAAAAATAGAATGCATAGTATCCTAAATAGTTTTTGGGATCTTTTTCGATATGAATATGTATGAGGTCAATAAACATAGAATGAATAATGTCTTGAAATAATTTTCAGGATCATTTTTTATATAAATACATATGATATATTTTAATTTGTTGTGGATAATATTATAGGAGTTGAGGAGACCGAAACTGGATATGTTGGAGGCTCAGCTTAACAAGTAATTACTCGAAGGGGTTATGAGTATTATTTTCTATTGTGAAATATTTTATAGTATGTTATATATATAACTGCTTGTGAATATATAGGTATATATGCTAGAATGCATGGTGAAATGCATGCAACTGCATGTTGATTACCTGTGTGTGTATATATATATATGGGGTAAATATAGTAGATTATATTAATGATATTAAAATGGATAAGTATGAATGAGATTTTTAATTGTTATGAAATTTGTATATCAATGTGTGCATTATTATACATATTCTACATTATTGATTATGATTGTAAATAGTCATAGTGACCGCTAAGCCAGCGGACTAGAAATTAGCCAAAAAAAAAAGATGAGAAAAAAATATAAATAAAAGAGGAAAGAGAGAGATTTAATGTACTGCTGATATCTATAGAGATAATTTATCTCGGTTTCCAGTGAGTACTGATGTTTATTGAGGTAATTTACGTCTAGTTGCCAGCGAGTGCTGATGTCCATCGAGGTAATTTACTTCTGGTTTCCAGCGATAAAAATAAGATAATTTAAAATTGCTCTTACCGCCGGAAATGAACGGTCCTCGCGGGTGTGAGGGGTGTAGATGAAGGGTATCGGGAGATGGGAACAAAATTGATATTGATTATTTCGCGGGGTTACAGTATTATTGGAGAGCGGAATATCGATACCGTCATAACTCTGTTGTACAGGGAATGCGAACCCATGACTATTGTTTGTATTGATTGATTGTTTGTATTGCATATGTGATATTGTTCCGCATAATGATTTGATATTCTTATTGTGTTATGAATATATATATATATGAATTTTTAAGAAATTATATGATGATATTATTTTACTTTAGAAATTTGTACTCACTGATCCCGCAGCTGATCCCTGCGAAATCTTTCTTTTCAGCTAAGTTACGGATGGGCGAGCAGCTTGGGATAGCTATTTTTGGTTTTCGGGGATTGGCGTGAGACTTCTTGTATGTAGATATTGGGTATGAAAGTTAGACACATAATTGTTTTGTATATACTGTTACGACCTGAATTTTTTGTGGAGATGATTTTTGGATGGTGGAAAGATGGCTTATGGTTGCGAATATGCTGCTGGAGTATATATAGTTTTAATGAATATTACAACAGGTTTTTGTCTGGTCTGAGATGTGACAAAACCAAAGGAAAACTCTGTCAAAATTTCGGGTCTTGACAATTATAATTCCACTTTTGCTACTCTACAATATTAGATAGTGTACCGAGTCCAGAACAATGCCTTGGATTTGGCCATAGATGAAGCTCTTATGATTTTGGTGGACTACACGCACACGCTCACCTGTGTCCATATTCCCAAGCAAATCTCAAGGTAGAAGCTTGTCCAACTCCTCCCAGAACAGTAGTCACAAATTATGAGCGCCTCCACCAAAGTGCAATCCATCACGCCTACTTCATTGGCTAGCACTTCAAGCCGGAGGTGGTGATATTCAATTCTATTATAAACTCATTATTATTTTTGTATTTATTCAATATGATATCAAACAATTCCTTAAATCACCTAAAGAAGTATATTAAATTACTAAGATGAACTGGTTAAAATAATCCATAATTTTATTTTTACCCCGACTTCTCGATTGGAAAAAGAGTACATTTTTCTGTGGAAAAAGGAGTATATTTGGATCTCACATAACAGCAAAGTTGAGTCCATGAACACTGAACAGAAAGCTGCAGATTAATCTGCAGGTAGGCAAAACTAGCTCAACGCCACTTGAATTCCTTTCCGCCATGATACACACACTGAAACATATTTTACAATATCGTAACACGCTTGTAGAATCACACGAATCGGGCTTCGAATCCAGAGACAACTTCTCCGGTAATTCACAAAATGTTCTCTCGGATTCCGTACATGTGCAAGACATCCCTCGCCATCTCGTCGATGAGGCTGCTGGTGATCAGCCTCTCCACATCCTTCACAACCTCGTCCTTCTCGAGCATCGCAAATGTTGGAACTTCCCATCCCGAATCCCACATACAGTCAGTCTCGGGATTCCTCATACAGACATCAAGCTCGAGCATCCGGGGCAAGTAGTCCTCAACTTCACTGTTATGGCATTCCTTCCTGCCATGAGCTCTTAGCCCATCAAAGCTCTTATACAGCTGCCTGACCACGTCATCAAAGCTCGAGATGTTCGGGAAACCGATGCGAGCCTTCCTCGCAAACGGATACACTGCGAGCTCCCGCCTCCTGCCCTTTCTCCTTAAGATCTCGAAGGCACAGTCCAGTGCTAGCTTGTCATCTTCATCTTCGAAGGAATAATCTTGTCCGTTTGCCTTGGAGATTCCAATGGGAGTGCTGATCTTGAAGAGTGCCTCAGCAGCGTTGAGGAAGAGCCGGCTCTGCAACAGGACATGCTTGAGTCGGGTCTCGGGTTCTGTGAGTGGCTCGTGAATTTCCGGCACGGGGATGTTCTCTTTGTCCAGTTGGGGCACCGTGCTTGTTGTGGTTCCTGCAGCATTGACATTACAAGTTTGTTACTTCTAAACGTGTAAACATGTTCAATTATTTATCACTTAGGCTTTGTTTTGATCGGGCTCACCTTCAACGAATTTTGCTGATTCCAGCTCTCTGTCTGCATCAAAACCAGCGGTATTACGCTGACCATTATTAGTGTTGGATGGCAGTAACACACTCCGGCCCTGCATCAGATCCACCAACACAAATATGAGACTTAGAACGATATAGTGGAGCAGGAAGATCGAGTTTACAATAAGCTTACCGGATCCAAATTGAGATTGTTGGAATGACTGTCCACTTTGCCTTCTCCTTCCAACTCCTTCACTGCATTATTTAACAATTCCTCGGTTGTGTCAACTTTTGTTTGTCTAACCATGCAGGCTTCTCCATTGTTCAACTGCTTAGCTTCTCGAGCAGAAGATCTGCGGGTCAGCACCTTTGCCACTTCTTGGAATGCCGTCCCCTGTGCTTTCTTCATACTGCTGATCCTCGTAATTTTGATTTTATCACGTTCCATGATCTTTCCACCTCGTTGACCTTGCCTGCCTTCTGGAAATTCTCTGGACTTCTTTAGATAAACCGCTTCATCCGGGAGATACTTCTTAAGCTTTGGTTGTTCTGTAGTCGGGCGTTCCCTTTGTGCCTGGGGCCTTGAGATCACTTCATTTCCTTTCCTCTGCCTCGCTGTCCTTTTCTCGGATTCTGGTTGCTTTTCCTTGGGAGTTTCCATGCTCCTTGTAAATGGAAGTTCATTTCCAGTCCTCTTCTTGTCTTTCTTTTCTGTCTGAGCCTTATTTTCCTTCTGCTCCAGTTTTTCATGTAATGGGATTCTTGTTTCTGTTTCTCCAGTTCTGCATTGCTCTTCACGTCTATTTGACTGTCTGATAGATGTCTGGTCCATAGCCATTGTTGCCTTGACACTCTCGGGTTTCTTCCATGGCGGTTTTTCTTGAAACTTGGCAGCAGCATTCCTCCTGCCATGAGAGGCTCGGGATTCTTCTATTTCACCCAGAGTCCCAGGATTGATCTTGACAGGCTTTGTCGTGTCATGTTTGGTAGATGAAACCACCGGACCGGCACTATGCTTAGTCTTCAGTTCAGCGATTTTAGTCCGACTCCTGTCCGAATCCATGTTTCGAGGAACCTCTTCAAGCCCCATCAGTTTGGCAATAACATTGGACATTCTCCCTTTACCTACCTTTCCATTCGACGAACTCGACACGTTTTGCTTCTCTTGGTCGGTCCCATAGCTCATGGATCGTTTAGGAGCTGAAATTGAATTTGAAGCACTTTCCGAAGGATGGACAAGAGCAGGCAACCTCTGCTGTTTCTGAGGACGTCCCTGTCTGGTCGGCTTGTCGAAGGAGAACCTAGGAATGAGATCGAGCTGCTTCTTCTCGATCTCTTTGACCGGTTCCTCTTCCTTTACTTCCTTGTCATCTTCGAGCAATACTATTCGACTTGTACTCCGGGGCTGAACCATGGACTCCGAAGCCTCCTGCAAGTTCACCAGCATTTGCAGAGCCTGCTGCAAGTCCGTGGCCCCCTTGAGAAGCTCCTTCCCAATCTCGATCGAGTACTTGTCAAAGTTCAGCCCATTCGAGCATGCTCTCAGTATCTGGTTCAGCTTCTGTGCACCCTTTGAGATTTCTTGGATGTGCAGGTGAGACAGGCTTGGGTTCCGGCCGTGGTTCCCTTGACTTTGCAGGCCGGCTCTTCCCATCTTAGGAAGGAAGGTCAGAACCGAACTTCTCCCGGAAGAGTCGAACTGTCTCAGTTTCCCTCCATTCTCAAGAGCCAAGGCGAGAGCCATTGATAGATCCCCGATTTGATGCGAGCCCTGGCCTCTTCCAAATGGAACAAGCTGCGTCATTGTTTCTTCCATTGGAGACGATCGGTTGGCTCCACCAGACCGGAAATGAGTATTATCAACTGTAATAGCAGCCTGCTGAATTTTTAGACAATTAAGTGACTGAACTCTGTGCTCGGAAGAACATAGGAGCTTTAACGATACTTACTTTTCCGTGACCGGTTGATCCCCGGAATGTTTGCTTTGAGTAGGCATAGCTCCCTGCAAATTCATATGAAAGATTAAGAACAAATTGTCCGTGAGAATTACCATTCTGCTCTTCGATCGGAAACTTCAAAAGTGCAGACATCTGGGGAAAGATGATCATCCACATGGACTAAAATTTGTAAACACCAAAATAAACATTTGGATTTGCTGTATTCTGTGTAAACTGAATCTAATCATGTTGAGCTGGTTCTGCTGTGATCCCGAGTCGTTTCTGAGTGTTCGACGATCAATATGCATTAAGAACATCATTCAAATGGCATAACTTAGTCCCCATGTCACATTGCGATGCTCTAATGATCTAAAAGCTGCAGAACTGATGAAGTAAACGAAGCGAGAAAAATTTGCCTCGAGCCTTTGAGGTCGGGGTTGCCCCCGAGCTCTGAGCAGCAGCAAGCCGTTCCTTCCTCAACCGGAGATCGTCCAGCAGCTTCTGCGCAAAATCTGATCTCTTTGCCATCCCTCGAGCTGACAGTGCAGCCCCTAGTTAACGTTTTCAGCTACCAAACAACCGGGATGCCTCGGTGGGGAATCGTTCCGAGGATGTTCTTTTCTTGTTGGAGGCAAGCGAGTTGGAAAAGAACTCGGAGACAGGTGCCATAGCTCTCACTTTCTAGTTCAGATAGCCCTTTCAGAGTTGGGTGAGGTGGATGATTTTCTCTCACACACTCATTTCCCTGAAAGATTGACATGGAAGTCATCTCTTTCTGTGAGACTGAAAGTTGAGAGACAGCAGAGAGACTTTGCTTCCAATCTAAGCAATGGCAGCAGAGGGACATTCAAATGGACTTCCATGGCAAGCCTTCTTCTTCTTCTTCCTCGTCCTCATTTCCCGATCTTCAGGCAGAGGATCCTGGTTCGGGAATCAGTACGCCTCTGCCCCAGGATCATCTGCAAAATGGATCAAACTCTGCCAGGATGCGGTACCCGTCAAATTTCGTTATCATTTATATAAAAAAAAAAACACTTTTTGATGTTGCCTATATCGGGTTTAAGAGAGACAATGTTTCTCTTCCTGCTCGGGTTTAAGTACTGCAAGTGAAGAAAATCCTTTGATTAATAGAGATTTACCACTAGGGAGCCGAACAGCTTGAAGTCCGAATTAATTTTAGGGATTATTGGACTTTTGATTGAAAAAGGAAGACTTTAGTGATGGAATGGAAAGACTTAAATAAGCATGGGTCCAAAGACAAGAGGCCAAATTTGATACAATTTTTACCACTTGTCTATTGTCCACATTTGGTAATGCCCATCCAAGCAAAGCTATTTGGATAGTTTAATTCAGTGTATTTGAGCTCTGGTCTGTGCAGGCAATGTTTTGATAAATTTTTCTTTTCTCCTGGAGGAGGGCAGCAGCAGTGCGACCAGACATCCTCCGTTATATACTGTTCCAACTTTTGTGTTCAACCGTGAATATATCAGATGAACTGAACAATCAGTACTAGTATTGACTCCATCAACGTAATACTACCAAATGCCTACTATAGTTTAAGAAGCCGATAACTGCCAATGTCAGATTCAACGGCCTCTTCTGACCATTTTGCTTAAAGAGGATTCGAATGTGTGATCATACTCTCACCGAATTGCAGATAAGTGAATTTTGAACTATTAAACTACCACCATTTGATTTCTACAGGCAAGCTAGGAATTAGAAGGTCCTAAATTCCGTGTACGAGGAGTCCTCCGGCGAGAGATTTGTGCAGGTGATTAGGGGAAAAAAAAAAAAGGAAATCAGCTCAGACAGTTCGATTTTGGGTCGGTTTAAAGGTTCCGGGTCGATTTATGTGTTTGGTGCGTTGGGGGTAAAAAGTCAATCATTATCCATCACCCACACGAGCACCACTCCCTGAAGATCCAGCAGCCTCAACCACTCAATTCAGAAGTGGGTGATGGATCATGGCAGTTTTTCTTTCTTGTAAATTATTTTATAAAAATAGAATAATATGACGAAATTCCCGTGGAATTATAGGAGTGAGGTCTTAGAACCCAGGAAGCCTGAATCATGTACGGATCCAAAGAAATTTGATAGCGACAAAACTTCATGAGACACTAGATGAAATTCAATAATTCAATAAAAAATTTTTCAAATTCAATAAAGATTAAAACAGATGTCTCATATTTTTCCGAACTCAGGAGGCACTTATCGAGAACTAAATGCCACTATCTAGCAGTTATGCATGCGATAGACCCCTTGGAATCCATTGCACCAAGTCGGACTCAAAAACCCGGTGAAGGTTTGCACAGCCCTGCACCCTATGGGGATCGATCAGGAACAAATGTTTTTATCCGAAGGATTTGTGGTTGGGTCGATGAACCGCAGCAGGGTCATACCGGAAGTAATGGACTATCAACAGATCGAAAGCTCTTATTCGTACAGCGTCTAAGTCAACATTCAACCATCAGAGCTTCAATTTCATTGCATTTCCCCCAACTTCTAAGGCCTTCTCAAGCTGTTAGATCACAGGACAAGTAAACACTACACAGTTGAAATCCTTGGAAGTCATGTGCGAGAGTCGGGTCAGCATGTCTTCAGTCTCTGCAGATCTTGCAAAGTGCCCGTCATTTGCGACGATGAGACAGATGCAGAGACAGAAAGGGAGTCACATGAGCCGTCTCCTGAAGTTCCCGGTGGTTGCCCGGTAAGTCCGGACCAGCAACCCAACTCCCACTCCTATCCCGATACATACTCCGAGGCCTATCCCGACTCCCACCCTGACCCCGGCATTGAACCACGAGAGCTCGCCATCTTCACCATCCATGCACTCCGTCCTCGTCCAGTACATGTCGTTGTAGTTGTACTCATACTGTTCTTCATCCTCGGTCTTGCTCGGGTACTCGGTGACCTGAAAGGAAGACTCTTGAATGGTTATTTTTAGAGCAAGATGCAGAAATTGCTGGAGAAGAAAATGACAACGTGCAAGCGATCAAGATCTAATTGTATGTGAAAATAGATGAGGTGCACTATTCGCCAATCCACCTCAGAAAACTCGGGACTTGGAGAAATCTAGCCTATCTGAACAGATCATGGTTTTGGATCATTTAAACAGCATTCGTGAGGTGCCAGTTGATCCTTTGCTGATACTGGGCAACTTGACTCTGTGATGATCCCAACTCTGTCTCCACCATAACAAACATGGCAAAAAGGAGACCTTCTTCCATACCCAATACAGATGCGACCGGGAGCTAACTGTGAACTATTGGCTCCAATGACATAGCGGGAAGCATTAGGATTCCACTGAATGGATGGGTGCACTGGAGGTTGCTGGCGAGCCATTCTCTCAATCCGAAACCGTGGGGCCCGCAATTGGACAGGATACTAGCAAAATTAGTGGGGCCCAGAGATGTCAGATCCTAACAAGGGATGGATACATTATAAGCTGGGAGCTAAAGGGAGGAAAAGTGTGGTGCGGTCAAAAATGTCATCCTGATGTATAAAAACCTGTGCCCTGCCCATGCACTCCCTATCTAAATCCAGGGATAAGGTTCAGACAGCAATTGCAAACAAGAAACATTTTCCAGGACAAGAAACACGACTGTAACCCATGACAAGAGAAACCTAGAAGTAAGGCTTTCTTTACTGCTGAAGAAGATTCTTGATGCAAAATGTAACTTCAATGTTTTGCTGATCAAGGGTTGGTTCTTGAAGTGAAAGTCCTGGCAGATACTGCTACATAAAACGCTCAACCTAAGCTGAATTTAGCACATTGATATATATATTTTTTAATCATTAGCTAATTACATCAGAAGCCCGTTTTTCAGTTTAGATAGAATTTGGCATATGACTTGTGATTCTCAATGCAATAATAGAAAATCAGAAGCTCAACTAATCAATAGGATGATGAGGATCAAGAAAAACATCAACGAGACAATGCAATGGTACCTGTAATCCAAGCCCATGTGTCTCATCTTTGTCAAGGCATTCTGTCTCAGTTTCCGGAATTGCGTCCAACAAGGTTCTCCGAGCTTGCTTCATCCGTGAACTAATGTGCAGGCTCTTCGTCAAGATTATTGGCGATCCTGAGAAACAGCCTGCAACGTAGACCTCGATGGTCAGAGGAACAGACTCATTTTTCCTCAAGAAGCAAGAGGCTGAACTTGTTCCTAGCTCACAAGACATTCTCCATTTCCTCTTCACATTATTATTGGATTCCCCGACAAACTCGTTGGCATTACACATCTCTAGGACTCCCAAAAGGATCAGATCATCCCCTTCTAAGACCTCAAACTTCAAATTCCCAGTGAGTTTCATGCTGTCGGTGCTCACAAATGTAGCCTCCTCAGATTTCTTGTCCGCTCTGTCCTGCCTGAGGGGGAAACTGACTCCCTCGGAGAAGATGCCTCTCCTGGAACAATTAACTTCCCAATGGGTGCCGTGGTCCAGAGGAATGTGTTTGACCGTGAGCGATTCTGGAGTCGAATCATCGACCTGGAGATTGCTGATCCTCACATAGAACACTCTAAGATCAAACCATGAGAGGTGGGATTTCGTGAAGGGCTGGTAATGGGGAGAGTATCTGATCTTGTCAAGGCTGTGATTGGCTACTTCCTCCATATCATGTGAAGGATCCCAACCCTCACCAAGCCAGGGAAAAAAAAAAAAAAACTTCAATCAAACCGAGATCTTGACATCGAAATGGTGAACATTTTATGAAACGGGATCCACCTGTGCCAATGCATAAAAAGGTACAGATCTTTCAGACATTCATATCAGGACCAGTTCATTGAACACTAGCAGATTGCAAACACGAAGAGATTAGAATAGAGATGATCAAATGTCCCACAGATACAAAATCAAAAGGACAGCGAAATTGTAAAACCACATATATATGCACCCCTCTAAATTTAGCAGCAGAAAGCCTTAAGAATAGGAAAAGAGACACGAAATCACATCAGGGAGAGGACATGTGATCGATAAATTGGCCCTAAAAGTCGGAGCTGAGATCTCAGGAGTTGAAATGGAAAGCAGACAGCGACAACAAACAAACGAATCTTGCTAGGAAAAAGACATTTCGTGTATTTCCTCTCGTTCATCCTCATGGTCATACACGCAAGAACATGCCAAAAAATTGAGATTGAAAAATGACCCAGTAGCAGAAATTGAAGTCCGAATTGACATGCATGCACTATAATGGTGGAAATACACAAGAAATTTCTCGGACATGGATTGAGAAACAGAGACCCGGCAGGGAACAATCAACCTTGAACTTACCCTATCCGCGGCAAGGCTCAAAGAAGAGAGGAGCTATTTGCAGAATCAAAGCATAGTGCATAGCAAGCAAGAACACTTTGTTGGGACTGAGAGGAAGACAGAAGACTGCCATGCCACTCCAAAACTATCTTGCCTCTGATCACGTCATCAGCTTGACGTGGAAAAAAAGAGTTACTGGAGGCAGAGATGCCCATCCCACACAGCTGCCAGGCTTCACGGGAAGCCCCCACCTCATACACCCACATAAAATTGGGAAAAAAAACTGCTTTTTGCTTATAAAAGAAAAGTGAAGGAAGCAGTAAGGGCCATCCCCACCGAAGGCTCCGCTTCATAATAATGGGATTTTTGTGTGGAATTGTAAAAATTTTAGATGATTTGAATAACCAATGTCCAGCATTGTCTGGTTAGCATAACACCATCAAACTTAAAATTCGGTACTATTCAAGTTCAGATTCAAAGAACATTATTCTATCAAATATTTTTTACAATAAATATTGAATACGATGATGTTGTGAGTGCATTATTGGTGAAGTTGACGACTTGGGCCATGAGAAGACTACCAAAAATAGATCTAAACTTATGCTGGTAGGGGATTACTTGAGACTGGTCCGGGTTACATTGCAATGAGTAAACGATTATATATTACATTATCATTAATGAGCATTACAATAGACAGAAACCATTTCCACCTAAAATTCTAAGTTATCAAGTTATCTTATAAACTCATTATTATTTTAATATACAATTTATGTAAATTCTAACGCCCCTTGCTTGTGCAGCGTGTTAAGGGGTTTAACTCAGTTTTGATACCATGTGAAATTTCACCTAGATCTGTCTCTGGCAATCTTCTCCTGACTTTACCAATAGTACGCTGACAACATTATAAAATTGAATATGATATTAGAGTTAGGGTGAGATGCCTCTTGACACGTTACGAGTGATAGGAGTTGCTTAACCCACATTGGCAAAAAAAATTTTTTATAGATTTATAAGATAGTTGGATACTATCACCTATTAGCTTAATCTTTTATATAGAGACGTACTTAAAACTCTTGTAAACCTAAGTTAAACTCTTGTTTGCCTCGGTGAAATTTTACAAATATGAAATCCTGCACCGGTTAAACTACGTGATTTGTGACTGACATATAGTTTTTGGTGAGGTCATTCATGCACCTGTTTGCAGCAGCGGAATCGTGAAAATTGCTGATAAAGATAGCACCGGACAAGCACCCTTACCGACACAGTCCAATGTTATTGTACCTGTTTCAATGGCAATGTATTCCGGGTATCACCTTGAACCAGTCGTGCAAAACTAGCATTAGACAAGGAATCATGAGTGATTTCTCCGGTACAGACCCGACTTAATCCTAAAATAAAAAGAAAGACAAGATTTGATTTTTAATGTCAGCGATGGAGCTCTTGCGGCATGGGACTGCTACATTATCGCCGTCGGGCTTCAACATCAGAGGTTTTGATTCCACGGCCACGGTCCTTGGGCCATGCATAGATGTCTACGCCTCATCCCTCAAGACGAAAGACATCCGCTAAACTAATTTACATTATCGTCAAACATTTTCGAGCATGAAAGTATCCCATAATTTCAAACTAAGCGTAAATTATATAAAAAAAGTTGGTGATTTCTTCTGATTCTTTAAAAAAATAAATATTTTAATTTTTAAAAATAAAATTACGTGATTTTGTTTTTCTTTTTAAGAATTAAACCAACTTTTACGCTTTTAAAAAAATTACGTGATTTCTTTTTGTTTCTAGTTTAAGCCAACGCTTGATAATTAAAAATTAAGACCATATTATTTTATATTACTATTGAATCATACTAATTTACTTATCATGAGGTTAAATTTTTAGATTTCGCTCAATTTGAGATTGGAATGAAACCGTGTAATTTTTTTATCGATTTGTGACACTATATCAGCACTGCGACGCGTTACATCACTTACATATACAGTAATCCCTAACACCTTGACTTTGCATTGACAGTGAATTTCTAAATCATTAAATCATACAAAATCCGTTAAGTTGATTTCAAGGGATTTTAATATTACTAGTTCATCGATGGAGTCCACAGTTGAAAAATCGAGCGCAAAAACTCATGAGACCGAGAAAACCCAGATTTTCCCTCAGATAGTGTGGAATGTACAAAATAAGGAAACATGAACCGATCCATAAAACTGAGTTAGGGAGCGAGACTAAAGAAAAAAGTTTCGTAACTTTTACGGTCACTAAAATCGATGGAAAGTCTTTTATAAGACCTTACTTTTCTGGAGTTCAATGGCTCGATTACCTCCGCACAACCTAATGGTGTGTTTGATTCGATGGTTTAGAATAAATAGAGATAGGGAATATATGGGGAATAGAGTTAAATGAGCAATAAAATTATTTGTCTGATTAGAGGGAGTAAATGATAAGGAATAAAATATTTAAAGATAAAAAACAAAATTGCCCTTAGCTATATATATTTTATTTTTACATTGAACTAAAAATTTTTTTTAAAAGCGTGAACAGTGCCCTTGGCACTGTTCATCTCCTTCCTCAAATTCACGTAGGCAAGGAACTAGGAGAGAGAGAGTGTGTGACGGTCGCCGGAGCTCCGGCCAAGACTCTCCCTTTCCGTCCATCCCTTCCTTTCTTGAGTCGATGGGTTCGCCCTCGTTCTCTCCCTACTGGTTCGAGCCACCGATGGCTCTCGAACCACCGAGTGCTTGCACTGAGCCACAATGTCATTGAATTCGTCGTTGAAGAAGCCAAAACAATGGCTGCGAGTTCTTCATCCTCAAGGTCATTGGAGCTGGAGCCGTCGCCAGAGCTTGCACGGCTCGCCCTCGAGCTAGAATCGTCGATGGGCCTACACTGGCGAGTTGGGTGTCGCTTGGAGCTAGAACCACCCTCGAGCCACAGCCGTTGCAAGGCTCGTCTTGGTGCAGTCACCGAAGGAGAGAGGAGTCGCCGGAGGGAATGGAGTCACCCAAGGGCTCTGGTCACGGGTAGGGGAGAGTGGCAGAACTTCGAAAATTCAATGAACAGTAGAGGTATTTCAATAACTTACCTTCTATTCCGAGCATAGTTTTAAAAATCGGTTCAGACCGGGAACCAACCAAGGTACCAGTTCCAGGTTCAATCGGGGTTCAATGGGTCGAACCGGATTTGTTTAAAAAATAATAAATATATAAAGTACATGTAATTACCAAAAATACATAAGTATTAATAATTTAATATCTTACATGCTCAATCTGGTTCAGTGAAAACTGGCCAGTTCAACCCAATTTAACCTTGTTCAATACCAGTTCCTGCCGAGTCAATATACAAACTGAGTTAACTATATAACCGGACCGGACCAGTCACCGGTTCCAGGTTCAACCGGTTAGACCGGCCGCCCGGTACGGTTTTTAAAACTATGATTCCGGGTTCAAACATCCTATTCCTGGTAAATTTATGTGGAATACTAGTACTACTCTATTCATCTTCTATTCCTATTCATAATAATTGAAACTTATTTGATTCACTGGAATAGAATGGAGAATAATTATTCTCGATCCTATTCCGCCCAAGTAAACATACAATAAATCTATAAAAAGCCTCCTAATCTCTAATACCATGTAAATACTATTATGTAATGAAGTCATACCTGAACGTTGGATGCCAAACTGTAATGATTGCTGATACCGCAGCTTTTGCAGTCCATCCCGAGTTTGGCAAGGCAGCCGAGGGATGGCGGCTGAAGCTGTGCGTTTTGTAGAGGTGGCGAAATGAAACGCGCCCTCCTACTTCCACCGTCAGCAGGTCCGACGGCGCTCACCGGAAGGAAGATGATTCCATCCATCTTAATCCAGACAGGAGTTATCATCCGTTCGATTAAACTGTTGCAAAATTCAGCAGCTGGATCAAAGAAGCTTCCTCAATTATGATCGATTCAGCTACTATAAAGGTTTTTCATTCAGGAAAAAAATAAGTTGATGATCACATCTCACAGTGACGTGGTAAAAAAACCATCTAAATTGCTCTGGTCAGTAATAATTGAGGCAACTGCTCGTGTGAATAATACCAAGCTGCTTGTTGATCACCATCTAAATGGTATTTTCTTACAGTGACGTGGTAAAGTAGAATCATCATCTAATAATTTCTCTCTAATTAGGTAACGGTGCTATGACATGGAAAGAGTGTTTTGTGTGACGGGTATAACGCGTGATAGTGTTTATGTGGCATGACGAGCTAATAAAAATTCAACCATTTTAAAATTTATTTAATAAAATCCTAAAAATAAATAGATAATCCTGAAGATATCTAAATTTTATTAGATCGTGATAGCATATAAGTACTGCCACGTAATACAACTGACAAATTATATTATTGAATCCCATTTGTCAAAAAAACGAAAACTTAAGCGTTCAAGAACCAAAGTCATGAAAATAAGTGCCACCATCCCCCAAGAAATCTCAAGGTCAAGCGCCCTTCCCGGAGCTTCTTGGATACTTACCGGATGTTCCAAGTTCGAGGGAAGTAGTAGGCTTACCACTTGGAAATCGAGAGTCGGAATCTTATTCTCGCTAGCTTGCTCCTCTTTCATCTGGTTTGAGCTCTTCGAGGAAGAGCCCCGGTGGCTGGAAACATGGAATCACATGTCGATTACTGCTCGGAGCTCGAGCGGCATGACAATGTTCTAGTTTGCAGCTCGTGTTCTGGCTTGTTTGTAAAAGCCCGGGCGGCTACTAGGACGACTTCTTACAGCTATCACTAGTTAAAGGATCAGACCATATTAATTTGGCCTGCTACCATGGATCACTCCAGTTATGAGTACTGAGGACTGGACTTGCAGTTCAGGATGATGCCTAGATATCGAGAAATTCTTAGGTGTATATGCGTCACATCGGCGATGTCCTCATTGGTCTTGAGATACGTAAGGATCGGAATTTAACCGGGTTATGCTTCCTAAACCGTATCACAGTAAGATTTGCCTATACTGAGTTTCTCGGACTTGCTTCTTTTTCGAGTGTGTTCTGCTTTATCCCTGTACTTCAACAGCCAAAAGTCCGCGATGATGCTGATACCCCATCAATCTAAGTGATTAGATTGCATTCATTTCATCGATATTACACGATGAGATCGATAACAAAGGAACAGCACTGACCGACGGATCCATAGATTCGAAATTCAGGTCTCAAGTCCAGCACCCAAGAGATTCCCCACCCTCGTTGTTGCTCCAGAGATGGATCTCACAATGGTATGTGCAGCTCGTTAACGATCCGGATTCTGGTGATCTCATGCTTTTGCACCTCTCCCGGCTAAGATGGCTCATTTTTCTGAGGATTCTGTTCAAACCAAGTCGAGATGTTTCCATAGAAGGATAAATAGGACATGCTCGGCATGTTATGGCTATTCTGGGCAGGCTCCTCTGCAATATGCATCAGTTGCAGTCCTCTAACAAACAGACCGATTCAAGGGAGAATTGCATCCAATATACCAACTGCATAGGATCCGGATGAAAGCAATTAGAAAATGGCAGCATTTAGAATTCATCCCTTGTTTCTGCAGAACCCTGGAGGCAGAATGTGAGGCGTTTCGGTTTCTTGCCAAGAATGTTAGCCATCCAGATTTATCACATTCCTAGGCATCCAATCAACCCAGTATGAACTTCCCGAACGATCCGATTGTTAAATTATTGTGAGGGAACTGCAGACATAAGTAAGAGAGCTCTCAGCTGGGCTCAGAGGAGACTGTCACGAAAGGGGCCTGAACTTGTGCTAGAGACTGTTGTGATCAAGGCGCTCAGATATTTATGTTAGCGTTAGTGGACCTCATGAGGTTGAACTTGTTTTCACCGAGGAGGTGGTGCCCGGTTCTCATACAAATACATGTCAAACTGTTGTGAGCGAACTGTTCCGTAAGTACCAAGGAGCGGCAACTGTCCACTGCTACCTTGATGAAGAAACTCTTTCTAGAGGGGGAAGGGAGGCTGCTCCAACTTGCAAGGGAGGAAAGGAGGGAAAGCCCAAAGCAAGTGACATTGATAGTCAGTGAGCAAAAATCTTTCTGGAAAAGCCCGCGAAAGCGCTGTAAAGTTATTCCATGCCGGAGCACTTCTTCTTATCGGGACGGCTTTTCCAGGAACGATAAGGATTCCAAATATCCTGTAGCTCGGTGCATCTCGCCGGGTTCTAGCAGGAGCAGTAAAAAAGTTCATCAGAGTTATTGCAGAAGCACCCCACGAGTTTCAACTTCAAGAATCCAAATCCGTCCATGCCCGAATCTCCCTATCTCATCGTCGGGAACGTCCAATGGTGACTATAGATCGTGGCTAGAGCTCTTGACTATTAATGGTGATCCAAAGAGCTGACGGCTTTGCTTCAAATCTTACCCGAAAGAGAATACTCAAAGTTACCTTGTACAAGTGTCTATGTGGACCAACCAGGCATCGGAAAATCTTGATGGATAAGGTAAGACTGGGACCAGAAGATTAATTGCAGGCAGATTCCCGTCCCTGTCGTGAGAAAAAAAAGGGCACATGCACAATAAAGATGTTCGACTTTCAAATCATTTGCAGCGTAAAAATGACCAGTCAATTTCCAAGCTGCAGTGGCTGTGAACGAAAAGAGTCGGCCACGCAAGTATCGAGTAAAAAGGGATACCAGAAACAAAGTCAGTCGGTTCACTAGGAGAGTGATGCGCATCAACAGGTTATCAGGCACGGAAGTGGAAGATAAGAATTCCTATCTCGATCGACAGGATATATCCGAAAAGATGCTGGGGGTGTGTACACTTGACAAGGGGCAACTCAGAGTTCTGTGGTTGAAGATCAAAGGTCTCTTCTTCTCTGGCATTGATATTAGCTGCTGCAGGAAAGAGGGCAAAGGTAAATGTGAAGTCTTCAAGTCGAGGACAATGGGCACATAAGACTTCCAAGAAGCTCTCTCGGCATTGCTCGGATTTCTTGTATTGGAGTTTAATCGACTTATCTTATCCAGAAATTTCTTTTATCAGATCTGATAGTGCAATATCATCGTTTAGTGAAACACGGAGCCAAAATACTCGAAAAAAATCGAGAAGAACATAATTCGGGTAGAGCACGAATCGTATTATATTTCTCAAAGGGTAAAGGGTCGAGCTCAGAGGATAGACCGTGTCTTGAATGGTGAAGATTCTTCCTGGGCAAACGGAGAGAGGCTTGTCTCTCAGGGATTGTTTCTTGAGGCTGAAGACTCAATATGCATACAGGTCCCGATGGGAAACTTGCGTGCAAAGCAAAGGGAAAAACCACCTGGGTTTTCTCGGAAAAAAATTCCTCCTGTGTCTTGCAATGGCATTGCACAATTGGATGTAAACTTCTTGGTTTCAGGTCAAGAGCGGTACCATTACACCAAATCCTCTTTTTTCAATTCCCTTTAAGTAATACTTTCTTTTTGCATAAAGTCATCTTTATGCATAAAGCTATCCAGTTTCGAAACTGTTTCTTGATTCTTGGCACGAGCAAGTTGAAGACATGCATGCAAATACAGGATTCTTGAAGAGGAAAATAATTTAAGAAACAATACAGGTGCTTTAGTCTGCCATTTCCCCTAAATAAGTTCTCAAATTCGAGTTTTACAATTAAAAAAATGTCAACAAGCAAGAGATCATGCTCCTTAACGGACTGATTTAATTCAAATTGAATCAGTCCGTGTTCAATGAAACATATCAAAAGGGTATTGAGACAGGGAATAAGAAAACTTCGTCCAACCAAAAGTGGAACTTCTCATTGTCCCACTGCCATACATTCTTCTTCTTCCTCCAGACTGTATAAATACAATGAGACATCCAGCGACCCCAGAGAACACCCACTACCTTAACTTCCTCTTCTTGGAGCCGATTTTCATCTGAACATCAACCATTGACCATGGCATCGGCTTCGAGCTCGAGCAGCAGTGCTGGCACGTGGACCACGAAGCAGAACAAACTGTTCGAGAAAGCGCTGGCCCTCTATGACAGAGACTCACCCGACCGGTGGCACAACCTAGCCAGGGCCGTTGGTGGCAACAAGACCCCCGAGGAGGTCAAGCTCCACTACGACGTGCTTGTCGAGGATCTTAGGCAGATCGAGTCCGGCCACATCCCCCTCCCCCAGTACCAGAAGATGATCCCTGGCGCTGGAAACGGGGGCACCATGGGTGGATACAACAACTTCATGGATGAGGAACAAAGGTATGAAAAAACGTACAGTATGACGTATCTTCAGTGACAGCGGCGTTTTTTGTTGAGCAAAGTTCATCTTTTCTGACAATTAAAAACTAACCAGATTTTATTCCGAGGTTTAAATTCATGAAATTTCAACGGTAACGGGTATCAGGTGTCCCGTGTTTTTGCAGGATGAGGAGTCTGAGGATCTAGCGAAGCTCATAGTAGGATCTAGCGAAGCATCAATACTATGAGCTAGAAATTACTCACTAATCCGTGTGTGAATATCAGAGATAGCAAATGTACGAAGTGATCCGTCAGTAAAACTCCATGTTTAGACAACAACTTTAGCCTCCGTCCCATCGGGTTCAATGGGTAATCGCGATAGCAACGAAGGTTGAAGACAAAGTAAATTAATTTCTTTAACCTTCTTCTGATGAAGCAATGCAGTTTGTCACACATTTTTTTTAAATGCAAACATACATAAGAAATGATTCAGATACGGAAAAAAAAAAATCTGCTTGAGGTTCAATTCTTGTTGGTAAAACTGGACCCTGTGTGCAAACACACAGATTAGCTTCAAGATTCTTGCATTGATCTCTATAGTCGGAGTATGTTCGAGAGCGGTGAAGAGTGTGTCCTATCGAACACAGTGAGATGCTGCATAATTCAAGAAAATTTTTCAAGAATAGAGTGACAACAGGCAACAGGGGATTGAGATGAGAATGAGATCTATATGTGATTAGGCTTCCTTATTAAGCCAAATTATAGTAAAAACACAGACTTAGATGCTGTGTCCTCACAGTGAACTATAGGTGGCCAGCACAGCACAGGAAAAGCATGCCTGCAGTTGTAACAGTATCACACAATTGATTTTTCGCGATCATCAGAGCGGAGATTGGAAGACAATGGCTTCATCGGAAGGACGATTGGATTTCTTCGAGCGCTCTGCCTTTGGTCTCCGGGACCAAGAGAGCGACGAATGCGACGACGCCGGCGCATACCAGCATGTAGATTGCGAAGGTTCCTGTTAAGAACTTCCAAGTGAGAGACAGCAAAGAGGCAGAGTGAAAAGTTTCAAGGAAAGAAAAAGAGAACCTCCAGTGCTCCAACTGAAAAGCAAGTTTGCAGTCATCGTTACGAGCCAGGCGACGAACCAGTTGCCCAGCGTAGCAATGCTGCCTGCTAGGCCCTTAATATTGACAGGGAGAATCTGGTATCATCAAAGAGAGATTCGTAAATGATTGATTTATGGATTAATTACTATTTGAGATCTGCAGATTCATAAACTTGTAGTTTCACCACTAGATTTATGGTACCTCGGACATAATGACCCATGGAATCGGTCCCAGACCGAGGGAGAATGTCACAACCATAGCCTGAAGTTAAAAGAAGACTATGATGGGGACTGTTGGCGAAGAAACAAATGGTTTGATTTTGTTCTGCAAAATGACCCGTAGAACACATCCTACTAGCTACATACCACAACTCCAAGTACTGCTGTGACAGCCAAAATAGTGTGCAGAAGCGAACCTTCTGCTACAAAATCCTGCATTTTGATTCGAAATATGAAAGAATGAATTAAGAGGAGCCACAATGCTAGATGGCATAGAGGATTCCTGGGGTTCTCAGACTTACCTTTAGGAAGAATGACAAGGAGACGAATAGGAGGCTGATTGTCATCCCTGCAGAGGAAACCTGAAGGGAGAATACAATTAGTTGTTTTTGTTCATCAAACTTGACAGGTTCCTTGCCCGTGGCAGAAATTAAGGCTGTTTGTTTTGGTACAAAGGCGTATACATTGAAAGAAATTTGATCGATGATAGAATATCGCCATCTGTGTTTCTGTGAACCAAACCAAACATGATCCACGTGATGAAAAACCGGCTTGAACTTACAATTAGAAGTATGCGGCGGCCTGCTTTATCCACCAACCAAGTAGTGACGCCAGTAGCAATGACCTGAAAAAGAAAAAAACCCACTAGGGTTGAGATGCATTTGTAAAATGTTCAAGCGGAGAAGAGCTTAAAACTCTCTCTTTCAGCCAGACCTGGATAGCGCCGACTCCGAATGTAGCCACATTGCTCGATGTAACCCCTGTGGAAGCAATGCTGTTAGAGTCATTCGATCCTTAAAGTTGTCTTGTTAGGACAAAAAAGTAAGGATCTTGAAGCTAAAGCATGGTTAGTCTGCAAACATAAATGGCTGCCATTTTAGGATTACCAGCATTTTGAAAAATGATACTAGAATAGAACAAAACACCATTAATTCCACTGAGCTGTTGCAGGAAGAGCAATCCAATTCCAATCTGTAGACACCATGGGGGGGAGCAAATATTATCATCAAATCCTAGTACAGGACAGAAGCTAATAAGCATGTCGAAACTCAAAGAAGTACCATTAGAGGGAACCAGTATCTTCTACGTTTCAACTCTATGAATCGTATAGCAGATCTTTTGTTGCCCGAGGCTACAGATCTCTGCATATTGAAAAAAAATGCAGAAAATTAAGTAGATGACAAAGAGGCTAAATCTTGCTAGTATAAGATAACAGATTTTAAGAAGAAATACAGCATATCTATGCTATATGGAAACTGTAAATATAGCTGTTACCTTGATCTCATTCACTTCATTAGTTATGTCAGCATCAAATCCACGTAGTACTTGCAAAGCAGCCTCAAATTCTTCATTCATACCCATTTTTGCCTACAAGATAGAAGCCTGAAATAAATATTTGGTGCAATAACGAAGTAAAGGATACCATTGCACAAGAAGATATTCACCAGCCATCGAGGAGATTCTGGAATGAAAAAGAGGCCGGGTATCAAGACTAAACATGGCAGTGTTCCTGTATAAGAGAAGGTTTCAAAACTTGTCAATTTTAAGATGTTGCTTATTGAGTCCCAAATTGCCATTTTCTTTCGTTTCCCTTACTACATCAAGAACAAAACTAATCGTATTATTCTCTTATGCATTTCACTTGTTCCTGATATTTTAATTCTAGCAATTCGCTTGTCTAGACGGTCTGTACAATGTCATCCATGAGAAGTATAGGTACGATCATCTTGATTTCAGAGCTCCAGAGAAAAAAATTACCCAAAACTGCTAGCAACCTCCATTGTACAAAAAGTCCCAAGAGATAGGCTATCATAATTCCAATAGTTACCGAAAGCTGAACAACAAAAAGCCAATATATAAATGATTGTGCGATTATTGGAGTATTTGTACAACAGAAGCAGTAAGTTATCCAACAAAACGCATGCCAGACGCCAACCTGATTCACTGAACCTAAGCTCCCCCTCATGTTTTGAGGCGATATCTCGGCTATGTACATAGGTACCTACAGCTATTCCAAAGGTAAGCGCATATTGTGGGATATATGGTGAAATAATCAAGAGGGGCTCATCGTTACCGTGTAAGAAATGATCCCAACACCAAGGCCTTCCAGTAACCTTCCCATATAGAGGAAGGAGGAATCCTGCATTATCAAACACGTTAGGTAAGATACAATGCTCTTCTAAAAGATGGTTCAGGAACAAAGACTCACTTTGGCAAAGGATATGGCTAGCCATCCAATGATGTTCGGGATCGCGGCAATCATCAGAGACTGCACACAGAATAATGAGCAGATTTTTCATGAAATTGAACCAGAACAACAGCTAGAGAATGGAAAATTTATGTTGATGATAAGAAAGATATTTAATCATGCATACCCCTTTTCTCCCGATGTATTCCGCAATTTGACCGCTGGAAATAGCTCCAATCATTGCGCCCACATTCGATAAAGACCCGAACAAAGAAAACTGAACCAGAACCTCTTCAGGCACCGGAACACTGAGAGACCCAAGAAAAAAAAAAAATTGCAGGATTTAAGATTCCAAACCTCTGAGACGGAGAGCCTGAGATCCTTGGTGATTTCAGCTTGGGTTGGTGAAGAGTAGCCCGCCTGCATCAGAAACAAAGCGATCATCAAGATAGAGAGGCCAATGGCCATGAATATCCAATCTAAGTCTTGCGCCCATTTCTGGAGGGATTCCTCAATGACAATGATTCATCAATTGATTTCATCATACAGTAAAGCCGAATTGGATGGGGCCAAGAGCGACGATGAGGACGCATGCGACAACGGATATGGAGCTTTCACGGATCATCAACTGGGAAGCGGTCATGAGGCTGGACTGCCTCGTGGCCATGCGGTACCAGCTCCCCGTGTGGAGCAGGGGCTTCCTGAGATCCCTCCCTTCTTCATTGCCATCCTCTCTGAAACTCATTCCTCTTCTCTCTCTCCCCTCGATCAAGATCCGTCAAGCAGCTTCCAAGAAGCTTCCCCTACCACGCCCTCTGCAAAATACCCAAGAGGTACACAGTCATAGGATGGCGAGGAGGAGGAGGAGGAGGAGGAGGAGGAGGACGAGGCTGTAACTGAAACAGGGAAAGCGGTAACTGGAACAGGGAAAGGGAGGAGGAGAGAGGGATGAGCTGTGAATGCACCGTTGAGGGCAACAGCTGGACGATGAAGATGATAATATGGCATGGTACCCGATTTCTCCGGGAAGCCATTGTCGATCTCTCTCTCTCTCTAGTGGCGGGTGTTAAGCTACGAAGCAGAGGTTGGAGAAAGAGAGAAGATGGCGGGAACTTCTGTTTCCCCGAGAGACTCACTCATCTGGTCAGGTGACTGAGAGACCTGAGGCTGAGATTTTTTTTTTCCTTGGTTATTTCCTTTTTTTCCTATTTTACAGTTTTACTGCAAATTATTTGGAGAAATTAAAACCTATATGATAATAAGGGTGATCGGACCAAAGAAGGTTGGCGCAAGTGGAAGGGGCTTGTGTCGCTTAAGCAGAGGTGCCGAGTTCGAGCCCCTGTGAACGCAGCAAACCTTCTTGGGAGGGGTCCCCGGGAAACCGCCCGACAGTACCTCGAATCCGGATTAGTCGGGCCTTCGGGTACCGGATACCGGGTGGGAAACCAAAAAAAAAAAAAATAAGGGTGATCGGATCTGAGCATTAATGTTTATAATTTTAATTTAATTTTTATTGAACCGGAACTTATTTTAACCAACTTCCTAATTCTGACATGTTACAATTTTACTTAGCACACATGCACACTCATATTCGATAGGGTAGTTTCCGGTGGAAGTAATAAAATTCTAGTATGATTTGGGTAATGAATTAGGGGATCGGTTAAAATTAATTCCGATTCCAGTGGGACTTGAACCTGAAGTTGGGAGGATATTTGCTCTCCTATCTTACCGCCAGACTAATTCTCTTCTCTTTACTTAAATTCGACACTTTATTTAGAAGGAATAGATGATGAGCAACATCAACAGTCCTGTATCGGTGGAATAGTTGTACCCATGATCAGGAAAATGCGAGGTTTCAACTTCATATGCAAACTGTTCCACTCCTGCCACGTAATATTTGACTAGAACATTTCTTTTTTACTTTAATTTATTCTTATTTTCGAATCATACATTGAAAATATTAACTATAATTAAGTGGGACCATTAATAAAAACGACGCCGTATAGAAAATTCAAGAAAATGAAAAATAGGCCCACTAACCAAATTTTACCCTGAAAAAATGGGCCGCTTCGCATCCTCTTAGCATTAAATGGGCCGTCATGTTCTCGGTCCACAGAGCAAAAGGGGAAAGAAAGTGCGCACGCGCTACCAGGTGCGCGTGAAGACCAATCGACTGTGTCCTCACACCCTTCCCCCACTGAAGAGGAGGATATCGGAGTGATGAGTATGAGAGAAGAGGAGAATAGGGTGAGGAGAGAAAGGTAGTCAAAATCACGCGCTCCGACTGCACTCTGCCACGTCAATTATCCGCCGTCGCTTCGGCTCGACTGCCACCGTCCACCGTCGCCGCCTCCTCCTCCTGCATTACCGCCTGAATTTTCCAACCCGCTGCGGAACATATGAGCGAGCAGGCCCAGTCCGAAGCAAAACCCCTGCCCGAACAGAGCACCTCCAATGTGGCCGACGCGATCGCCGCCGTAGCCACGACCTCCGACGATGTAGCCGAGGCTCCGCTGCCGCCTCCTCCCGCTCCTTCGACTTCCTTGTCCAAGTCCTCGCCCGCCTCCAAAATCCCCCTCCGCCCCCGCAAAATCCAGAAGGTATCTCCGGACGATCCCAAACCCTCAACCCCGAATCAATCAGCTTTGGTGCCAAAACCCCCTTCTGCCAGTAAAAGCCGCGCCACTGCCCGCCGATCATCATCCGGAGCCCTTGCCCGAATCGTCCCCAGAGTCACCGCCCGCTCCCTATCTTGTGAGGGTGAGGTGGACACCGCCCTTCGCCACCTCCGAGCCGTTGACCCCTTGCTCTCTCCGCTCATCGACCTCTACCCACTGCCCACCTTCGACACATTCCACACTCCGTTCCTCGCCCTGACCAAGAGCATCCTCTACCAGCAGCTCGCTTACAAGGCCGGGACCTCAATCTACACTCGCTTCGTGTCTCTCTGCGGTGGGGAGCATGGAGTTGTCCCTCAGGCTGTCCTCGCCCTGAACCAGCAGGAGCTCCGCCAGATCGGGATCTCTGGCCGCAAGGCCAGCTACCTTCACGACCTTGCAAGGAAATACCAGAATGGGATTCTGTCGGATTCATCGATAGTGAACATGGATGACAAATCCCTGTTTACGATGTTGACTATGGTCAACGGGATTGGCTCCTGGTCCGTCCACATGTTCATGATATTCTCCCTTCATCGACCCGATGTTCTGCCGATAAACGATCTTGGAGTGAGGAAGGGGGTTCAGATGCTTTACGGGCTCGAGGAGCTGCCCAGGCCCTCGCAGATGGAGCAGCTTTGTGAGAAGTGGAGGCCCTACAGGTCGGTGGCCTCATGGTACTTGTGGCGGTTCGTGGAGGCAAAGGGGGGAACTTCTGGTGCCGCTTCGGCAGTGGCAACCACCGGGGCCAGTTTGCAGCCACAACATCAGCTCCCACAATTGCCTCCTCCTTCAGCTCAGGAGCAGCAGCCGCAGCTTGTGGACCCGATTAATAGCATTCTAAATCTTGGGTACAATGAGTTTCACTTCACTTCCTAGTACGTCACTGGAACCCTGTAATACTCACGTGAAGGATTCTTTGCCATGAATGTGAGTTTCTTGGATCCTGAAAATTGGGATAGGGCTACTTTGTGTCTAGATCATTACATGATGTGAACTGCAATGTTGTGTGATATTGGACCGGATAAGGTACTAGATTTGCACTGCTATTGAATCATTTCTACATGAAGGATCAGGGGTTTATGGCTCTCTTAGGTTGTTGCCAGCATTAGAAAACTGTCTTCATGCAGGTGATTGACTGCGCCTTGAATTGGATGCATTCATTGTGGTTCTAGTTCATGCTCACTCAAGAACTTAAATCTACATGACCCAATCTTTCCTTGCCCTATCAGTTTAGCTGGGTTGTTTATCTAAGAGCAGGTTAAGAGCAGATTTATATCTAATTTCCCTGCTATATAGTTTCTATGCTGTTGTTGCCAAATGCATTCTGTATTAGGTTGCATATCATTGGACATGGAAGAGTCTATTTCTTTGTGAATTGGTTTGTCTTGGAGAGAGGTAAAATGCAGCTGATTTTTTTACTTATGGAACATGTCAAACGGGACCTGTCTTACATGAGCTTTCCCCTAAGAATATGAATCATGTTAATCATGTTTCTAGAATGGCGAGTTAGAAGCATGAACTTTGAATTGCCAAGCTCAAGCAACATGCATTAGTCTGAACCGGAGAGTTTAAACTTGGGTGCCTTTTATCATCAGAGTCGACATGATAGTATCCATTTGCATACTCTCTTAAAGATTCTTTAGTGCAAGGTCCCTTTTTCTTGTTTTTGACACTCCCCTATGTTCTTCTGTTTGTCTGTGATGTGCTTCTGCTAAGTTGCATTTTTATCTTTCACACCCCGAAGAACCAATCCATGGTTTGTGATATTAAGTTTAAAATTGAGTCCATCTATCACGAATATTATGCTGTCACCTGCAAGTTTACCTTTCAAAGCTTGGGGAGCTTCTAGGCAGGCAAATATGTGAGTTGGAAAGGGAAAGAGTAGGGTTGATGATTTCATGAGTTGCTCTCTATGTCAGAGTTTGATCAACTGGTCCTCACTCCTGAGGGCGAAACAGAAGTAGGAGTTGATGATCACATCGGTGATGGCAGAAAGAGCATGCTGTTCACTGAAAGTAAATGTTCGTCTGCCAAGTTGTGGAGATATTCGGGATATAAAGAATAAGGAATGCGCTGCAGATTTGATGTCTTCAGGTTTTGGTGTTCCTTGGTGTTTCCAGAGATCCATATGAGTAATGGCGGTCCTCCTAGCTGACTCTTCACCTTTGTGCTTGCTCTAGTTCTGCTTGGATGGTCGACAAGCTAATTACTGAGATTGATGTTGGATCTCTCAGCCATGTCGCGCTCTTCATGTATTTTCCTATTTGCTCCTTTCGTGGTTAGTCCGTCTCTCGATCTGTGCCGAAGTTGAATGGCTACACGTTGCCTTGCGATTGGCCAACGATCGATGTACCCAAACTGCTGCATATGCCATATTCCATCCTCACATACTGATTCTGTTCACGGTGATGGGACACAAAACAATTGTAATAATCAACCCCTAACCTTCGCCAGGAGACATTCACAGGAATATTCTATTAGAATGCTTCAAAGCTGCCTGGCTGATCCCACTGGTTGTTGTTATTTCTAGTTGGCTTATGTTTTGTTTGGATGAGGAAGCCTACCCCTTAAGAAGACAGCAGGTGAGTTGCGGAACCCGCGATGCAAACACCGATAACAAAACAACGATTCGATTATTATAGCGCCCTTTGATCCCATCGGTGTAGGATATTCTTTTGTAGTACCCTTTGATTCTCCTCAGCCTGCGTCAGTTTTCGCCTGGACGGAGTCGGGTTTTTCCACCACGATTCCTAGGAAACTGTTGATCGACCATTGCATCTCTTTCCTGATTCCTCGCCCTGCTGCTATAAAGATGCTCCCTCGAGGGACTGTATCCGGCGCAGATGACTTCAGCAATGGCTCGCAACACAAACTATGAGAACTACGACCCATCGTTCCCGGACCAGCCTGTGGTCGACCTCTACCTCCCGATCTGGGCCAAGCTCCCGGCTTTCGCATCGAAGCCCGCTTTCATCTGGGTCGAGGACGGCTTGAATGGCACGAGCCTAGGTCCAGCCCGTGCCATTACATATGCCGAGCTCAATGGCTCGGTGAGCCGCATCTCCTCCCAGCTGCTCATCCCACTGCAGAGAGGGGACAGGGTGGTTGTTCTGTCACCTCCCGGGCTCGAGCTCATCGAGATCATCTTCGGGTGCCAGAGAGCTGGGCTGTTGGCAATACCGGTTCTGCCGCCAGACCCGTGTTCGGTCCAGCGGGGCTTCGACCACCTTGTGAGAGTCCTCTCACAGACCAAACCCAATGCAGCCATAGCTCCAAGTGGTTACATCACAAGGCTCAAGGATGCAGGCTCTTCTAAAAGCAACACAAAACTTGCAAGTTTGGTGCAGAACCTGACATGGGTCTCCACTGAATACCTCAAAACTGCCAAAGAACCTAGTCCTGATTCAGTACACTACAACGGTTGCAAACCCGAAGAAGTCTACCTGATTCAGTACACTTCAGGGGCGACCGGGATCCCAAAACCGGTCCTGATCACGGCTGGGGCAGCAGCCCACAATGTCCGTGCAGCGAGAAGATCCTACGACCTTCATCCGAGCAGCACGATCGTCTCGTGGCTTCCTCAGTACCATGACTGCGGGCTAATGTTCCTCTTGCTCACTGCTGTCAGCGGAGCCACCTCCATCCTAACCTCCCCAGTCGAGTTCCTGAGACGCCCAAGGCTATGGTTAGAGATGGTCTCGGAGTTCAAGGCCACTTGCAGCCCGGTCCCGTCTTTTGCCCTGCCACTTGTGGTCAAGAGGGGTGGAGTTGATAAAGGGCAACTGCCCATTAAGCTTTGGAGCTTGAGGAACCTGATCATCATCAATGAGCCAATTTACCGAGACACAGTCGAGGAGTTTGTTCGGGTTTTCAGGCATCTTGGCCTGGATCCAGCAGCAGTTGCACCTTCCTACGGGTTGGCTGAGAACTGTACCTTTGTGTCAACTGCTTGGAGGACTTCACCACTGACCAATGGCACATCAGGTAGTACATGAATAGCATATGAACTTCATTTTACAGAGATTTTCTTAGTATAAAGCCAAGGTCATATAGTCTCCTAAGATACCCAATTTGTCAGGTAGTTTCCCGGACATGCCGACCTACAATAGGCTTCTACCGAGCATGAGATTCTGTCCCGAGAATCAGCATTATGACAATGAAGTAGACATGCGCATCTTAGTGGTTGATAAGGAAACTTCATCACCGGTTGATGATGGAGTTGAAGGGGAGATATGGGTCTCGTCACCGAGCAATGCCTCCGGGTATCTGGGCCACCCTTCGCTGACTCGGGAAATGTTCCAGAATCGACTCAGAGACCGGGTCAGTGGCTGCTTCGTTCGTACAGGCGATCGAGGAGTCATCATATCCCATGACAGGTAAGGAACTAGTCTTCTATGATACAAAGAAGTGGACTCCTATGCTTTTAAGTTTCCATACACCGTGAACAGTTATTGGATCTCACATCTTAGTCCTAAGATCTAATCCCAAAGTGGTGCTAGAAGGATATCTCGATTATTGAGTCCTAAGATCTCATCCCAGAGTCATTCTTGCAGGAACAGATATCTATTCGTAACCGGTCGGTGTTCCGACATCATAAGGCTCATTAGTGGCAAGGAAGGCAAAGAAATGGTCATGGTCCACCCGCACTACATCGAGACAGCAGTCTATAAGTCCTTCCATCAGTTTCTTCGAGGCGGTTGCATCGTCGCCTTCCAGATATCGAGCAACACTGTGGCAGTGGTGGCAGAGCTGCAGAAGAGAATTGGCAGTGGAGATAAAAAGACTCTCAAGTTGCTGTGTGAGGGGATGAGGAAGGCAGTTTTGGAGTCGGAGGGGCTGGAGGTCGGGCTCGTGGCCCTAGTCGAGAGTGGAAGCGTGCCCAAGACAACATCTGGAAAGGTACTAACACGGTTTGACGTTGCCATAACGGTTCGCCACCATTGTTCGTGCGTGCGTGGCAACTCGGACCTGCACTCTAATACCATATATTTGTTCTAGAAGGCTAACATTCGTACACGACGAATACTTTATTATATGTTACTTAATAGGTACAAAGGTGGGCCACAAGGGAGCTGCTGAGGGCCTGGAAGATGAAGGTGGCGGCAATGGTGGAGTTCGATGGCTACCTGGATGCACAGCTGCCAGAAGGAGATGGAAGCAATGTTGTTAGCAATGGTGTTGGAGTAGGAGGAGGAAGCCGGAGGAGGAAAGGAGTTGCTTCTCAGGATGAGGAGGAGATTGCAGACGGTCAACCACATAACAGGCTGCTATCCTTCTTATAGGCTTATCTTTGGCCCAGAATGAACCATGAGATACTTCTGCAGCATGGTATGCACGCATTCGTCGATCGGAAGTTCTGGTTTAGCTTCATGTTCAGAGAGAAGCGCTTGAAATATGTAACTTTTCACGAATAACCAACGGTTCTGTACCTGACCGAAGCTGTAAGATACGAATCGGAAACAAAGATGAAGTTATTCCTCCTTTCATTAAACTGCAGATCAGACTACCTCTGCATGTCTTTTGATCAAACAAAGACCCGGCTTGTTCGCTCCGTCACCTCAACCCGACCAGCCAAAAAGATAAGGTAATGGACAGGTTTCAGTTTCACCTTCACGATTGAATCCCAAAAGCAAGTAAAATAAACAACTAACTAATCTAGAGTCGGACTACACGATCATTAGTGCCTGGCTGAGTTGGTGTTCGGTGACTTTGAACCGAACCCGAGTTTGGGTTGCCTCCATTACCAAGCTAACTTGCATGAAACGTCATATGTCGATAGACAAGAAGATACACAATGAATGGAGAGGGAGAGAGGCGATCAATTGCCGTTTGGCAAAATATCTGTCGGGGCTCTTGGGCCCGGAATCAGATCCAATTCGAATGCCTAAGCACTGCCCCACCAGAAACGGGCCTCATAGGCCCATAAATTTTAGGCCCGAAAGCGGCCCATTACCAAAGAACCATCCAATAAATACCTGACACCTTTCCCTTGGGACACGCGGAGCCCTGTATCATGCTGATGTCACGGGTTCAGATGTCGGAGTCCATGCGCCAGCTCTTTCCATAGTCAACAAGTTAAACAACCATACGATCGAGAGAGCTATGGTAGTCACAAAACTGTTACGGATAGTATTAATATTATATTATAAATTAATAAAATTTAATAATTTGAAATTTCTTAATGAAATCTTAAAAATAAAACAATTATAAAAATAAATAAATCTCATTAATCTGTGATATCGTATGAGTACTGTTACGTTATCTCATACAAGACTTTTTCCACACGATGACATTTAAGGGATGACATTTGAGCACATGAGCCCCTTGGGAGCAAGTCTTCACCCTAAGAGTTTCACGACGTGATTGTACTTAAGTAATGATATTAACCAATGAGAGACTCAACTATTTTTGGGAGTAAGTGGAATGCCCCACACTATAGGAGAAAGTCTTCCATGTCACGAAAAGATCACGTCAGCATTGCTTGTCGTGGTGCTATAAACTAATGAGAATCGTCCACGTCAGTGGGTATATAAGCGAGAATTTAGACTGTAACATGTAAATTTAAATCTTTCTAGAAATTAAAAAATACTAAAAACCCAAATAAAACCCCAAAAAAGATACAAGTTTTCCTGCATCAATTAATGAGAATGGAAAAAGATGTTGAACATTAAAAAATACGAGTTTTTTTGGATTGCTTGGAATTTTTATCATTTTCAAACTTTTCATTTATGATTTGACTTTGCTTTTAAATTTTCTCTTATAAATCTATACAAGACTTTCTTGTACTATAACGGGAAAACCACCCAAAAGAAAGAGATTCAAGAGTGGCTGTGCTCTTCTCTTTCTTTTTTTTTTTCTTTTTTTTTATAACACTCAAACATGAAAATTACGGAAATAGATATCGAACTATCTCGATCAGGAGAGAGTCTCACGTGTAAGACGTATATCACGTGACAGTATTTATGCAGTGTCATAAATTAATAAAATTCATTTATTTTAATATATTTTTTTAATAGAATTCTAAAAAAATAATTATAAAAATAATTGAATTTTATTAATCTGTGATATTAAGTTAGAGAAGTCTCACATGGAAGGCAGAGGTGTTACTACTGGCCACAGTTTTTCCTAATCTGAACGGAACAGGGAAATTTGTTCAAAGTGGCGATGCACCTGACCACCCCACATGGGAGCCGGGGAATTTTACTGGTGGAAACAGCACTGCGGAACTGCAAAAGAGCAAGGGAAAAAAAAGCGAGAAAAAAAATGTAAAAATATTTTTTGAATAAATGCAAATAATAATGGGAACATGAGCAGAGCTAGTAGTTAGTTAGAACCGGCCCCCTCGAACCACCCTCCATAGGCGGGGACGGATTTAGGGGACTGCAAGGGCAATCAACCTCCTGAACTTGGAAAAGTTCTTAAGATACCGTATACACTTCACTTGATTTCATTCCATTTTTTGTAGAATTATTCCATTTTGCCATCATTGAATTCTTCGTGCCACTCTGACATGCTCATGGCAGTTCATGCATGATTGGCGATTCGTCGGAGAAAAAGAGGCACGGTGTCCGGCTGAATTCTGTTTGGCCGGGCCATCGGTCTCTCGAAGGAGAGAATCCGAAGGGATGAGGGGGGTGGGGGGGGGGTGTAAAAGGAAGCAATCGATTGCACCACTGAAACTTGAAAAGCCGAAAGGAGATGGGGCTTTGCTTTGGGTGGGAATCCTGGGTTTGCTCAGAAGTTGCAGAGAGAAAGAACCGTCCGCAACATTGCTCCTGCCTCTTCTCTCTCTCTCTCCCCCCTCCCAAGCTCAAAAGGGGAAGAGAGAGACTTCCCTTTTTCCCTTCTGTCGTATTATTGGTATTCATAAGCTCCACGGGTTCTCTTTGGTTTAAATTCGAGTTTGGTCTGTTCGCCAAGTATAAGTTTTTATTAATCGTGTATTTTTTTACAGATGGACTTAAATTGAGACTTTAATTAAGGATTAGAGATGTAAAACAGCGAAAATCATACATGCAGAGGGCCTTCAGAGAGCAAGTCTTGATAGTGCTTACACGATGGTACAAACTAATAAAATTCAATTAATTTTAAGTTTTTTCACGAAATACTAAAAAAAAACTATGAATAATTGAATTTAATTGGTTGATATTACCATATAAGCACTGATTACGTGATAACAATGTTACATAGAAAACTTTCTTCTATTTTGCAAGAGAGTTTTGCATGTAATGGCATCACCACGTGGCGAAAAAATCTTAAATGGTCCTACCTCATAGTGATAAGGTGAGGAAGAATAAATTAAATTGCTTTGATCAGTTGCAAATAAGGCAATCGCCCAGGTGATTAACACCACTTTACTTGATTGTTACAATCTGATTAGCATTTTCTCACACCACGCGGTGAAGTAGGATCATCTAAGAATTTCTCCCATGCGATAGTACTGACGTGGTGATACGAACCAATCAAATTAAACTATTTTTGTTATTTTTTATAAAACTTAAAAACAAAGTAACTATAAAAATAACTTAATTTAATTGACCAATGCCACTAGATCAATAATGTCATATAGTGATTGATGCCATTACATATAAGACTTTCTCCTATTTTGGACCAATGCGAAGGCACGCATTTTTCGCTCTTTCCCATTTTAAGTGGGGAAGAGTAGCATTTGTTAATACTAGCCACCCGACCCGTGCTACGCACGGCAAGCATGTCGAACATGGAGCAACTACTAAACTTGGTGATACACATAAATCCAATAAAATAACTAACTTGTACTCTTCATGGTGAGCATGCTCGAGTATACTTTAACAAAAAAGAAAAAAAATTACTACACATTAACTAAATATAAACATAAAAATATTTGAATTAATTAAACAGTATATTTAGAACTTAATTAATATATCAAATACCAATAGAAAAGTGGGTCGTAAATTAGGATCAGAACATGCCAATAAATAGAATAATTTGTTTAGACTGTAACACGAAATTTTTAAATAATAATTAATTGAAGTTGCCAACTGTAAAATTTACAGATGAATCCATCTCGGTGATGATGTAAGCGAGCATAAAAGCTTCGAGCATCAGCACATCTATAATTCCGTCCTCAATTGCCACTCCTGCAATTTTCCAAACAAATAATAATAATTAAAAAAAATAGATGAATCATAGTCTAAGTTCATGTTTTCATGAGAAAGGGAGAATGGAAAATGAACAGGCATGTTTTTTGGCATATTCATGAGTAAATTTTTAAATAAGAAAAACAGTTAACTACTTATATTCTGAATCATTTTTCAAATTTCAGAAAATATAGAAAAACGCTCTCTCATTTTCTATCACATAATCCAACTTCTTTTTCAATTTTAACAAAAAGAGGGAAAAATAAATCTACTACTTAAAAATAGAAAAACAATTCCTATGAATAATTCCAAAGCATAGGAAAATTGAATGAATTTATCGGGCACAGAAATGAAAGTTTATGAGCTAGAAAATATCCCAAATAAAATTTAAAGATGCAAGCTAATCTCCTAACATTTATAAATTTAAGAACCTGTGTGTTAAAATCCATAAAGTGACATTTATCAAGATGAAGAGGGAAATTATACGCCAAAATTGGTTTCTATTTACTTAAAATAATAGAGATGAAATGAAGAAACATACAAATTTGTAGAGGTCCTTCGTAGTAGCAAACTCTGGTGTAAAGACTGTCAGTGATCCCATTCACTACAAAAATAAAGATTGTTACATAAACACATCGCTGTTACATTTCAACCTAATTCTTCGCAATAAAAGGGCTAAGCATTTCTAGCAACCAAAAGCAGGAACATTTGCTTTTCCAAGATTGCTTAGAGGATGAAGAGCGAAGAGAAAGCCATGAATTCCTACAATTTTATGGGCGGAAAAAAAGAGCTCAACAACAGCCATTATCAATAGTTCTAAGATGCAAACCCCAGCCTAACATCTCTAACCCCCTCCTTTGAGCAAAATCTAAATAAATTGTCTAAGATCAAATAAAAACAAACTGATATACAAAAGTAACACTTACCAAAATGACATCAAACAAACAGGGTGGCCTAATCAACTTTGACCAAGTCGGCATCCCGAGCATTGAGATCCTCCTCGTTGGCATGACCCTAGGAGTTGCTCGACTTAAGGTGCCGCTGGTGACATGTGGAATGGGATCGCATTATTGGTGTCATCCTCGATCACGTGCTTGATCTTTCTTGAAATTCATGACATCGTTGCTAGCATACCAAGTTGATATCTTCGACTGAAGAGCCTTGATCGAATGCCAAAGATCTTGTCATTCATTCTCTTTGCAGTGTCTTTGGCGAAAACAAAAAGCAGAGAACAACAATAGACGTGGGGTAGTTATTTGAGGGGGGCAGTTTTGCACAGAAGATATTTTGGGTGGGGACAGTTTTAAACAGCATGATCTTTTGTTTTGATTGAAGGCAGAATGAATGTGAAGACGGAAGCAAGCGAGCAATTTTGATTGAACCCATAATACGTAGTTGGCAGTTACTTTTTTTTTTAATTATTAGTAATAGTGGGCAGTTACTTAGAAAGAGGGATGGAGTATGGTGTTTGGGTGCGAGAAATCAGGAGTCAGAGACATGAGCGGTTGAGCAAGAATTGATTTTTTGCCTGTGTTCTTTATAATTTTTTTCCGTTCTTAAAGTGTTATGCAACTATTAATATTTCTTAATCTGGGAAAGCAAAATATTAAAAAGATGAAGGATATTTACAGAGTAATGAAAGTAAGATGAAAATTGCCCCAATTTTTAATATAATAATAGAGATTATTATAAATAGAAATATCTTGCTTGAACAACCGAGATTTCATGATTGGGGGTGAGCGGTTTCAATAGCAAAGATTTCACGGCTAGGGGAACTGACAGTTTCAACAGTAGAGATTTTGGGCAGTGGAGGGACAGTTATTTGACTTAGTAGAACTAAAAACCTGAAAACTAAATATTAAAAAGAAGAAGGGTATTTATGGAATAATGAAAGTGAGACGAAAACCGCCCCAACCTTTCAATATAATAATAGATACCATACCCGCTTGAAATAAATAAATTTAATTTAATAAATTTATATGTCGTTCAAGACTAGTGGGTAAAAAGAAAAAGAAAAAAAATGCAGAAATTTTGAATGGCATTCTAAATAAAATAAATAAATAAATTTCAGTATGTCATAGTCGAGACCGATGTGATAATTTAACTTAACATGTTTAAATTTTTTGATTAAACATCTTGACGTGTACCTATTTACCTTTTTTTTTTTTTAGTGAAATACGGGATGATAATTCAATTGTATTGAATAATATCATATAGTACATAGTCGAGATGTGGTGACCCCCACAGAATCGTCAAGCAACAATAGTTCGAACCACCTAGGGCATGAGTTAACATGTATACTACTCATATTTCATCTGATTTTACGCCTCAACAACATCATCCCGTACGCATCGATCACGGTATCTCATGGCTTTATTTGTACCCACCGTAGTCCCCTTTTTCATTTCCTTTTTAACTCTTTCGTGGGCTTTTCTCGGCTGATGGCACCCGGTATTTAAAAATTTAATGGACAGTCGCTAATTCAGATTCGAGCGACGCCATTCAATAAGGGGATAAACTCCTATAAATACGAATGCCTTTTCCTGCTCACAAGATCTGAACGTGAAATTCTATTTAAAAAGAAAAGATATCAGATCATCTCGACCGGCTCGTATAAATTATTGTGTGCTCTTCTTTTTTGGTTCATGCCATATTCTTTGTCGATTGGGCTGGGCAAGAACTGTTCGGATTCTCTGTCTTTTGTTGTCTTATGGGTTGTCGAGGGGATCTGAAAGATGATTGGATCTTCCTATCCGTTACATTCTTAGGACACGTTTCATTAAGGTAAGTTAGATTTCGTTTAACTAATCAGAAATCAATCTCGAACTTTGCACTCTTTAATTTAGTTTAATCAATGAAGTCAGCTTCACACTCCTAATTGCCCCAGAAAAAAAAAACAAAATTCCGTAATTAAGGAGTTTTAAATTCGATTCTCGTTATTGTATACATGTACACTCAGAAAAGGAGATTCGGTTATTCAATAAGACAGTCGAGGAATACCAGAGGATTTGGATTCAGAATCTTGGATGTTTAATGGCAGTTCTCGGTTCTGCTTCGTGGAGTGTCATTGATCTGGTCCGCGAAATCAAGAGTTCGAGAGTAAAATGAAGTGAGATTTCGAGATCTGTATACATGTCAAATTTGGAGCACCAAGAAGAGAGTAGCTAATGAACATTAGAAGATCCTAAGTAATGACGGGGAAACATCAGTCAAACGGTTCCGGTTAATAATAATCACAGCAGCTGCTCGGATAAATTAATATTGATTTGATTATTTATTATAATTTAGTCGATAATTTATCACGGTACTTGAGCGGATCAAAATATCTAAGAATTTGTCGAGCAAAAGAGGGGTATGTCTGAATGTGGGGGCAAGGAGTCGATTGAGATCTGTGATGGAGGAAGGATGGATGGATGGATGGAAATAAAGAAAGATGGATGAGGGAAACAGAGAAGGGGACAATTATTAGAGGTGTGGGGGAGTGGGGAGGTGGGGCCCACGGCTGCAGGGCGTGGGAGAGGATGAACATGACCCTGTCGGTTGCTCTTGTGCTCCCCCTTAATCTCACATCCTCCCTACACTTATATGTCTGCCAGAAAAAAAGAGAAAAGAACGTGTGATTGAAATGATTCGATATCTTTCTACTTTTTCAATCTGAGCGGGATGTTAATTTCGAGATCTGCGGATAGAAAAGGTTTGTAATTGAAAAAGGTTTTAGGTTTTAGTGGGTCAATTGATGCATCATCAAAGTGATATGTGGCAAACATGGGAGTTTCAGAAACTTGATCACAGACCCCTCTTTCATAGCTAGCACCAGAATGGAAGACCCCCTCGTTCTCATATTGAATTGATCTTTGCTCCAAATATACATAGCAATAATGCACTCATGTTTCCAAGCAAGTCCTCTGTATAACGGTATCACCACGTGACAGTATTTATATGATGATATAAAATAGTAAAATTAAATTTTTTTATATATTCTTTTATGAAGTCCTAAAAATAAAAAAACAACTATGGAAATAATTGAATTTATCGGTTGGTGTTACTATATAGGTACTGTCACGTGGTAACATTGTTATGTGGAAGATTTTCTCCATGTTCCCACTTACCAAGTGCACAAGCTAATAGCATGTGCTCAAGGGATATAACTCTTTTGATCATGAATTTACTTCATCCACAAGATTTGCAAAACCTTTTCTTTTGCTAAGTTTTTTTAAGGAAGATAATATTCGTGGTGACCCAATCACTCTCCCTGTACAATGTTCGAGCCTTCATGTTCGACGGTGAACACATTAGTTGTAATGAATAAGCAGCACTTATCATCGGTCTTGTTAATATAGCACTGTTAAGGATCTAATATAAGTCAAGAAGCAAGTGACCTTTAAGATCAGATTCCAAGAATACACTTCTAGTGTATGTTTTGACATATGTGCATAAAAAGATTCCAAATTTTAGATTTTGATTTCACCAAAACTCATTTGAGTAGGCTATGAACATAAACCATCACCCTTGATGATAGACTTGCAAAAAATTTAAGGAAAAATAGGTGTTGAGCCAACCCGAAATACCATATAGGTAGAACAATGTTAATTAGGAGCTTAGTATTATTAGAAAGGTGTGAATTCAGTAACAAGAGAAACCCTATCTCTCTCTAACACATACACACAGTGAGTCAGTGACCCAGAGACAATCTTCTCTCTCTTCTCTCTTTGCCCACTTGACTTCCCTCTCCCTCCTGGCCTCTCCACAGGCAACCAAGCTGTCCCTTGTTGGATATGTAGTTGGCTTGTTGGGAGCACTGCAACACTCTCCTCTCTCTCTCCCCCCTCTCTCTCTACTGAAGCACTCACACAGAATTCAGAAACCCTAAAAGAACCCTTCCCCACCATTTATCTCTCCAAAACCTAATCCTCCCTCCTGATCCCAGATCTCTCCCCTTTCCTTTCCTCCATTACAGGGTGCAGTTACAGCTCTTTTGCTTGCTAACCCAGAAAAGAAAAAGGAAATGGAAAAGCACACAGGCACTCACACAGAGAAAGCTCTCCTCCTCCTCAGCTTCACCTCCTGCTGCTTCTTCCTCTGCAGCTAAAGTACCATTATCCTGTAAGTTGAAGTCTTCTTCTTCTCTCCACCATTAAAGCTCTCTCCCTCTGTCTCTGCCTTTTCATATTAAATAAAAGTAAAAGCTCTCACTTCTGATCCTTACCATGAAAATTAGCAGCTAAATTAGGGCTGTTTTTGTTTTTTTCGAGGAAGATGATCAGACCCAAGTAGACAAACAAGTGTCTTATCCCTGTCTTTTCCAGCTGAAAGAAAAAAAAAATATTAACTTGCTTCCAGGGCATAATTTGTCTTATTGAATAAAAATCTGCCATGAAAGATGGAAGCTTCATGGGGTGGAGGAAGAGGAAGGGGAGAAGATCATCATAAATCGAGAAGGGAACCGCTAGCTGGGCTACACAACGGTGCAGCCATCTTCCACCAAACCCTAACTGACCCCGCCGTCGACGGCGCCACCGACCGACCCGGCAACAACACTGCCACCAACTCCTCCTCCTCCAACCCCGATCCCGTCTCCTTCGCCTTTGCTGCCGCCTCCTCTCCCGGACCACCTTCTATGACTTCTCCCCCCTCATCCGCCAAGCCCAAGCCCTCAGTCAGGTACCGCGAGTGCCGCCGCAACCATGCCGCCAGCGTTGGTGGCAGCGTCCTCGACGGCTGCGGCGAGTTCATGCCTGCAGGCGAGGACGGCACCATCGAGGCCCTTCGCTGCGCCGCCTGCGACTGCCACCGGAACTTCCACCGCAGGGAGTCCGACTCCGACCCCTCACCCCTCGCCGCATCCGGAGCCGCCTACCGGCGAGGCAGCGGCATGTCGCTCGCCCCGCTCCAGCTCCCAGCTCCGCCCTCAGCCCCGGTGCTCCACCACCACCACGGCCACGGCGGGTTGACCAGGCCCCCGCCACCGTACGGCTCCCTTAGCATCGTGCCGCCCATGAGCGTGGCCTTTGCGGGAGGCGGGACCGAGTCCTCGAGCGAGGACCTCAACCTGTTCGGAACAGCCACCCCAACCGGCCACGGCCACCACCACCACCCCCCCTCAAGCGGGGGAGCCTACTTCGGGTCGTCGAGCAGCAAGTCATCGAAGAGGTTCAGGACCAAGTTTACTCAGGAGCAGAAGGAGAGGATGATGGAGTTCGCGGAGAGGATCGGGTGGAGGATCCAGGGCCAGGGCGAGGACGAAGTCGAGCGGTTCTGTGCTGAGGTCGGGGTGAAGCGGCAGGTCTTCAAGGTCTGGATGCACAACAACAAGAGCGCCACCAGGTCTTCCAACAGGCAGCAGCAGCAGCAGAATCCTACAGCAGATCTTGAAGCCTATCACGACGATCATCGTCAAGAACCGTGAACCCCTAGCGCCGTAGCCCTCGAGTAATTAACGTTCTTGTACTTAACGTAATTGTTTTGTTTCATTCGTAATCTCGTGTTTCTCTAGTTTTCGCCTTAGCTGTAGTCCTTTGCTTAGTACGTGGTCAAGGATCGATTTATTGGTTTGGTTGATGATGACTGGATGGCACATTATATATCTTGAGGAAGGGTTTCAGCAATGTGTTGGTTAAGTTTATAATCTTATGATCCTTCTCTCCGGAAAAGATAAGATTCGATTCAATTGATTTCAGCGACTGAGTATCCATGATCTCGATGTTCATGCTAATATTCCAAGCAAGTAACAACATTTATTGACCGATCGAGTAACCACGGCGATACAAAACCCGGGATTGTCCGGTCGAGCTGCTCAGTTGCAGCTTATTTCCAAAACCCACAAGGGATGCTAATGCAGTGTAAAGATTGCATCTCTCCTGCGGTAAATATATATAGTAGTAGTAACTAGAGCTAATATATTTCCGGGTCAATGCGTTCGTAAACTTTCAACGGATGCCTGCATTGGATCGATCTTAGGCGCCGGTCGGGGCTGGTGCTGGGGCATTGTCGTGGTCGGAGTTGCTGCTGCTGCCGAAGATATTGATGGCCCTGAAAATAAATGATCGCACCGAGAACAAGGTAACCGAGTAGCCCAGGGCATGGAAATTATATATATAAAAGAAGTATTATATGGAACGAGTATATCCACTAACATGTCACCGGTCAGCCAGTATTTAATCTATTAGTATCGAGGGAGTATTTGTGATCTGTCAGATATTTTTAATTGATATTCATGACTCGTCAGATATTTACAACTGTTTTTTCGATCTATGCATGCATCGGTATCTAGAAAATTTGACTATCTCCTATTTGAGCCTAATTGGTCCATTAAGAGGTAGGATTCACCCAGCATGAACAAACTCGTATTGGTTTCTTATACTATCTTTGTTGACACATCAAACACTTAATACTTATGACAGGTGGTATACCTTTTACACAGAACCGACTCTTGTTGTCCAACCATCCCTTGATTATTTTTTTTTGATACGTGTGTGCGTGTGAAGCTTAGAATGAAGGAGACTGGTACTCACCCGAGCTTGTGCTTGAACCAGTCGCCCCAGCTAACGCTTTCCTCCTTGGCATCGTCCATGGCTTGGGAAGCCTGGCTGGCGAACGCCTGAGCGCTGCCTCTCATGCTGGCTAAGGCTGGGCCTGCCGCCTGGCGGATCTGGCCCACCGCCGCAGCAGGGCTGGGGCTGGCCGTGTCATCATCATCGTCGGAGCTGAACACGCTGCCGACTTTGTCTGCCAGGGAGCTCCATCCGCTAGCTGCCTCAGCTGGGGCGTCCGCACTGATGGCCGTACCGATCGACACCACCAGCACGATCAAGAACACAAACATCAATGCTACCCTTGTCATGATCTTGATTTTCTTTTTTGTATTTTTTTTGGGATTTAAAATAAACTATGTTTGGTTTATTGTAAGGAATTCGGTACGAGGTTGAGGACTAAGGCGGAGACGGGGGAGCCGATTTATACTGTGCCGAAGAAAGCTATTTTTAGGGAGGATTCGGTCGCAGGTGAAGGTGTGTGTGGTGGCCGGTGAGATCGGGGGAAGCTAACGGTGGTCAACCGATCCGGTCTGAGAGGAGGGAGAGGCGACCGTTAGAGTTTTGAAGGATTCATTTGACTTGAATGATAATAAAAAATAATTTGTACTATACTTGTAGATCTTATTTGTAAAAAAAAAAAGCACTTTTATCTTTTATGACAAATGAAAGGAGAGCGGTAGTAGTAGCGATCCAGCCACTTTTCTACGTAATATTCGGATTTTCGTGTTCAACTGCAAGTATATTAAACGAACTGAACATTAGTACCAACATAGGCCCCGTCATGGTAGTACCACCAAATGTCCAGTATAATCTAATAAGCTAGTGTTAGCCATGACACAGACTCAAGAGTTTCTGCTTGTAATATTACTCAGAATGATGTTCGAACCTATAACTTTGACCTCACTAAATCAAGTGGGAGTGAGTTTTAAATCATTAGACTACCACTCTTGGTGATGAAAGAGACCACCTTTAAAAATATTATCTATAAATCTATATTACTGTATTAGAAGAGACCCAAGTTTGTCCATTTTACTTTCAGAAACTAATTATCGAGCTTAAAGTTTAATTTTTAATAGCTCTTAAATAAAAAAAAAACTAGAGGTACAATGGTAAATTTGCTGTAATAAAATAGAGATACGATATTAAATTCACTAAATAAACTAATTATTCTAACTCTGTTTCTCTTTCTATACTTTTATTTTCTCTACATTTTTCTCTCATTTCCCTTTTTTTCAATTAATTTACGTGTTGAAGTTTATGATCAGTTTCACCTGAAACAGGAGGGGATGTAGCTCAGATGGTAGAGCGCTCGCTTAGCATGCGAGAGGTACGGGGATCGATACCCCGCATCTCCATTTTTCTGTCTGTTGGCTTCCTTTTTTTCTTTTTGGCCCTTTTCATTTTATGCGCTGTGTAGTCCTTGCCCTTTCAGCGAGGCTGCTTGCTCTTGCCTCTGCAGGCCGTCAAATGACCCAATACAATCTATTTCAGCCCGCCATCGAGTCCACGAGAAGCGAGTATACCGAATTCTTATCCGTATTGTTCCGAGGGATGGCTAGTGCTTTCACCAAAACTCGCGATATGTGTACACGTCGCACTCAGCCGATATGAAAACATCCGCTCTAAAGTCAGCATGCGTGGCTTGATTCGCATGCAGTCCAGCACCGTACTTGCCATACTAACGAAAACCATAGCGCCGACTTGTTCCGATATACACGCAAATTACAGGAAAGCATGAACCGGTTCATCTATTTAACAATTACCAGGCAGAGAATACAGAGCCATTATACACATTCACAGACGGGTCAGCTGAAAGCTGAGGACTTGCTATGCATACATACCTTTGTTATAACTATATACTTAATCACATTCCTTTTCCTCTTTGCATCTTTTTGAGAGAATTCAGCTGACCCCACCTCTTGCTTCCCCTACAGCTTGAGATTCTTCAACATCCTACACACATGTGTATATATATATATGTGGAATATTATATATTATATATTATATAAAAAACTATGATATGACAAGTCAAATGCATCGCTAGTTGGAATGTGCATATTCTTTTCTTTTCGATATACACCACCGACTTCTAGAAGTCTGATGGGCCTCTGCTAATTCGGGTCTGAGTTCGTTCAACCAAAATAAGAGGTAAATATAGCTACGAGGAGGTCGGAAATAGAATTTAAGTTAGAAGTGCAGGTGGGGACAGTCAATGAGTAGTTTTCATGGCAAATAGTTACGTGGACGGGTCCTTAATTAGTAGAAGAAGAAGATGGGGGAGATTCTTAAATGATCCGAATTCGACACGTCATCTATGAACGCAACCAATAATTATTTAACACGTTAATAAAAAATTACACCACCCTTTTTCCTATCCTTATTCTTTTTTTTTTTTTTCTGTTGATGTATCAGACAGCCATTAATCAAGTTCATATTATCTATAAGCTCGGTTCATCTAAGAATTTGTCGAGAGGAAGGACTGTTGAGTGGTAAACAGCTTATGCGGGCCGTCCGATAAGATAGTGATCAGCCTCATCCGAATCTCGACAGTGAAAGTCAAAGATAAGGCACCGAGGGACCAGAAAGGAATCTTGAATGGAGCTGATAAAAGTGTTTCTAAATGCTCTCTTAGGAAAAGAAAACTAGTACTAGAAAATCCGGTCAGGTGCAGTGATTTTGTCGTCGATCTTAAGTTAAGAGAATCCCAAGTTCAATTCTCATCAGTAGCACTGCACGTTATCTTTTATTTTTTTATTCTTTTCTAAACTTATGAAATCGCCGTGACCTATTGCTGTTAATGTTTATGCATGTATATGTATAGAACTTGGATTTCAAGCTTGTTAAAGGTGGTTTGAATAGTCAAGGTGCATGATGGACTAATACGTAATACCCTTGAGAGCAATTTTCAATCACATGCAATATACATATATATATATGTATGTATGTACGTACGTACGTACGTATGGATGGATTAACTTGAAAGGTTGTACAAATTACCTTTGTTCTTCACTCATTCCTCCCCTACTGGTCCCGGGGCTTCGATAATTCGGGACGGGTATTTGGCCCGTCTCGATGTGCATGAGATCTTGCACAAGTGCCTCGTAGTGCCTCTTTACTTCATCAGCTGACTTCCCCCCGACCGCTCGAGCCACATTGTGCCAGCGGTCGGGGGTGTCCTTGTCGTACAGTGCGATCGCCCGCTCAAACAGCTTGTTCTGCTTTGGCGTCCATGCAGCGCCGTGTGAAGCCGTGAGCGATGCCATTACCTCGACCGGAGTTGGGAACTAGAAAACCTAGCTTGTTTGGAAGGTTGGAGTTAGGGAGGAGAATGGAGGAGAATTTGCTTTCCTATGGTTAGAGAATTTGCATGCCTTTGATACTTATATATAGATGTGCCATAGTCCAAGTTGTAAGAATATCTCTTTTTTCAATTTGGGTGGGGTAAGGGAGAGAGGTTGGAGAGGACAAAGAAAGGAAAAAATAATCTTCCTCTCGTCACTCTAAATTTTAAATTTATCGGTCTCTTTTATAATCGAAAAAATGGAATCGATTTCTTGTCAAAGTACGACAACCTTTTAAGGGAAAAAAAAGGGAACTTTTGAAATTCCCCTTGCTGTGGCTTGTCCGCTTGTCATAGGCTGTCCTATAGCATCTCAACCAGTTGAGTTGTGATCAGTTTCTTGATTACATGTATTCACAGGGAAGTGGTCAAGATCACTGTGAAGTATACGAAAACCGATCTTCGATGCGCTCTGAGTACCTGCAAAAGGGGAGTATTCGAAGGGAATTCCAACGCTCCAGTGCTAGGATCTTGGATCCCCACAAGCATACTATTAATCAAGAGATTTCAGGTTCGATTTTTAGAAGATTTCAAGCTGATTGACTTCCACTAGGCTCAAAAATCTTTCTTCTTTCTTCTTTTCCTTTTACTGAGGGCAATTGGATTTTTGGTCTTGGACAAGAATCATATAACATAGCCAACCACAAGGAAGAAGAAGTTGATGAAGATTCAAATTCCCCATTAACAAAGACAGTTCATTCGAGAGAGCTACATCAAGCATCTTCTACAAATCCGGGAGAAAGGCGAGATTTACACGTCAGGATGCCCCAAAACAGATTCTTAATGTATTGATATGTCATTGAATGTCGTGACGTACGATCCCATGTCGTCGTATTCATCTGATTTAACGGATCGGGCGAGTTGGGTTTATCGAAGATTTCATTGGCTCGTGGTTGAACAGCAATGCCGGCACAATATGCCTGCAATTTGCATAGTTGATTACTCTCTTTACAATAGATTTTGATGCTGTGGAGGTCAGCACAATCAAATTCTTGATTATATTTTGACAATCTGCCTCTCTTTTGATTGACCAGAAGCTTTTCTTCAGCATCCGCTCATATGCAGTCATCCACATAATTTAAGATTCCCCCAATCACTGAACACAGAGATTCTCCCAACCAAATGTCTTATGTCACAGATTCTCTTGCAACAACACTGTTACCATGGACTGCCATCAATACCATCACTGTACTTTGAGATCCGAGTCTATCAGGAGAAAGGGATTCGATGCAGTGCGACTTACTCTCGATATACAGGTGTAAGAGTGCCATTTGAGCGGACCCAGCTCGTAATCTTGACTAGACTATCGCTTGTAAGCCCGTTGTCCCTTGATGAAAATACGAGTGATTATTCATATATTTTGCCGTGCCACCAGTGATTTCAGGGATTTCTTGATTTCTTACTCTTTTGTGTGGGGACTACGTCATAATTGATATCTTTCATGATCTGGTCGGTTTATTTAAGAATATAAGATCATATCTGCTCTTATTATAACAAATAATTCATTTCAAGCATTTGAATTAAATCTCAAAATGGTGTCTGAAAGGTCTCTGGTCGTCGCTTGCTGATTACAGCCAATGGAAGTTGGAATCCTCTGAACTTTGCTAGCCGTTGCCGTCACGAAGAATTTGAATTCTTCAGGGTCAGAAGTTTGAACTGGAAGATAACTTTGGCCTATTCAGCAAAAAGATCCAAAAGGAAGGGGTTTCTTGCAAACAAAAAATTGAATTTCTTCTGACACGTATGAGCTATGCAGAATCAGACGTACTGTGTCTCGCTTTCACTTTCATTTTCATCTCCACTCATGGCCGCATTCTCTCCAAGTGTCACTAAATTTCTCCCAACTTTAATTTTGTAATTCCTCTAATTTAAAAAAAATTTAAAGAAATAACAGATTTTTAGACAACAATGTCCATCAAAACTTCTTGAAAAAGTCTACGTAGATTATAATTCCTCATCACATAATTATACAATTACGTCCATCTTCTCATACTCAACCGCAGCCCAACCGTGACCACGGCACGCCTTCCCTTGCTCGACCACCACCAAGCCGCAGCCACCGATCCTGGTAAGACTATTATGAAGCCACAACTTTATTCAGTTTTCGAGACGTCACGAAACCATTTTATCTCTCTTCTCTTGCTTGATTGGCCATCTAAACTAAAAGGGTAAAAAAGTAAAATTAAATTTTTTATCCCTCCAAATCACTTATCTAACAATAATATCCAAACGAGGGATTTAGAGGATTAAATTATTTCTTCAAAACTCTCATGTCTTCTCCCTTCGAATCCCTTCCCTTCAAATTTCCCAAACCAAACAAGGCTTAAAGAAATAGTGGAGACACTCATCGTCTTCCTTATCATGAATCGGCAAAAGAAAGAGAGAAATACGTATTTCGATACCAAAAAGGATTACAGAAGAAACCGTTTGATATTTACAGCGATATCGATACTAATCTAGGCGCATCATGGTACTGCAGACCGTGGGTGCCATGACATCCGACGTTCGAGCAATTAGGACCGAATCACCGGACGCTAGCCAGCACCACCGCGACAAATGGGCAACCGTCTGATACGCTCACGAGAACTATTTCCCGGAGCCTTCTAGCAGCTCTTCGATATATTCGAGATCTCGAGACCGGGATGGCGAAAAACTCTCTTAGCATCTCAACCCGACCTCTTTTCGGCCGGCCCTCTCAGATATTTTCTTTCAAATTTGCCTCCCGACATGAAGTAAAATAATGTTCGTACAATCGATCGTGCAACTTATAAAATTGCAGAAATGCTTGTAGAGAATCCGCATATTTGCCAGGGGTTTCATTTGGAGGGACCAGCTTTTCCAAAAATCTGAAATTTTCTTAGATTCCTTACCACCTCAACTTATTCGATATTCCAAGTGAAAATTTCAAATAATTCACCGATGAGATTCCGGTCCAACGATACGTAGATCCTATCCACTTGGGGGCAAACTCTCGCTTGTATATGGGTCGCATTGAGCTTCACCTGCAACCCATATTATCCGGTCGCTCCCGATCACTCCGTTCCGACGGGCACAGAATTTTCCTTCTTCTCAATCTCTAATTTCCACATGTGCACATGTACTAAACGTAGGGTGAAAGTGGTATGATTCAGGTTTTTTTTTTTTTTTTTTGTAAATAGTCGGGTCTTCAATTTTCTAGATCGGTTTTTTTAGTCTAAAAAACCATATCAAAAACATTTAGAATCATGAAAAACCAACCGTTTTTAGTGCGGTTTTTTCAGACCCAACTTTTTAATATAATTAAATTAAAATTAGGGTTTCAGTCGAATAGATTTAGACTTTTAGAAATATTTGTTCTATAGAATTTATTTATACAAAATTATATTATTTTTGCTCTAGTATATTAAAAATTAATATATTTATAATATAAATACTATGAAATAAAAAATATATGCTCTATAAATTTAAAATTGAGGCGGTCCAGATCCCATCAGTTTTGCAGGCCGGGTTCTTACATTCTCAAACCGGTTTTTCCTTGCATAAAAAACCAACCATTTTCATAGAGGATCCCAAAAATTCAGTTTTTTCGGGTTCGTCTTGGTCGATTTGTTTTTTTCTTTTTCCGGTTTTTCAATTCTTCTTCTTTTTTTTTGAACTTGTAACCCTACTAAACGTCAGCGTTAAATACAAAGCACTTTTTCTGATTCGATAGGCACAGGTGGAGAAGGGGTGGGGGGACATAGAATCTCATGAGTGTGCCTATGTGACCAAAATATCCTGACATGGTCCACCAATTTGTGTCCAAAAGCCATGGATTTCAAGACCCAAAGGACCACAATTATTCACCAAGGTGAACCTTGGAATAAAGGCACCATAACCCTGAAATCTTTCACAACACCCAACTGGGCGTACGGCAGTCCTTCACCATCTCGGGGTGTTGATGAGGTCAGTAATTCTCGGTAAATATCTTTTCATTTACTTCACGAGATATGTGATGGGATCCGAGGTGGAAGCGATCAATGGACAGAGAGATGTTCGGGTCGTGAAATCGACGTTGCAATCGAGGTAAAGGGATCGTTGCCGTGGCAATGTCGGGATGGAATGTTCCAAAAGATAAGGAGTGGACGCATGTGGTTGGGAGACCGACCAATGGGAATTTCACAATGTTGTGTTGATAAATGCTTTATGCTCCCTACTTCAGCATATTTGGATACTTATCTTGACAACACAAAAAGAGAGAGAGAGGAAAAACTAGTCCATCAATAGCTTATCTATGATTCTATCGCATATGATATGATAGGATAGGATAGGATGTGATATAAGAGGAGATACCTGATCAGTCGGGATGGTTCGATATCTCTTTCTCTTAAGTCACGTCTCGTTTTCGAATCTTGTAAATTGGAAAAAAAATCCATGACTATGGATTAACCTATTTTTTAAGGCCAATTCAATGGTGCTCGTCAGTGAGGGTGATATGGTATACATGTTTAAAGCTCACTCACATGTTGTTTGGTCAGCTCATTTTCCCATACTCGAATTCCTTTTACGCAGTTGTGTCAAACATTTTGCTAGAAGTGCGCTCTTTGAATGCATGGGTTCGGAGGATACTAATTTCTTGAATTATACTATGTCATTAGTATCATTATACTGACGGGACTACTTAAACAAAAAAAAACCCTAAATATAGTGTAACAGGAATGATTGGACTGCCAATACTATTGTTTTCCTTTTACAGATTAAGAAAAAAAGACAGATAAGCCTTGTTAAATGTATGAATGTGGGATGATATGCTTTAAAGAGAATACACTTTTCACCCATTGAGTTCTTGGCCTCAAAGTTAGGGTGAGCTACTATCTGCAGTGTTACAAGAGATGGTGTTAAAGTGCAGAGGGCGAAATTCAATTGAAAAATAAGATGGTAAGTTCATGATGGAGAAATAAGATAGTGTGATGAAGAACAATAGACAAGATTAAATGAAATTTCAATAGCAATTCATTGATTTCTTGAATTCAGGAGAGCGATTAGACCGAATGGTCATGAACTGCTTCCTACAACCCTTGGGATCGTGTGCTAGTTAAATACATAGATTTTTCTATCAGAATTTTGCTGTTACTAGCTGATCGGACTCGATCACGAGCCAAACTAATTGGTCGCGACTTACGAACAACTTGTTTCTTCTACGTACGTAGTAGTGGTTATCTGTCTTACTATTCAGTGCATAACATCTACAATTTACAGTAGAATATTTGTGCTCTGAATATTTAAGATTCTTTGATTCCCTTTTGCTGTTGTATAAGACCATCTCTTTCGTGTAACTAAATGTAGATGAAGAAATGAATGATTTCATGTTGGTCTTAGGAAAACTGGAAACGGAAAAAAACACTAATTCAGGGGTGATTCGCTAAATATTGATAAGTTGAGTGGGTGCTTTTGCAATTTAGCCACTATCACTTTTCTGAACGGTCCAAGAGGAGAAAGTCGGTAGTAAGCAGTCGTACCATGTAATATTGCCTACGTGGTACTTTCACCCACTAAAATACTAACATGTGTCGAGTTTGTGATGTGGTGGTGCACGTAACAATGCATATGTGATTGTTGATGTATAAAACTAACACGTGTTAGTATTTTTATTGGACGGTTGTACACTTCATAGTACCAACATTGTACTACAACTTTCTCCCTCATGAGATTGTAAAAGGTTTACACGACTTCGTCTTAAAAAGAGTTGGAGAACATCGACTTATTACTTTTTTACAATTACATTTCACTGGGGTGAAAATGCCCTGCTTAAACTTCGCAGATTTTCTCGAACGTGTTTGATGGTACCGTCCCTTGTTCAGGAACAATTCTTCGAACATCAATATCAGCTAGAACTGGGCCAAATCGATCGAGTTATGAATCCCCTTGCAAGAACTTAGTCTGTAAGCTGAAGAGAGAATGTTCGATCGAAATTCAGAAGAACTTAGTCCGCAAGCTAAAAAGATCAGTCACTGTAACAATACTGCAGCCAGCAGTTCAAAGAAGATTCATATCGGTTCCTTTTCCGGGTTAATAGCATCCGAGCTCACACTCGGCTTCGATCAGGCGACTCTATCTTTGAGATCTTGAAGATATGCACGCGGAGAAGGTGCCGTTTCAGCAGCTCGAACCTGCAACTGTCGCCGGCTCGAACTCTGCTCTCCTTCACGAAATCCCTCCATCCCCCGCACAAGTAGGATCGCCCATTGGTGCGGGTCACACTTGCAGGCCACTCCTTGTTCACCCATCGGAGAGTAATGGGCATGTTCTGCTCCGCCAAATGGGACATGTGGGTTCTGAAGAACGAGCTCGGGATCCCCTGCGAGGAAACGACTAGTGACTCAAGGAAATGGTATTCGGGAGAGCCAGCTTCCGAACTCATTTGAAAGCTGTAGCCATGTCTTCTAAGTTCTAGCAGCAGTTGCAGCAGTAATGGGATGAGAAAGTCCATGGCGGAGCAGCTGCACCACGTGACAGTACTTACGTAACATTTTACCCAACCGATGTTCGACATCTGTTCAATCGCACTACATCACCATCTCCTTAGAAACTAGTAGAAATACTACGCTGACCAGGTTTTTCTGCCTGATTTTTTCTAAGGAGATGGTGATGCGGCATTACTGAACAGATGTCAATCACTGGTTCGGTGAAAATCGACAACACCAGCTATATGGTACAGCTGCCCCACCGAAACTTTCCGGTCATGGAACTGTGAACCTGAATAGGATCGTTATACGTGTATGTGCCTATTAGCGATTTACGAACCCGAGCAGGATCAATGTATGTATATAGAGTTATTTTAGCAATCGGGGGCTTAAGTATAAACTTACAACAGCCATTCCCTGGCCCGGATCCCGAACACTGTCAGCTTTGAGTTTCACCACGAAGTTCGGATAAGCAGCAGCCGAGGGCGCTGGCAGCAAGCATGTCACTGTCCAAATCAAAGCAACTCCAACAGCCATAATCGAAAAGAAAAAGAAAAACTGAACAACTCTTGCTTGATTAAAAGTTCAAAAAGAGATCAATGACAACCACCTGCACTGTTCCAAGCATCCTCCTCCTCCTCTTTCACCTCCGGGGCATGCCCTTTCACCTGTTTGATCGGGTTAGTATCACCGCCCCAAGAAGGTTTGGCATGGAAAGAAGCCTTTTCCTCGCAACCGGTGGGGCTGTAGATCTTAACCTTGAAAGTGTCGACCCCGTCGAATTTGAACACGAGGAAGTGCCACTGTCTAATGGCATGGTCCTTCACGAACGTGGGCCATCCTCGTGCTAAGTATAGCTCGCCACTCTTGTCGATAAGCTTCACTCCCCAACGGTTTCCACCAGGTCCCATCAGGTAGACGGTTCCGGAGTTCTTTCCATTCATATGACTCCGATACTTAGGAGGAATTTTCTGCAGGTTATTGGAGATTGGTAAAAGCCGATCAGAGCAGCAGAACAGTGTCTTGGAGAACGAGATTCATGAAACGAAGCTTCCACAACTCAGAGAAAAGAACGTACAAACCGATGACAAATTCAACACTGTGGCCACAAGCAATGATAAACCTTATACCACATCAAGTGTCTGACTGTAAACACTTTGAAAGCAGGGGAGGATCCAGAAACTAGTTTAGAGGGTAAAATTCCATAGGATACTAACATCACGTGTTAAGGGGAGGCGAAATAAGATAGTTCAAAAAATAATTGGATAAAATCAAATGAAATATGTGTAGCAGAGTAAGGATTTTCCTGATTTCGGAGGGCGATCCCCTGCCCCCACTAAATCCATCCTTGTTTAATAGCATGCGCTTTTTAATTTTCTCCAGAAATTACTGAGCTCTTCGGTCTGAGCCTCACGAAATCACAGGGATTGAACCTAATACAACCATGATAATAACAGACAATGTACGACCGACTGAAGCTTTTGATTTCTCTGTTTTCTCAATTCATGTCCGTCTGTGTCACGCAAAAGCAAAACCCAGAAAGCTATAAAATTTACCAAAGCCAATCCACAGAACATCATGAGACTGAGGTTGATAAACTTAGAAAAAGGGTTCTGAGGAGGATCTTTTTACCATTCGACGGGCACTGTGTTGGAGAAGGAAAACCTTGAAAAAGGACTGCCTTTTTGCTCTCAACATTGGGAAGCTCTTTCCAACAGACAGCTGCAAGGTCCCTACATTCCGAGCAAAGAAGGAGAGGAGGAGGAGGAGGAGGAGGAGGAGGGAAGACCTGAGATGAAAGAGAACACAAGAGAAGAGGTTATGGAGAAAAAGCAGTGCCCTTTCCCTCAAGAGCAATCACTGGACGATTTAATACAGTTGGTATTACTCTCCTTCTCCGATCTAAATATCCTCATTTGATTTCACTCATGAGAATTTCTGTACTCTCTGAATCCCCTATTCCTTTTACTATATCTAGGCGTACATGGATCTTTTGGAAAAAAAAAGTTTTCTGCATGCTCGAAGTGGAAGAGTTTCCATTTCAGGAAAGAGGGGATTCTTATCTGCCACTATTTGGTCAACAAAGCTTTGAACAAGGACAAGGATGGTCCTCTGTACTCAAGTCCTCTCTGCAGGCAGAGGACAGAACACTGTCTCTCGAATCTCTCGTTTCACGCAAAACCAGTGTCTTGGGGGTCGACTGGAAGAGGAAGAGGATTACGCGTGAGACTGAGATGCAATCCATTGGCTTCACCAATTCATTGCCAACCATAGACAAGACGAACTACCTGTAGCACGACAGGAAGTTCGTGTCGGATTTTAAATCGACGTTTGGTCCGGCACGATAATGAATATCATTTGATCGTGTCTCAGCTGACCCGATCTAGTGATATGGGATTTTTGGGTCTGTAAACGGCTTTCCGGTTTGATGGATTGAAGCTAGGTGCCTGCATGTGGTTCTTTGAGGAGCTGCAAGAACAGTCGAGTCGAGGGTGGTGTTCTGATCCTGGCCGACCCTCCGATATTAAACTACAACTACTGGGCAAGCTAACTCCGATTCCAATTTGCGTCTACAAGGGAATAATGTGAAAACTAAGGAAACCTCAACTAACCAGCTAGTCCGCACATCTATCTCCCCGCCTGATCGGTCAATACTGAATTGTGACTCGACAGATCAACGTGATTTTGAGACAATCCCGTGCATTGAAGAACCACAGCAGGCGTTAGCCCAACCCGATAATCGAACTGTTTTGATCCAGTAGAGAAATTTGTGGCCTTTTCCTTCGCTCTGACCTACTACATGTGCAGGACAGCCTACTTTGGGCAGTAGAAGGGGCCAGGCCACGGGCAGGTTCGGACCCTGAATTGGAACTGGGCTAGAACCGACCCCATAGCATTGGGTAAAAGTGTCCGGGTTCTTCAAATGTGACCAGGCCTAAGTATACTTACGGTCGGAGGGCTAACACGATGGCCCGGGTCGGTCGGTCGGTCATACGACATCCTTACAAGCAATGAGGTCCAGCGAGCCATTCTTAAGTATGGAAATGAGATACGACCAGCATATTTAACTGGAGAACTCATTTATAGTAATTTTCAAATTTTTAACTGAAGCCAGCATATTTAAATGCGATTTTTTTTTCACAGGAAAAATCCAATAAATCACGATTAATTCAAGAGATCAATTTAAAAAGTGTAATATTTTCATTCATAAAAGAGGTCAATAATCTAGAACAGGATAGGAGGAATCGGAAAATAATAGGATGTTGAAAGTCATATTTACGTGATCGAATTCAGAATCTCTAGTGCTGGATTAAAGATTATATTACGCAACATGCCCCCCTCTCCTTTTTTTTTTTTTCTCCTCCTTTTGACAGTGATTTCGTCAAAGAATAAATTGACGAAAATGTCTTGTTGACGCTACATCAACGCCGGTGTCAGAACCACCTTAAGGAGGGTGAGTAGGGCTTGAATTCATTATCCAAAGTGGATTGACGCAATTGCCCTTCACCAACCACAACTTCGATTTAACACGAGGAGATCTTAGATACTCTTACCTCACAATGACGTGGTAGGAAAGGACAAGTCAAATTGTATTAGTTATGACAAAGGCTCGAGTTATTAACACTAATTTACTCATTTATCACACTTTGATCGGTGCTTTCTCACACCAGACGAAGAGGTATAATTACCTAGGAACTTCTGCACTTAAAAGAGGGGGTGAATAAGGCTTGAATCGATTGTCGAAAACGGATTGACGCAATTGCCCTTCACCAACCACAGCTTTGAATCAATTACGACCCTACAGCGTGATCATGGAAAGTTGTTATGCCCGCCTGCCTAGCCATCAACGTCGCTGCTAATTCAGATTTCTCAATTGTCTTAATCAAGCTTCAATTTTCCTCCGCCTAGGAGTTATTCACGATGGATCGAGCCTCCAAAGTCCGACCGATCGATCCCGTCTCTCGTCGCCGGCATGTTACACTCCACGAGAAAGGGGTTTCGGCGTGCCACTCTCGATTCTTGAATCTACAAAATTTTGAATTTTCTCGACGCGTGTATTTACCGGTTGTTTTGTTTTATTTTATTTTTAATGAAATCTCTTCTCTAGGATGCCATGACTTCCCAAGAAAGAAAAAGGGGAAAAGACTATTGGGACACAACCAAGAAATTGAATAACCTTGGATGGGACGAATTGTATTGGTCCCACCTGAAAAGGACCATTTAACCAGCGTAATGAATCGGGGTTGAATCACGGGATTAGCTGCATCATAGAAGAGTACTGAGGAGGCTATTCCTGGAATAATTTGTAATCAATGTGCCCTTTTTTTCATTGCTGTCTTTTTTTTTTAATCTGAACCACTAATATCTAGAAATCTAATGAGTCATGATTAATCCAGTTGAGTTCGAGCCGGGAGGGGCCCACTAAGGGGTAAAATTATTTCAAGATGAATTTTCTCCATTCATGAGATTCGAACCCGAGATATTGTTTAAGGGGAAGAGACACATTACCACCTCAACTAATTCAGAAGTGGAGTGGGATCAAACCAATTTAAGCTCCGGTCAGGATCGATCACGAGGAGTGAAAATCTCTCACAAATTTCTTCATTCACAAGACTGAAAATCGAGACTGTTTGTTACACAGAAAAGTGTTAAATTACCTCAATGAATCTAGTTAGCTAAAACTAGTACGAGTTGATTGAGGTAAATAAGATTCATTTTCGAGTTTTGTGAATAAATAGACCCAATTTCACTAGAATCACATATCCAATTTAAATCGATTCACCAATTATCTCAATCTACACAAAATTTCGTAAACACTTACCTTTTCAAAAATACCCTCGGCTTTCCATCAAATTCTCTCGGCCACCTCTCCAACCTTCATCCACGAACAACCAGAGCTGTTCATTTGCTGCACCCTGGAAGCCTCGTTGTTGGTGGGAACGATTTGTCGATAAACAATTCGGTAGAAGGATAGACCAAAATCCCAATTTCGTGAAATACTCCAAGACAATTTGGGGTTGGTGCGAGCTTCGGCGGATTGCATTCCGATTAATTAATGTCCAGAATGGTCGCGTCTGAATCCAGAGCAAGAAACTGTCCAAATGCTTAACAATCTCAGTTTCTTTCTAGACTTCCACAAATTTGTTGGGAGGTAACATCATCACCATTGTCTCAAAATCACAATCCAACAAGAGGTCATTTTGGTAATTGCACAACCCAACCTTAGTCAAATAAATGGCCCCTCCCACCACCTGTCCAGGGACTCGACAGATTTGCATATCTCAGCTCTCCTCTGCCTTCCATCGTCTTGTTCATCGTCACCGTCGATGGCGGAGAAGAGCAGAATCCTGATCATCGGCGGGACCGGCTACATTGGGAAGTTCATAGTCGAGGCCAGCGCCAAGGCGGGCCACCCCACGTTTGCTCTGGTCAGGGAGGGCACCATCTCCGACCCGGCGAAGGCACAGCTCGTCGACAAGTTCAAGCAACTCGGGGTCACTCTAGTCCACGTACGTACATATACTAGCACCCTAAGATCTAGATAATTCGTTCAGGGGACGAAACTCAATAATATGAGTATATGATCACTAGCTTACTGAATGCTCTCTTGCAGGGAGATGTGAATGATCATGAGAGTCTAGTGAAGGCGATCAAGCAAGTCGATGTGGTGATATCGACTATCGGGTCGATGCAGATCGCCGATCAGACCAAGATCATAGAGGCCATTAAGGAGGCCGGGAACGTGAAGGTACGGTCAATTTAGTTATCAAGTGTCGAATCGGTTGGGAGGTGATGGCAATCTGCGGGTTTTAATGCGGGAACCGGCTGTTGGAATGTGAAACAGAGGTTCTTACCGTCGGAGTTCGGGAACGACGTGGACCACGTCAACGCGGTGGAACCGGCCAAGTCCGCGTTTGCGCTCAAGGCCCAGATCCGCCGGGCCGTGGAGGCGGAAGGGATCCCTTACACCTATGTCCCGAGCAACTGCTTCGCCGGTTACTTCCTGCCGACCCTGGCTCAGCCCGGCGCCACCGCCCCTCCCAGAGACAAGGTCATCATCCTCGGAGACGGCAACCCGAAGGGTAAACCCGACAATTCTGTGTCTTTCCACTGTGATCTATTTATTCTTAATCTGATGGAAATTATTACCAAGTTAGAGAATGGAATTCAAGGCAAATAAATCCAAAATTAGACGAAAAATGTCCGGTTAACGATTAACTGTTGAATTCACATATGAAACTCATGGAATCAAATCCGAGTCCGAAAGAAAAATCTCCAGACTCGTAATCAATGAATTGAATACGAAAGGGAACATGCCCGGCTTCTAAAGTGATATGATAAGTGTAAATTGAGGTCCCATCGTCTAAGTTCCACTTTTAGTCAGACGAGAATCCAATCTCTGGTAGGCTCGGCCGGCAGAAATTTTACATCGTACGCCTTATAGGCTTGCAATTTTTTTTTTGTTTTCTGCAGCAATTTTCAACAAGGAAGAAGATATCGCAGCATACACCATCAGAGCCGTGGACGATCCCAGAACGCTGAACAAGACCCTCTGGCTCCGGCCACCGAAGAACATCTACTCGTTCAACGACCTCGTCGCCCTCTGGGAGAAGAAGATCGGGAAGAGCCTCGAGAAAATCTACGTCCCCGAGGCGCAGATCCTCAAGGACATCCAAGGTAATTAATTAAACAATCCTAGGACTCATCGAAGTCGTGTGTCATTAGTTCGACATGACCATAAACCACTTGAAACATACAACATCCGTTCTTGCAGAGGCCCCGATTCCGATCAACATCTTCCTGTCCATAAGCCACTCGATCTTCGTGAAGGGAGACCACACCAACTTCGAGGTCGATCCTTCTTTCGGGGTCGAGGCATCGGAGCTGTACCCGGACGTAAAGTACACCTCTGTGGAAGAGTACCTCGATCAGTTTGTGTGAGAAACTGCATATTCTCGGCCTGCTCTGTCATGGGACTCATCTGAGCCTTGTCCTATAGCCTAAATAAACAGTTTACGCAATCCCGAAAGTGTGTCTCTTCCTCCTCCTCCTCTTCCTCTTCATTGCCGACCCGGGGTTTGGAACAACGGCGGTAGACTTGCAGTTAAATGGAGTGTTTAAAGAAAGGTTTGTGTGTAATTGTTGTGAGTGATTGGTCTTCTTCTCTACAAGATTCAGGCATCAGGAGTTGTAATCCGACGAGACCCGGTTGAGGTTCCATTTCACACTTCAAAGTGAAGGATGCATTCGGACTTTTCAGATCTGAAATATCGAGTTTTAAAACTGATGTGGATGGGACAGGAATCGCCGGTATGGAGGGCCCCGTCGAGAGGTATTGTCCGCTTTGGGCGGCAGTGCGGCGTCTCGGCCCTCACGGATTTGCCATTGAAAAGGCTCCTCTCGAGGGAAGAGGGATACACGTGAGTCTTATAAGCCGGTCCCATCCACATCAATGGTGCTCTCGTTGAGAGTCGAACCCGAGTTTCGACCTCTCTCTTCGAAGGGCGTGTGATGGAGACTAATTCCACATCGAAGAGGTAAGGGAAAAGTGAGCTTCTTATAAGACTCACGCGTATCCCTCTTCCCTCGAGAGGCGCCTTTTCAAGGGCAAACCCGTGAGGGCCGAGCCACCATACCGCTGCCCAAAGCAGACAACACTATTCCGGTCCCATCCACATCGTAAACCAGCACACCGGGTCTAGAAAAACTTAAAACTGGAGAATCGAATCCGAGGAACCTCTGTTGGACTGAACTTGAATTGAAATTGCAATTCATTCTTTGATTTAAAAGACTTATATAACTCCTTAAATTCGGTTATAATTCAGGGTAACGTAATTTTGTAGAGTTTTTCAAATAAAATAAATTCTGCAGACGCAGTGGGGAACAGAATGATTTAACGAGGAAGCATGAGTGACGTACATCTCTTGGTTTGCTGCCTTGCCAAAACAAGTTACCCACAATTACTAAATTAACCTCAGAGGGGCCCACCACTCATCACCATTTTTTTCCATGCATAAAAAAAGACACACAGGCCTAGTAAGAGTAAATAATGGCAATAAATGTGGTATTTTCATCGTCATTACATGATATTTTAATTTTCGTATTTAACAATAAACATATAAGATAAACTAGACAATCATCACCGGTCCATTATTATTGTAGCACCACTAAAGACGCAGAATGATTAATAGAAATCGATATCCTGATAAGTCCAATTCTAAAGAACAAATTTTTAATAGATGTTTTACCACATATGCATAGAGAATATTCGAATTCGAGACTCTAGAATTGATAAATCATATGAGAGCTGATCGAGAACCATTAAACCATTGTTTGCACTCTTGACGTTTTTGCTATCAACTTTTACCTAATACTCCAATCACTCCCCAAATGATGGAATGGCTTATAGAAGTCGAGAAGGTCCAACCAAGGAGGTCCTAGTCCTCAGTGTCACAAAATCGTGCAGATCGATCTCGAAGTTGTCGACTAAATTGTACCGCACGACATTCCTTATGTGTCTGGTATTTACATGTTCATTTAATATCCTGATATAAATGGAGTTATTCGACCCAACCACAAATACCCGACTTAAACCTATTGGCACCAGGCTCTACCAATAAAAGACATAACTCTCATACCCTCTTATATTCCACACTCTTATCTCTCGTGTGTGTGTGTGTCTGTATATATATATATATGTATGTATGTACTATCTTGGACATATATAAACAATAAGACCCATCTCATCTACATCTTTTCTCCTCTACTTTAAGTGTCTGAGAGCTGATCTGGGCTTTCATGCCCGGCCTTGACTTTGTTACCGGTTACTTTACTCGAATACAGACAGAGATGAACCTAACCCAGGTTTTCGATGTGAACTTCCACAACACATCCCGTCGTTTATTTTCAAGCTAGATTCAATTGAGTTCAGGGCATACGACGTGGATTAACTTGAAGCTATGAAAGCTCTGGTGATTAGCAAATGATAAGACAGGTTTCTCAATATATTATCGCACGGTAAAGTTTAATTAGACAGAGATCATAGTGATTAGCCCTCGTTTGGTCGTTGATTTTTATTGAGGTATACATTAATAATTGAAATTCTACGTCTCATTGGATAGTTAAATAAGTGGGAAAGGAAAATGGGTTAAGGGAGTGGTACTGTCCTTAAAGTTTTATTCTCATCAATACGGCTTATCGTGTTCTTTATTTTCTCTCTTTCTTCTATTCTTTTTATGTTTATGTACCTCTTTTATACACTAAGAAAACACGTAGAAAAAAGATTATAAATTGTTGGATTTCAAGAGCAAAACTCAATAAATGGTCAAATAACGGATTTTGAAGGTGAAATAAAATAATTCGTTAAAAATAAAGACAAAATTTACATAACATTTACAGGTTTACCTGACTTTTAGGTCCTTGCGTCCCTCTAAGTCTATCAACCAGCGTAATCATATTTTCTCAGTTTACAATACTCGAATAATTATTAAAAACCTTGCTTAAAAAGAAGAGATATCGAATCACCAGAGCTAAATCACGTTCACTTTTTCATTTCCTTTTTCCCAACTTCTTCGCATTCTCTTTGATGTTGTAATTGTACAAATTGCATCTATCTCAAGTAGAAGCTGAGAAAGGGCGAGGGGAACTTGTCTGGTCCACACAGACACATTCATCCTTTACCTTTATTTTTGTACATCTTCATGTTCAAGGTCACGTGCTCTCAACGAGATCCCACTACATTTAATAACAAAATTAAAGAAAGAAATATATATATATATATATATATATTATACATGAAATTAAAGAAAAACATCTTTTTTTTTTCCTGGCAGAATTATATTATTTTTCCAGCTTCGAAATTAAATTATTTTCACCGACGGTCTTGGTGTTATCTTTAGGTGTAAAGTTCATAGAATGTGTGGCTCTCCATCAGGGTATCCATCGGTCGCCCATCTTCAGATCGATTATTTTCCATTTTCCCGACAATCTCGTAGTACAACCTATGAAACATCCTCAAAACGGCAGAGCATCGTCACTTTGCAGAATCAGAGGTGACCCTTTTACACGAGACTTAATTAGTTCAAGATTTGATGGGATCGATATTAAGTTTTGCTAAGGACCGGCTCGTGCCTAGACGCCGAGCCAGTGGGGAACCCAGGCACCGTGGCGTGTGCGAGGAACCAGCGTGATGGCTGCCTGCGACCGCCTGAATTTACCACGCGTGCTCATGTCTGTGCACTGCGGTTCGGTCTGTCCTAGGAGCGCACTCTTGTTTCCCTTTAAAAGAAAAAAATTGCCATAAGCGAAACGGGCATTTGGTTCGTATAAAATACAGTTTAATCTCGTACTATAGTACGTTTCGTACCGTGTATTATGGTGTTTGGTTATAAAATCCAACATAATCTAATATTGTATGAGTTAAGATCTTGTCATACAATTGGAAAATGCAATGTTTTCGGATCATATTAATTTTATAATCATTTATCCATTTACCAAATTTTACGGTCAATTTTACATTTTTCAAATATCATAATTTCGTATTTCGATTTATCATCCAAGAAGACTTTACGATGGTTCAAATTTTTCTCAGTAAATCTAATAACACTCCACCCGATCGCCTGGCTAAGAGTAAGACAGACTCCAGAGCAACTTTCCCCGGATCCGCCGGTTGCTAACTTTTTGTCAATTTTATTCCGGTCAAAGGAGGCTCGATAAAGAGAAGAAAAAAAGAGAGAGAAATAAAGGTTTACGAAGAAGTTGAATATGAGCATTTTTAAGTCTTTTTTTAGCAAACTGTTCTTTTTATTGGAGAAAATATTTATCGTATATTTGGTAAAAAAAATATTTATTGTATTATTAAAAATTAATAAGTTCATTTCATTAGATGAAGTTTTTATTACTAAAAATAATGAAATAATTATTTTTTAAAAAACTTACTAATACCGATCGTTTCTTCCTCTTTCTTAAACTTATGTCAAACTCATTTGCTCTTATTTTTAATATTAGCATAAATATTCACTGATTATTCTCAGTGTTATTATATTTATTAAACTCATTTTATTTTATTTCTTTTGATTTCAAAGCATGTTTTCGAAAATGTCCGATTTTCTTGTCCACTCTTTTAATTTTTGTCACTTTTATAGGGAAAGAAAAAGAAGCTTAAAAAAAAGCATTGTATATAACGGTATTATTATATGACAGTTCTTATATAGAGATAACAATCAATCAAGTTAAGTCATTTTTAAGACTGTCTTTTTCTGTTTAGATTTTATAAAAAAAAATGTAAAAATACAAATTAATTTGATCAGATGTTGTCATCACATGAGTCATCACATAAGTATTATCATGTGATGATATCATTATGGGCAGGTGGCTATACCGAAAGATTTGATAACACTAGCGCCTGGTGATATCGTATCGGTCAAAAAATGGAGGTTAGGACGTACTATCGTGTTGAGATATGAGCTGCACCTGAATATAAAGCGTGCATGCAATATCGACGGTTATCAACATCTTCGTTAATTCCTCTGACATATCCTTATTCCATATCATAGTATTACATAATCTGTGGTAGTTGATTGGACTAGATAACGAACCAAACTAACTGGTCGCGACTTATGAACAACTTATTTCTTCTATGTGATTATTTCTTCTACGTGATAGTAGTTATATGTCTTACTATTCAGTGCATAACACGTACAATGTGCTCTGAATATTTAAGATTCTTTGATTCCCTTTTGCTGTTGAATAAGACCATCTCTTTCGTGTAACTAAATGTAGATGAAGAAATGAATGATTTCATGTTGGTCTTAGGAAAATTGATTTGTTGGTGGGTGGGGGTCGGGCTGTTGTCGGGTGATACATGAAAAAAATTAATTCAGGGGTGATTCACCAAATATTGATAAGCTGAGGGGGCACTTTTGCAATTTAGCCATTATTACTTTTCTAAACGATCTCTCGAGAGGAGAAAGTCTGTAGTGGAGCAGTGGTACCATGTGGCATCACCTACGTGGTACTTCTGCCCACTAAAACGCTAACGCGTGTTGAGTTTGTGGTGTGGTGCTGCATGTGGCGATGCCTATGTAGTTGTCGATGTATAAAACTAGCACGTGTCAGTATTTTTATTAGTCAGTTGTACGCCACATGGTACCACCATTGCACTAGAGCCTTTCTCCCTCGAGAGATTGCAAAAGGTTTACTGCACTTCGTTTTAAAAAGAGTTGGAGAATATCGATTTATTACTTTCTCACAACTACCTTTCACTGTGGTGAAAATGCCCTGCTCGCCCATACTCCGCAGATTTTCTCGAACGTGCTCGATGGTACCCTCCCTTGTTCAGGAACAATTCTTCAAACATCAATATCATCTAAAACTATACCAAATCGACCGAGTTATGGATCCCCTTGGAAGAGCTCAGTCCGTAAGCTGAAGACAAAATGTTCGATCGAAATTCGGAAGAACTTAGTCCGCAAGCTAAAAAGATCGGTCACAGTAACAATACTACGGCCAGCAGTTCAAAGAAGATTCAAATCGGTTCCTTTTCCGGGTTAATAGCATCCGAGCTCACACTCGGCTCCGATAAGGCAACTCTATCTTTGAGATCTTGAAGATATGCACGCGGAGAAGGTGCCGTTTCAGCAGCTCGAACCTGCAACTGTCGCCGGCTCTAACTCTGCTCTCCTTCACGAAATCCCTCCATCCCCCGCACAAGTAGGATCGCCCATTGGTGCGGGTCACACTTGCAGGCCACTCCTTGCTCACCCGTAGGAGGGTAATGGGCATGCTCTGCTCCGCCAAATGGGACATGTGGGTTCTGAAGAACGAGCTCGGGATCCCCCGCGAGGAAACAATTCGTGACTCAGTGAAACGGTACTCGGGAGAGCCAGCTTCTTAACTCATTTGAAAGCCGTGGCCATGTCTTCAAAGTTCTAGCAGCAGTTGCAGCAGTTATGGGACAAGAAAGTCCATGGCGGAGCAGCTGCACTACGTAATAGTACTAACATGACACTTTTACCCAACCGATGTTCGATATCTGTTAAATCGCACTGCGTCGCCATCTCCTTAGAAACTAGTAGAAATACCACACTGACCGGGATTTTCTGCCTGATCTTTTCTAAGGAGATGGTGATGCGGCATAACTGAACAGATGTCAATCACTGGTTGGGCGGAAATCGACAACACCAGCTACATGGTATAGCCGCCCGCCGAAACTTTCCGGTGATGGAATTGTGAACCTGAATAGGATCGTTATACATGTATATGCCCATTAGCAATTTACGAACCCGAGCAGAATCAGTGTTGTACATAGAACTATTTTAGCAACGGGGAGCTTAAGTATAAACTTACAACAGCCATTCCCTGGCTGGGATCCCGAACACTGTCGGCTTTGAGTTTCACCACGAAGTTTGGATAGGCAGCAGCAGAGGGCGCTGGCAGCAAGCATTTCACTGTCCAAATCACAGCAACTCCAACAGCCATAATTGAAAAGAAGAAGAAAAACTGAAAGTCTTGCTCGATTAAAAGTTCTAAAAGAGATCAATGACAATCACCTGTACTGTTCCAAGCATCCTCCTCCTCCTCCTCCTCTTTCACCTCCGGGGCATGCCTTTTCACCTGTTTGATCGGGTTAGTATCACCGCCCCAAGAAGGTTTGGCATGGAAAGAAGCCTTTTCCTCACAACCGGTGGGGCTGTAAGTCTTAACCTTGAAAGTGTCGACCCCGTCGAATTTGAACACGAGGAAGTGCCACTGTCGAATGGCATGGTCCTTCACAAACGTGGGCCATCCTTGGGCTAAGTATAGCTCGCCACTCTTGTCGATAAGCTTCACTCCCCGACGGTTTACACCAGGTCCCATCAGGTAAACGGTTCCAGAGTTCTTTCCATTCATATGACTCCGATACTTAGGAGGAATTTTCTGTAGGTTATTGGAGATTGGTAAAAGCCGATCAGAGCAGCAGAACAGTGTCTTGGAGAACGAGATTCACGAAACGAAGCTTCCACAACTAAGAGAAAAGAACATACAAACCGATGACAAATCTCTTCTCTAGGATGCCATGACTTCCCAAGAAAGAAAAAGGGGAAAAGACTCTTGGGACACAACCAAGAAATTGAATAACCTTGGATGGGACGAATTGTATCGATCCCACCTGAAAAGGACCATTTAACCAGCGTAATGAATCGGGATTAGCTGCATCATAGAAGAGTACTGAGGAGGCTATTCCTGGAATAATTGGTAATCAATCTGCTTTTTTTCATTGTCATCTTTTTTTTTTTTTTTGGTCTGAATCACTAATATTCAGAAATCTAATGAATTATAACTAATTCGGTTGAGTTCAAGCTGAGAGGTTCCACTAAGAGGTAAAACTCTCTCCAGATGAATTTTCTTAATTCACAAGACTCGAGCCCGAGCTATTGTCTAAGGGAAAGAAACATCTTACCACCTCAACCAATTCAGAAGTGGAGTGGGATTTGACCAATTTAAGCTCCGGTCACGATCGATCATGAGGAGTGAAAATCTTTCATAAATTTCTTCATTCACAAGACTGAAAATTGAGACTGTTGTTACATGGAAAAGTGTTAAATTACCTCAATAAATTCATGTTAGCTAAAACTAGTACTGAGTTGATTGAGGTAAATAAGATTCATTTTCGAGTTTTGTGAATAAATAGACCCAATTTCACTATAATCACATATCCAATTTAAATCGATTCACCAATTATCTCAATCTACACAAAATTTCGTAAACACTTACCTTTTCAAAAATACCCTCGGCTTTCCATCAAATTCTCACGGCCACCTCTCCAACCTTCATCTACGAACAGCCAGAGCTGTTCATTTGCTGCACCCTGGAAGCCTTGTTGTTGGTGGGAACGATTTGTCGATAAACAATTCGGTAGAAGAATAGAACAAAACCCCGTTTTCATGAAATACTCCAAGGCAATTTGGGGTTGGTGCGAGCTTCCACTGTTCGCATTCCGTTGAATTAATGTCCAGAATGGTCGTATCTGAATCCAGAGCAAGAAACTGTCCAGATGCTTAACAATCTATCAGTTCCTTTCTAGACTTCCACAAATTTGTTGGGAGGCATCCAACGAGAGGTCATTTTGGTAATTGCACAACCCAACTTAGTCAAATAAATGGCTCCTGCCACCACCAGACAAGACAACAGTCTTATCTCAAGGACTCGACAGATTTGCGTACCTGGGCTCTCCTCTGCCTTCCATCGTCTGGTTCATCGCCACCGTCGATGGCGGAGAAGAGCAGAATCCTGATCATCGGCGGGACCGGCTACATCGGGAAGTTCATAGTCGAGGCCAGCGCCAAGGCGGGCCACCCCACGTTTGCTCTCGTCAGGGAGGGCACCATCTCCGACCCGGCGAAGGCACAGCTTGTCGAGAAGTTCAAGCAACTCGGGGTCACTCTAGTCCACGTACGTACATATACTAGCACCCTCGCTCTGGGATAGATCTAGATAATTCGTTCAGGGAACGAAGCTCAATAAGATGAGTATATGATCACTAGCTTACTGAATGCTCTCTTGCAGGGAGATGTGAATGATCATGAGAGTCTAGTGATGGCGATCAAGCAAGTCGATGTGGTGATATCGACTATCGGGTCGATGCAGATCGCTGATCAGACCAAGATCATAGCGGCCATTAAGGAGGCCGGGAACGTGAAGGTACGGTCGATTTAGTTATCAAGTGTCGAATCGGTTGGGAGGTGATGGGAATTTGCGGGTTTTAATGCGGGAGCCGGCTGTTGGAATGTGAAACAGAGGTTCTTTCCGTCGGAGTTTGGGAACGACGTGGACCACGTCAACGCGGTGGAACCGGCCAAGTCCGCGTTTGCGCTCAAGGCCCAGATCCGCCGGGCCGTGGAGGCGGAAGGGATCCCTTACACCTATATCCCGAGCAACTGCTTCGCCGGTTACTTCCTGCCGACCCTGGCTCAGCCCGGCGCCACCGCCCCTCCCAGAGACAAGGTCATCATCCTAGGAGACGGCAACCCGAAGGGTAAACCTGAAAAATGTCCGGTTAACGAATAATTGTTGAATCCACATGTGAAACTCGTGGAATCAAATTCGAGACCGGAAGAAAAATCTCCGACTCGTAATCAATGTATCGAATACGAAAGGGAACATGCCCAGCTTCTAAAGTCATATGATAAGTGTAAATTGAGGTAATATCGTCTAAGTTCCGCTTTTAGGCATACGAGAATTCAATCTCTGGTATGCTCGGCAGAAATTTTACATCGTACGACGTATAGGCTTGCAATTTTTATTGGTTTTCTGCAGCAATTTTCAACAAGGAAGAAGATATCGCAGCATACACCATCAGAGCCGTGGACGATCCCAGAACGCTGAACAAGACCCTCTGGCTCCGGCCACCGAAGAACATCTACTCGTTCAATGAGGTCGTCGCTCTCTGGGAGAAGAAGATCGGGAAGAGCCTCGAGAAAATCTACGTCCCCGAGGAGCAGATCCTCAAGGACATCCAAGGTAATTAACTAAACAATCCTAGGACTCATCGAAGTTGTGTGTCATTAGTTCGACATGACCATAAACCACTTTCAACATCCGTTCTTGCAGAGGCCCCGATTCCGATCAACATCTTCCTGTCCATAAGCCACTCGGTCTTCGTGAAGGGAGACCACACCAACTTCGAGGTCGATCCTTCTTTCGGGGTCGAGGCGTCAGAGCTGTACCCGGACGTAAAGTACACCTCTGTGGAAGAGTACCTCGATCAGTTTGTGTGAGAAACTGCATATTCTCGGCCTGCTCGATCATGGGACTCATCTGAGCCATGTCCTATGGCCTAAATAAACAGTTTTATGCAGTCCCGAAAGTATGTCTCTTCTTCCTCCTCCTCTTCCTCTTCATTTCCGACTTGGGGTTTGGAGCAGCGGCGGTAGACTTGCAGTTAAATGGAGTGTTTAAAGAAAAGTTTGTGTGTAATTGTTGTGAGTGATATGGTCTTCTTCTCTACAAGATTCAGGCATCAGGAGTTGTAATCCGACGAGACCCGGTTGAGGTTCCATCTCACACTTCAGAGCAGAGGATACATGCGGACTCTTCAGATCCAAAATATCGAGTTTTAAAACCAGCACACCGGGTCTAGAAAAACTTAAAACCGGAGAATCCAATCTGAGGAACTCTGTTGGACTGAACTTGAACTGAAATTGCAATTCATTCTTTGACTTAAAAGATTTGTGACTCCTTATACTCGGTTATAATTCAGGTAACGTAACTTTATAATTTTATAGGGTTTTTCAAGTAAAATAAATTCTGCAGACACAGTGGGGAACAGAATGATTTCACGAGGACGCATGAGCGCTGTACTAAATAAGTCTCTAGGTTAGCGGCCTTGCCAAAACAAGTTACCCGCAATTACTAAATTAACCTCAGAGGGGCCCACCACTCATAACCTTTTTTTTTCCCTGTATAAAAAGGGCACGCAACTCTAGGAAGAGTAAATAATGGTAATAAATGTGGTATTTTTATCATCGTTATCTAATATTCTAATTTTTGTATTTAATAATAAATATGTGAGACAAATTAGACAATCATCACTGGTGCATTATTATTGTAGCACCACTAAAGATACAGAATAATTCAAAAAAATCAGTATCCTGATGAATCTAGTTCTAAAAAACAAAGTTTTAACGGATATTTTACCACATATACATAGAGAATATTCGAATCCGAGACTCTAGAATTGATAAATCATACGAGAGTCAATCAATCGAAGAACCATTAAACCATTGTTTGCACTCTTGACATTATTGCTATCAACTTTTACCTAATACTCCAATCACTCCCTTAACGGTGGAATGACTTATAGAAGTCGAGAAGGTTCAACCTAGGAGGTCCTAGTCCTCAGTGTCACAAAATCGTGCAGATCGATCCCGAAGTTGTCAACTAAATTGTACCGCACGACATTCCTTACGTGTCGGGTATTTACTTGTTCATTTAACATCCAGATATAAACGGAGTTATTCGACCCAACCATAAGTACCCAACTTAAACCGGTCGGTACACTCTTATATCTCACACTCTGTCTCTCTCATATATATATATATATATATATATAATTTCTTGGACATATATAGATAATAAGACACATATCATCTTCATATTTTCTCGTCTACTTTAATCTACTCATATTTTCCTCTCTAATTTAACCGTCTGAGAGCTGATCCGGATTTTCATGCCTGGCCTTGACTTTCTTGCAGGTTGCTTTAGTCGGATACAGACACAAAGATGAACCCGACCCGCGTTTTCGATGCGGACTTCCACAACACATCCCGTCGTTTATTTTCAAGCTAGATTCAATTGAGTTCAGGGCATACGACGTGGATTAACTTGAAGCTATGAATGCTCTGGTGATTAGCAAATGATAAGACAGGTTTCTCAATATATTATTGCACGGTAAAGTTTAATAATTAAAGGTAATTTTACGTCTCATTGGATCGTTAAATAAGTGGGAAAGAAAAACCAGTTAAGGGAGAGGTACCATCCTCAAAGTTTTATTCACATTAGTACGATTTATCGTGTTTTTTATTTTCTTTCTTTCTTCTATTCATTTTATATTTATGTACCTTTTTTATGCACTAAAAAAACATGTAGAAAAAAAGATTATAAATTATTAGATTTCAAGGGCAAAATTCAATAAATAGTTAAATAGCGGATTTTGAAGGCGAGATAAAATAATTCGTTAAAAATAAAGACAAAATTTATATAACATTTAACATGTTTACCCGAGTTTAGGTCCTTGCATCCCTCTAAATCTATTAGCCAGAGTAATTATATTTTCTTAATTTACAATACTCGAATAATTATTAAAAACCTCGCTTCAAAAGAAGAGACATCGAACCACCGGACCCAAATCGCGTTCACTTTTTCATTTCCTTTTTCCCAACTTCTTCACATTCTCTTTGATGTTGTAATCGTACAAATTGCAGCTATCTCAAGCAGAAGCTGAGAAAAGGATAGGGGAACTTGTCTGATCCACACACCCACATTCATCCTTTTCCTTTACTTTTTGTACATCTTCATGTTCAGGTTCACGTGCTCTCAACGAGATCCCACTACAGTTAATAAAAAAAATTCAAGAAATATTATATATTTTCATACATGAAATTAAAGAAAAACATCTTTTTTTTTTTTCCTGGCAGGATTATATTATTTTTCCAGCTTCGAAATTAATTAATTTCACCGATGGTCTTGGTGTTATTTTTAGGTGTATAGTTCACAGATTGTGTGGCTCTCCATCAGGGTATCCATCGATTGCCCATCTTCAGGTCGATTGTTTTCCATTTTCCCGACAATCTCGTAGTACAACTTATGAAACGTCGTCAAAACGGCAGAGCATCGTCACTTTACGGAATCAGAGGCGACCCTTTTACACGAGACTTAAATTAGTTCAAGATTTGATGGGATCGATATTAAGTTTTGCTGAGGACCAGCTCGTGCCTAGATGCCGAGCCACCGTGGAACCCGGGCACCATGGCGTGTGCGAGGAACCAGCACGATGGCTGCCTGCGACCACCTGAATTTACCACGCGTGCTCATGTCTGTGCACTGCGGTTCGGTCTATCCCAGGAGCGCACTCTTGTTTCTCTTTAGAAGAGAATTGCCACCAGCCAAACGGGCATTTGATTCGTAAAAAATACAGTTTAATATTGAATTCTAGTACGGTACGCACCGTATATTATGATGTTTGGTTATAAAATTCGACATAATCTAATATTATACTAGTTAAAATCTTGTCGTACCATTGGTAAAGTTTTTACGATCAAATTACGTTATATTCTCAAATCATATCAATTTTATAATCATTTATCCATTTATCAAACTTTACGGCTAATTTTACATTTTTCAAACGCCACAATCTCTCATTTCGATTTATCATCCAAGAAGACTTTAAGATGGTTCAAATTTTTCTCAGTAAATCTAATAACACTCCACCCCATCGCCTGGCTAAGAGTAAGACAGACTCCAGAGCAACTTTCCCCGGATCGTCCGGTTGCTTACTTTTTTGTCAATTTTATTCCGGTCACAGGATGCTCGATACAGTGCAGAAAAAAAAAAGAGAGAAAAATAAAGGTTTACGAAGGAGTTGAATAAGAGCATTTTTAAGGCTTTTTTTAGCAAATTGCTTTTCTTTTTTTTTTTTGTTGTTGGAGAAAATATTTATCGTATATTTGGTAGACACGAATGGGATGGAACGGAATGAAATTATAATTCTGCCCAGTTATTCAACAGTTTTATATGATTGTAACATTAAAAATTAATATATTCATTCCATTAGTTGAAGTTTTTTTTTACTAAAAATAATGAAATAAATATTTTTTTAAAAACTTACTAATACAGATCATTTCTTCCTCTTTCTTAACTTATATCATACTCACTTGCTCTTATTTTTAATATTAACATAAATATTCACTGATTATTCTCAGTGTTATTATATTTATTAAACTCATTTTATTTTATTTCTTTTGATTCCGAAGTATGTTTTCGAAAATGTCCGATTTTCTTGTCCACTCTTTTCATTTTTGTCGCTTTTATAGGAAAAAAAAAGGAGCTTCCAGAAAGTGTTGCATATAACGGTATTATTATATGAAAGTTCTTATATGGAGACATCAATCAATCAAATTACGTCATTTTTAAGGCTTTTTTTTAGATTTTATAAAAAAAATTGTAAAAATGCAAGTTAATTTGACCGGACGGTGTCATTACATAAGTATTATCGTGTGGTGATATCATTACGGGCAGGTGGCTATACCGAAAGATTTGATACACACTAGCGCCTAGTGATATCGTATCGGATGAAAAAAATGGAAGGTTAGGATGTACTATCGAGCTGAGATATGAGCTGCACCTGAATATAAAGCATACATGTAATCACATTATCGACGATTATCGACATCTCCCGTTAATTCCTCTGACGTATCCCTGTTCCAGGTCACAGCACTGCATAATCTTTGATGTAAGATTATCGAATAATTCTTTATTAATTGAAAAGTATAATCCTTAGGATTACTTATATTTCGCACGTAATCATTCCCCTAATATCTTCTTTATCCATTTCCACCCTACTTTTATTACATACATACATATATAATAATCCAAACTCCTTTTTTTTTTTTGGTCGCCAGCCACGGTATCCAAGCAGGCCCCACCAGCGGTGAGATGGCATCTTTCAGCCAACCATACTTGACTAATCCGTTGGTCGCCCCGGGTCGCACGCCTGGCAATGGCGGGTGAGGCTCCCAAGAGGGGTGTCTGCGTACGTGAGGTCTCGAACCTGAGACCTCCTTAAGCGGCACCGAGCTGCTTACCACTCGGCCCAACCCCTCTTGGTTAATCCAAACTCCTTTGTTTGTCTATATAAAGCCCTAATCCTTCATATTTCTCTCTCCTCGTCTTCTTCCATCAGCTCCTCACATCCATTTCACCATGGCCTCCGCCAAGTTCATCGACACGGTCAAGGCCGAGGCTGCGCTCTGTCACTGGAGAAGCAGCCGGTTCAAGATCCTCATGATCGTGCTCAAGGCATGCTCTGCGCTGTTGGTCCTGCTCTCTTGTTGCTCCGGCAGCAGCCTCTCCCTCGCCATGGACTCTGCCATTTTTCACTCTCTCCGCCTCCTCTATCTCTTCAGGAGGCAGCTCTGGGCCTTCCTCCTCAGCAACGCCATCATCGTAGCCGTCGTCATTCTCTCTGTCACCGGCGATGGGAGATGGAAAACTGGGACGGGAGCCGAATTCTCCGACAGGATCTACGACGAGTACATCTGCTGCAGGGGAATCACTCAACTTGATAGCCTCCACGTTCTGGCGACGGAGAGGTCGCCGGAGGAGACCTCTGTGAACAATGCACAGATTGTCCCATACAAGGTGGAGCCGGAGCCGGAGCCCGCCGAGCTCGAGGTCTCCTGGGTCAGTTCAGCTTCCGCTGTTGTGGCCGCTGGGGTGGCCGGAGAAAGGCTTCACAGGAGGAAAAGGTCAGCGGCACTGGCAGTGAAGTCCTGTCGGGCAGCAAGTGATCGTGCATTGAGGTGGTCCGTGATGGAGAATGGGCGGCGCACGGCCTGTAGCAGGCTGGGGAGACGGTCGGTGGATGATCTGAGCAATGAGGAGTTCAATCGGACGGTGGAGAATTACATCGCGAGGACGAGGTGGTTCCTGAAGAAGGAGCTGATGGCGGATCTCACGTCGTCCCGCTAGAAAGCTACAGGAACAGCAATGTCGGCTGTAATCGCTCGGAGTTAATTATATTTATCACTCTATAAAGTTTTATTTAATTTCAGAGTCAGAGAGTGTGTAAATAAAGAGTAAATAATAAAAAAAAATGAATACATGCAATAAAATAATTCTTGATTTGAAATTAAAAAAAAATAATATTAGACTTTTGTTAATTTTTTATCAGTAAGTTCATTCAATTTTTATGAGTTATACTATTCGTAAAAAATTTCTGTTTTACGATACCATTTTGGTTCATTATAATTTTAAAAAAAAGGAGTTAAAAATATGATGAGACGCCACACGGTATAAATTAGTGGCAGATCTGTAGGAATTTTAGTAAATTGTACAAGAACATTATACACAAATTCGTGATAATAGGCTATGAATTTTTCCGATTCACTACATAATGGATTGACTCGACAAGTCGTGTTAGGGAAACTAGATACCGATAGGTGTCATTAATTTCTACAGTAATCTTTCATGCAGAACAGGATGATCATAAGTAAATTTTTTTATCTAACGAGGGGTCATTTATTCTTATCGGAAAGATACCAACATACATCATGCTCTACAATATCATGTTATTAGGTAGAGAATCATATATATATATATATATATATAATCAGTTTTTAAATAGAAATATTCCAAAAATATCCGTAATTTCTTCCTCATCCTCTTCTAAATCGAAAGGTAATTTCGAAAATGATGGGCCTCAATTGGGGGCAAATCGGAGACAAAAATAGTCAAAGTGGGAATGATACCCGTGGAAGGAAGATCCCTTCATTAGTGCCCGTATTCGGGACCTTTTTTGGCTGAGAAAGTATTGTATGTAATAAATATATTATATAATATTATAAATTAATATAATTAAGTTATTTTTAAATTTTTTAGTCAACATTAAAAAAAATATAAAATAAATTAATTTAATTAATTAATAATATTACGTTAATACAGTCACGTAATATACCAGTTCTTACGTATAAAAGTTCCTCTTTTTGGGAGGAAGGGAGCTTTTTGTGGGACCCAAATCTTTTTGTTTTTCACTTTGATTTATGTCAATTGGATCATCGGCTAAAATATAGTACCATATCTAAAAGTTTAATAAATTCTAAATTTTAAATTCTTAACTAATTCATATTTAAATCGAGTCAGTTTGTAAACTCTTTTAATAAGAATTTTTCTACTCGCAGTATTAAAATCCGAAATTTTAATTAAGAAAAAGGGATATCTTGTTCTATCAACATCTCAACCGAGCCTTGTTGCTAAAAATTTTTTTTTTCCCTTTCAACGTGACTGTTATCATTTAGAAATTTAATTCGAACTAACAAGTTCAAGTTTGAGTCCGATCAGCATTCTCAAAACTCTCATAATTCGTACGAGACATTGCTTAGGAGAAGAAATGTCGAACTTCATCGACCGATCCATGGAGGTAAATTAAAATTGAAATTAAAATTAAAATTTAGTCATCGGACGGGTGAGATTTGTCGAGCCCCTCCAGTGTGATGTGATTGAAACTAGTTCAAATATCTCTGTAGGGTTAATGAACGTGGGCCAAAGGACTTTTTCTTCATCCACCATGCCAGCGGAGATCGTACTCACGTCCAATTAAAAGCTATTATGAAAGAAATAAAAGTTCGAATTCACTCTAGCTAATTTCATTGTCATTCGAAAACGATTGTCTCGAGCCTTATTTGAGAGAATACAAGACATGTTGCATTCACGAAACTGTCAGTTATAGACTTTAAGGTGACTGAAGAAATGCAGAGATGACTAAAAAAATAAGTTTAAGGTTAAAGTAAATAAAAGTGGAATGATTCAAATTAAATAAAAATGAAAAAGAACCGAGAAATCAAAAGGGTTTTTTTGTAAATAAAGTAGATTTGATTAAGGGTATATTTGGAACTTAAAAATGAGACCAAATGTTTTAGATTTTGCTTAAAATAATAGAAAGGATGCAACCCTGCAATGGCTTCTTTACATTACAGCAGATGGGTCTTATCCTCCGAGCCCTGCAAAGTTGATTACTCTCTCCTAAGAATAATCCGTCAATAAAAGGAGAAAAGGGATTTGATGCCGCGATAGTTGTTTTTAATTTAAAATTACGAGATTTTACGCTTGATTTTTTTCGATGGATTTTTTTGTGCTATTTTATCTTTTTGTTGTCCCTCCTGTACTCTCTAAAGTCCGCGAATCTCCTTTGTAGTCGAGGAAGATGGAGAACGAAGAGGAATTTTTTTTTTTTCAAATTCCAATTTTAAATAAACTTCTACATTACTTCTTCCCATGTAGCATGCTGTCCTCCGGATAATCATGGCTACTTCGACAAGCACAAGCCAACCATTCCACGCTGTTGGATTTCGCACTAGATCGATCGATCGAACAGTCAGGTGATGCTATCCACGTCTGTTCAGAGTATTACCCGAACATTACGACTTTCAGGTCGTAGCCCTGATGTCCATACAGGCACTGTTTGCAATTCCATATATAACAGTTGGAGGAAAGAAAGAACAATGTCCGGCAAGCTACGATCTAATTCTCCGGTGCAGGAAATCTACAGGGTGCGGAGACGTTTAACGACAACCGGGCAACCGCTCTTTAACCTCGAGAACATTGCCCACTTCTCCAGCGTGGTATCCGAGTCAATCACCTCCCACCTTGATCATCATTTGACGAACAAACGCAGGTCAATCCCTTACCTAAACTTTCCATGACAAATTAAGGTGAAAGAAAGGACTCACTCGTAAGTCGTGACAAGACGGTGGAGAAACACGAGCATCATCGCCCTCGCCATGTTCATCCCCATGCACATTCTCCCTCCCATCCCGAATGCCAGGAAGCTGTACGGTTTCGGCTCATCCTATCATCGTTAGCAAGTAAAAGCTCCTAGTTATGTCAAGCTGATGCCAACTTCATTTCTTTTTATTATCTAATCGATGGGGGATTCATTTCTCAGGACAGGGAACAGGGGAGGCTGACGTCAAACCGTGCCGGATTGAACTCGAGGGGATCGGCGTGCACTTTTGGGTCGAAGTGTATCGATCTGGCATCTACGTTAACACACCATCCTCCCTTAACCTTGTATCCTGCAGAAGAGGAAGCCCAACACGGTAACCGGCTCTGCCGAAAGATGTTTTTAAGTGTACAACATTGAAGTCGAGAATCACCGGACTTACCCACCTTCGATCTCAGAGTCTGTGAGGACTAGCCTGGGAAACCATGGCACTATGGATGCCATCCTCAGAGATTCCTTAACTACCTGAAAGGGTTGCAGTCCTTTGTTAGTGAAAACTTGTAGGATGAGGATGTAAAACGAGCTATAAATCTAATATAAGGATTGTCGAAGTTCAACCTTCGAAGCATACGGCATCTTGTTGAGGTCGTCTAGGCTGAGATGCGAGCCGGGTGACCTTCTCTCCGCAAGTCGGAGTTGTTCGGCCTGATTGATTAACACTTAAATCTCTCAGTCGAAGTTCGTGTTAGTACTCCAGACTCACTGTTGTACCCGAACCGAACAGCATGTTAATGACGATGACTCACTCGGAGGATGCCTAGAGCTTCCGGATTCTCGCCCAGGTACTTCACCATCCAAGTGATCGCACTCGCCGTCGTGTCTTGTCCTGCAAGAAAGCTCCCGAAGTTTCGTGAAAGAAAGGACTTCTGCACTCATAGAACTTGAGTTTGTCATAACAGCTATTCTTAAGCATACAGAAAACACTTCAAAGAACCTGCTATGATCATGGTCAATATGTTGTCCTTGATTTCAGCGTCGGTCAGCCGTGGCAGATTGACATCGGCCGATGCCTTTGAATCTGACGCCAAGAGGTACTGCAGAAAATCCTCGTGGGATGTTCCTCGGCGTCTCCTATCCTTAATTATCATCTCCAAGGTCACCAAGATTCGGTCCCTCGCCCGAAGACCTCTGTAGAACCTCGTCCACGGCAGCCTCAAAGGTAAAGCCAGCATTGCCTCGCATATGGATGCAATATCATTCTGCAGCATCACAAGCTGGTCTCCACCCTCTAAGCTCATCAAAATCCAGCACATTGCTTTGAATGTTATCTGAAGGGAGAAGCAAATACATGACTGTCATGGACCGGGGCTCGAGATTCGGCCCGGTCTATGTGGCCCGACCGCCGGCTTATCTGGAAGTGGTTCTTGCCCGAGCCCGATACTGCCCCGGCCCGCCCAAGTCGACAAAAAATTCTAGTTTTCTTTTCATTAAGAATAAATTTTTTGTATATACTATCCGGTACTTAGAAACTTAATGAACTCTGACTTATCTAAGATCGAGTCGGATCACCGGCTAAGGAAATAAAACTCTATCAACAAGAATTTTTGTCTGCTCAGGAATCGAACATGATACATTTTCTTAAAAAAAGAGGTACCAAACCATTTCAATCAATCCATGTTTCAATTTAACTAATTTATGTTCTTGCTGGACACAGCTTATTAAGCAATAAAAAATTCTGCAATTTTTTTTTCATTTATAAGACTGAAATACAGATTTTATTTAAGGAAAAGTGATGTTAAACCGCATCTATTGATCCTACAAATGAAATGTGAAACTTATAGTGCTGTAGGTTTCTCTGGCCTGCCAATGGGCCACTTGGCCCATGAAATCCAAATTAGGAAACGCCATGCATCAGATTATCTTTTTACCTGCAATCCTTCATTGAGAATGAACACAGTGTCTCTACGTTCCCATCCCTTTATCGATCGAACCACGAGCTCGTCGAACGTTCGGGTAAACTTTGACAGGCAAGTCGTCGAGAACAAACCGCCGAGACGGGTTCGGAGCAGCCTGTGATGCTGTTGGGAAGCGCAGAGTATGCTACGGTCCCCAAGTAGCTCGGCAATCGATCTGATGTACCTCTTCGTGAATTTCCCCGATTCATCGTTGAGGATCATCTTTGCTGAGTTTGTGCTCGATAGGAAAACCTGGGTTATCCCGAACATGTTTGTCTTGAAACAGTTGCCATACCTGCCACAGATTACAATGTTAATTTTTCTATCAGTAAAAAAGAAGAACAGCCGCGGTGACATTCTACCAACTCAACATCTCATGTTCGGGCTTTTCTATTCAACTGTGAGTATATCAGACGAATTGAATAATCGGTGCTCGAAAACATAACATAGTTCAAGAAACCGCTGTCCGCGTAGACCCTACCAGATCTTTTTGACAAGTTCATAGAAGATGTTCGCTCACCGAATCACAATTAAGTGAGCTTATAACGGCGGACGGAATGTACGGACACTTTGAACTCCATGAATGGGAAATTCATAGAGGATACCTTAGGCGTCGAGACTGGACAAAGTGATAGAAGCCTCGGCCGCTACGAATGTCGGCCACGAAGTGAAGGGTCTCCCCGATCAATGGAAGCCCTCGACTTCCCGGAGGAACGATGTCTCCGGTCGATTTGGCCCGGGTTTTCGGTAGTTTCTTGACAGTTAGGATCAAGAGGGCAGCAACAAGAAGCAGAGCATAGAAGCAGAAGAGAAGGCAGGTGATGCTGTCGCCAGGAGGAAGGAACATTTTCACTTGCCCTTCGAGGTAAATGGTGAACTCTCAGCACCTTGCTGCCCGATCACCCTTTATACATATATATACATATATATATATATATATATATATGCGCACACACAAAGGAAACAAACCCTTTTTTTACCATATGGCATCACCGACTAATTTAAATTCGGCTTGGATCGATCTGTAAAGTGGTAAATTCTCCCAACAATAGATTTTCTCTTTTGGCATGTTTGAAACACAACCACACTTAAAAGTTAAGAGATATCGAACCATCTTAATCAACTTAGACTACTTCCTCTTATACTTTTTACTTACGCATCAAGTAGTAACTAATTGATTTCATCATGTTATCGATCATCTCGACTTACCTATGAATTTCTTTCCTTTTTCTCATGTTTTATGGATGGACAGGTGTACGGCCGAGAAAAGGTGTTGGGTTTTTGGCCTACAAAGTTTGCCGATGGAGGACAATTATGTACACCATCAATCGTGGGGCTTTGTTCTATGCGAACTTTCCGTCCATCCAAAGTGCTCGAGGAGACAGGGACACGGCACGTTGAACGTTAGAACGACTAACTAAAGTGGTGGTTCTATTTCAGATTTTGGCATGTAATGGAGAATGGAAATTGTTGTGACAAGGTACTAATGTCAAAAATACGACTTTGAACTAAAGTGAATTGGTTGATGTAATACGACTCATCTTCCCCTTAAGTAAGTCTCGGGTTCGAGTCTTGTGAATGGAGAATATTCGCCTTAGAAGAGTTTTATCCCATAATGGACCCTCCCAGCTCGAACTGGATTAGTCAGGAACAGTTGGATTTCTGAATATTAGCGACTCAGACCGGAAAAAAACGACTTTGAAAAGGTGAAGCTTGAGATTTTTCACAACTGTTAATCTTAGATGGTTCTGTCTCATAATGACATGGTGAGAAATAACTAATCAAATTATTTTTATTAATGCTAATTATAGTAATTATTCATGTGATTAACATTAATTTAGTAATTTATTACAATTTGATTGGTACTTCCTCACGTCACGTGACGAGTTAGGACCACCTACGAATTTCTCCAACAAAAGACTAGGAATTTGTAAGTCAATCACGTGGGATGTGGAAGGAATGTCTTTTTTAGAATGAATCACACATCACACAGTGAATAAAAATGATCTTAAAAAATTAGGTATTGCCACATAATGGTTTAGACTTTTAGGTGGAAACGGGTTCAACCTCTTACAAGTTTGGATGAAAATTTTGCATGATATCAGAGTCAGTCATGTGGGATCACATACCCGGGTATAAAAACTCGCGATCAATGCAAATAAAATCTGAGCACATAATATACTCAAACTAAAAATCAAATCATGAGTTAGTGAAGAATACATAGAATTCAAAATGAGAATGGAAGAACACGACTTACAAAGCCAAGAGAGATTCTTATATGAAGTCAGCTCACCACGTCATCTATGAACTCCCCCAATGAATATTTAACACATCATCATTAAATGTCACATCATATTTTTCTATGCATTAATAATTTTTATTTTTTATTTATAATTTAAAATATTTATAAGAATTTTTTACATTCACATAAGAATTTTTTACAAAGTAAACTTGAGAATGAATGGTGGAAGGATTTGGGAAATCAATTTTGATTGGCCATTTATTTAAAAAGAAAAGGAAAACTTCGATAATTATATATCAGGAAGTTATTATAGTCAAAGGGAATATTAAAATTTGATATTTTGTGATAACGAAACGGATTTGGTCAATCGAGAGGCCTAATTTATTGGACTCTCAATTACTAAAATAATTTCAAAAAATATGAAAATTCATAAAATAATCTTATTCTTAAAAAATCTTGTATAGTGAATTTATATATATACACACACACGCAACCCGTCCCAAAAGAAATAATGTATACACAGCTTTTTGTTATCTAATTTGTTATCTAATTGGAATAATTTAAAAAAAAAAGGTAATTTTATATATAATAAATCTAGTGAAGAGGTCGTTGTATAAAAAACTGTGTGCAATAAGAAAGAAAATGTGATAGTAGAGAAAGATCTGATAGTTAATTAATATGATATATTTACTATCACACTCATAATTTTAACGGATAATAAAAATTTAATTCTGTACTTTAATGGGTCTACTAAAAAAACACCAAAATCTCAAATTTTTTCATATATCAATTATAGGTCGTACCATGCTTCGCATGGAAGAAAAATAGTGAGAAATAAAAATGAAATGATAGGCGTAGTATCCTGAGAGATAATATTTGAAAAATTGAATTTTTTTTTGTTATGCATACAGAGTGAGAGGAGAATCCGGACAATTAAAATGAAATATTTTTGTTATTGTTACCGCATATATAGAATTGAAGAAGAGAATATGAGCGGTTAAAATAATTTTTACCGATGATATTATAGTTGTGAAGTGAGACAGAGAATTTGAGCAATTGAATAATTACTTTTTAAATCTTAAACCGATAAAATATGTAAAATATACATATTAGCAATTAAGTGATATGAATTTCGATAGTTAAATTAGGCAGAGGGTATATCTGAAATCGAAAGAGGAGACACCCAAAAAGGAGGGATTGAAATATTTAAGACAAAAATGCCCCTCGCAGTGAAAGTATTTATTTATATCAGAAATGATAAAATGGTCAAATTAGTTTAATATTCATCAACAAACCTTATCTGATAATAGTATCCAAACAATCGGAATCTCTCACCTCCCCTCCGTTTCCGCTTCTTAAACATCCATCCAAATCTCTTCCCTCCTAATCCTTCAACCCAAACAACTTTCTTGCAGCGCAGACGAAGTGGGAGGAGATGGGATATGGCCGGTGAAGAATCGATCGAGCCAGCGTCCTTATTTCAGTTCTACGGCGCGGATCATCGATCCCTCACCAGACTCTACAAGTCTCTTGCTAGAGAACGGTGACTCATTCAAATTGGTGGTAAAGCAAGTTCTTTTTGTTCTTAAACTTTTCTGTGTAATCAGTTTTGTATACGCTTGCACTCTCTCTCTCTCACACACACACAGATATATATATATATATATATATATAAATTTCAAGTATCGACACGATTCTCAGTCAGAGTGGCCTTGCTTTATTAAATTTCATTGACTGCCTCGACTAATTCAAACTAGATGTGAAACCCGTGTTACATACGGTATGAAAGAAGATAGAAGAAAAAAGTAGGGCATGTCGATTCATGGTTATTTGTAGCGACAGGAAGTTGACGGAGAGTCTAAGATAATACAGGGAAACTGAGATTATGGGCGGTTAACCAAGAAGTAAGAAAGAATGGGTAGGAGAGATTACAGAGTGCGATGTGAAGGGAGGATAACGTCTGTCATTAACTTCTAAAGTAGAAATTACTCAATAATCATTTACTATCTTTCTTATATAAATTATAATAAATTTTTCGGAGGGTGTTTATGGAGAGTTAAACAATAATACCAGATGGGTGGTCTGTTTAATAAAAATAGTAATAGACAAACACTAGTGTAGTATTTCGACGTGTTCATGCACGGAGTGATCCGGATTCAATACATAGAGACTAATCATAAAACCCTTGTTTCTTTCGTTTGTAGTCACCTGGAGCTGGCAGAAAATCGAATCGGAATCAGAAGTCATTGCTTAGATTTCGATGGATTGGTCGAAATGGCAAGAAACCGTTGTTTGTTTCTTCTTATCGCTCGCTTAGTTTTTCTTTATTTTTGGGCAAAACTATTGGAGATAAGATATGACTTTCTGCGCTGCCTGCTTGCCTGGTCTGATTGTGAATGAAATGCTTAGTTTAAGCCTCTTCCAAAGCCGAGTTGAAGATTCAACAAAGAATCCGTTCAATATATTATTATTATCATTTAGAAAAAAAAAAGAATATTTGATAATAAGATCGTATCGATCAATTGTGTTAGATAGTATCTGTAGGATTTGATAATATCGAATTTAGATATTATTATGATATTATGAATTATTTATTTTTCAGTTTATTTGATATTCGGAGCTTATAAATAGGTGGAGTTTGTTAGACTCCCTTTGTAACCGATCACGTTTATCTCTTTTGATATCTCTACTCTGTTACTCTCACATGAATTATACAGAATTTGTCAAGAATCCCATGAAATGAAGCTCGTGGGGAGGGAAGTCCCAGCCCTCGGCAGCGAACCCACGCACTGGATCGAACTCACCGTCCCTTCTTCTTCCAAGTCCACCGCTGCAACTGCTGAGTCCGATACGACGAGCCGGTGTTTCGCTCCTCCTCTTACAGAGGACCACGCTTCGTGCTGTGTCCCGAACCCTTTTTGTCGTGCTCGCACCCACATAATCTGGTAACTGAGTTAGCTTCGGAGTCATGGGTTAATCGCTTCGATATTCCTGCAGTTCGCATGACGTCTGATTCAGGCCTTTCTTATTCTACTGCAAGCACAGGCGAATAAACAAGAGTTTATCTCATGTCATGGAAGTGCTGGAGTTCTCAGTCCACCGGGGATTCTCTCGCACGGGACTTCGAGTCGCGTTTCCAGGCGCCCTTTCTCCTCTTGCATCCATCTGCAGGGAAGGGGTACTATTTACCTTTGCCTGTCTAGCACCGGTGCCGGCGTATTTCGCACTTATCTGTTCTACAGTCTAGGGTTATTTGGATTCCGGGTAACCTGCATTTTTTCATGATACTTGAACCTATATAAGATACTACATGCTATTTATTATTCATTTTTTAGATCTAAAATATGAATTATTAAAATATTTTTTTCATGATTATTATTATTTATATATTTTATCATAATAAAATATGTGTAATATAGTTTAAGTATATTTGCATTATATTATTTAAATGCTATTTATTATTAAATTTAAGTTGCAATGATACTTTACACATTGAAAAAATTCATCAAATATGCATAATAATTTGTCAAATGAAAGTCTATCGAGTTAGAAATACAACGATTTAAACTATTTATAAATTGGAGTTCAGATGAGAAAGTTACAAACGATTCAAATTAAACTGTATAAATAAGATAACAAGTTCCAGTCCTAGTTCTAGATACCCTATGTGTTGGATCCGGAATCGGAACCGACCGGTTCCTTCATTTGCTACCCAGAGCCTACCTTATTTTCATTGAGATCTACCCAGAACCCGCCGTATTTGATAGATTTCTTCCGGTTTCGGATCTATGCTATACTCATGCGCACCCCTAATACAGTCATTAATCTTTTCGGTTGCTACATTTGCAGCTTGAAGAATTCCCGCATATGCTGTATGCGTTGACAGTCTCCGGAGTTGTCTACCGGTTGAAACTCAGAAGTGTCGATGACTACGCCTCCTCTTCCACCGTCCCGGAAAAGGAGTTTGTTCGGCTCGACGTCCGGGCTTGCCTCGGTCAAGGTATGATAACAAGGGCTGCAGCGATTGAAAGATATTACGTGGTTGGGACGAGTACGGGTTCCGTTATTGTTTTCAAGTTTGGCAACAGACACGGTCCCGATTGCGTGGGTACGTTCTCGCCCTGTGACCTAGAAATTCTGGATTTAATTTTACTAGCAGGACTTCTCATACTCTTTTATTCTCTCTTCCTCTTACCCTTCTAGACATACGTACTTTTTTTATATATCGAAGAAACAAAAGCAAATAGAAACTAATACTAGACTTTGGAAATTGGAACTATGTAGTGGATGCTTTTTTAAGATGAACATAGCTACTTAGAGCTGGCTTGATTCTGGAAAGAAAATGGTAAGGGATAGAATAGCTTAAAAAAGGGAATTGATAGGGAATAAAATTGCATTTTGATAGGAAGATTTTCTTTGGTTGGAGGGAATAAAAAAATATAAAAAATAATAAAAGAGTATAATAATTATAAAAATAAAAATTGAAAAATTATTTTTTAAAAAATGGAGATATTAAAGTGGAAAATTTAAGAAATAGTTAAGACTTGTTTATCATTTTATTTTTATTTATTATAAGTAATAGTTATTCCTTATTGGAGGGATAACGACTATTCCCATCTATTCCGGACACATCTGGAATACGTATTCATAACATGCGAACTGAACGATGGAATAGCTATTCCGCACGGAATGGACCCTCTAACTAATAATTATTTCAGTGAACCAACCGTGGTGTTGCCAGTGTTATTATCAATAGTATCTATGTCCCTACGATCCTTCTTGTTGGAGGTGTACTCTTGTGTTTTGTGTTTTTCTTCTCAGGTTCTCAGCAAGAGCTTCGCGATGACACCGGAATCGGCCGATTGTTGGGTTTTAGTTCAAGGTACGCACTTATCAATAATACGTTCTATCATAAAAAGAAATAGTTTAAATTAAATAAAAATGAAGTAGAATGGAAAAATGTATGATTAAGAGAGTCGTGGAAAACAATTGAAAGAATCGTGAAGAACAATTAACATCGTAGTTTTAAAAATCGGATCAGATCGAAAATCGGTCAAGATACCTGTTCCAGGTTCAACCGGGCTTTAATGGGTCGAACCGGGTTTATTTAAAAAATAATAAATATATAAAGTACATGTAATTACCTAAAATACACAAGTATTGATAATTTAATATCTTATGTGCTCAATCCAGTTCATTGAAAACTGGCCGGTTTAACCCGGTTCAACCCCGATTCCTGCCAAGTCAATGTGCCAACTGAGTTAACTACGCAACCAGACAGGACTAGTCACCGGTTCTAGGTTCAACCGGTTGGACCGATCGGTTCAGTTTGATTTTTAAAACTATGGTTAACATGATATGAGAAGTTAATAAAATAAATAATTATATTGAAATTATGAAAATAATGAAAAAAACCTTTTTCAAATATTCAATTATTTTATTTTAAATCACAGTAGATCAATTATAAGCTAAATTTGATTGAGGCATATCTGAAACTTGAAAATGAGACCAAAACTATTTCGGGTTTGCTTAAAGTAATAGAGAAGAGATGACGGCATAAAAAATTCAGTATATTCGGCTTTTTTGAATAGTAAAGTGAAAATAGTTAATTCAGTCATGTAACATTAGTTCCGTTACAGTTTCAGTCCGAATCGTCACTGTTTTGCTATTGTGACGAAACCGTTGATACAGTAGCGACGATCCTGACTGAAACTATAACGGAACTGATCTAATTTGTCAAAAATAACAAATACACAAGACTTCCAGTGTCGTTTTCTGCTTAGATAATACCGGTAATCTAATTAAATGAACTATTTTTAGGATTCTGTTTTACACAATTATCCCTCGAATTGATGAAGTTTTACTGCCATGGCAGTGCTGTCGGAGCAGTTGAGGACTTGGTAACTGTCAGAGCGGTGTTTTCACCCTACGTTTTGGTTCTCCATTCTGACGGAACCGTTAAAGCGTGGGATGTTGACTCTCACAACAGGCTTCTGAGTTACAAACTGCGTGCCCCTTCATTTGCAGGCAATGTCCATTTTCTCCTTGTACTTTCTTTTTCCCGACAAACTAGTCTTTCCGATTTTATCAGATGTCTACCGGTTCGATAAACGGGTCGTGCACCTGTTCAGGTAGATTTGGCACGAGCTCGACACGATACGAAACGTAATGCGAGAATTTTCACTAGAAAATACAATTTGCGAGAGAATTCCCTGTTTTTCTTAACGATTATTTTATTCTTTCAGGATCATTCAAGAGATTATGGGTTGGTCCACATGGATGTAGAATCGAAGGAGCTCCTCTTGTTGTCATGTACAAGCCATATTCTGTAAGTTAATTCATGCTGTATCTGTCCAACTCATTATTCGACGCACGGGCTCAAGTGCACATGAATTTTATTATTTAATAAAATTATTAAAGAAAGTCAGCATGTAAATAATTAATTAAAATTTTAATAGTTAATGTATATTGTGCGCACGATTTTTGGTAAATTAAATATGAAAATCAGCTAATAAATTTAAGTAAAAAGTTGAGCAGTTATATATATATATATATATATATATATAAATAAGAGGCAGACGGGAGCAGGAGAAAATGTGTATGAAATAAAAGAGTGCCTGTATTTTCCTTAACTAATGGTAGTTAAAAATCAAACTTCACGTGTTAATGGGCAATATCGAAGACGACAAGCGTTTACATTTACAATATAGATGTCAAAGTGCCATGACGATGATTAAATTTCTATGCGTGCCTGTAAGAGTCTCGAGCCGATTTCTACCTGAAAGTCTAAGCTGATAGGTGATGATATTTAATTCTCTTATAAACTCGAGTTTCTTTTTTAATCTAATCGATGTGGGATTCAACTCTCAGCACCTACCCTCATGCGGTAACGTATTTACACTTGACACGTGCTCTTAAATATCCGCCCTCAATAATTGACTTCAAGCCGGGTATTTTTCTTCCTATCTCGGGTAGGGGGGACAAACTACCAGAAGACGGGCATTCTCTTCCGTCCTCGTGCTAACATACGAGTATGACTTTTTTCGTACTCGATAAACTAACCACGAACCGAGTATTTTTCTTCCAGTCTTGGGTTTAATGGACCACGAGTAAGTGATATGCCATTTCCATGGTCATGATGCTCTGTCTTTGATCTTCTTCTCTAGGAAGGTGGCATGGAGACGATCTCTGTATATGTCATTCGTCATTGCATGGGACGTATGGTTTTGTCTGTGGATCCACCGTCGCAGAATATTCCTCTTGGGGTAAGGCTCTCTCTCTCTCTCTTGCATAATTTGTATGTATCTGACTATTTGGGAAGGGTTGGAGAGCCCTTATAATCTCTTATACGTCACCTTATTTAAGATTCAAAACAGTTTGATGTCATTTTTAAGTTTTAAAAATATCGCCAATCAGATTTAATTTTTATAATTTTAATGTACGTATTCATTTTATTAATTCTTAATATTCTATTAATTATTGTATCAATTATCTTAATTATTTCTCACGATTCTCTTAGCTGTACAATCTCTTTTAACCATTTTTGTGATCCTCCATCTCCTTGCGACATTCGCCTACCATAAAAAAATTACTTTATTCACTACAAAGTCTCATAATTCTCCGATTTTATTGCACTTTTATTTGATTCGAACTATTCATTTTTTATCTATTATAACATCAAATTTTATCTGTCCGGTCACCTTAAATTTTCACAACAAAAATAAACAATTCACAATTCTGTTCATTGCACGGGTCGCCCTGCAGTGTTACTCATTTCACCTTTCTAAATCTCAGGGTGAGTGCGTGGATGTAGAATTTTCAAGACATGAGATACTGATCCTACAAAACAATGGGCTAGTAGTATCCCGTGGAATATTTCAGACAAGTCCTCATACGTAAGTCCTACCCTTCTTTTCTTTTCCGGTGTACAGAGTAAGCACGTAAGCTTAAAAGGAGTAGAACTGAGACGAGGGATAAAAGGTATCGGGCCCGGGATTATTGGACGATGACAGTATCGACTGTGTGCCGAGCCCTCTCTCTCAGAGTCCTGCTGCGATTCGTGTTTTCCTTGTGTGCATCTGGTTATCTTGTGATGCGAAGAGGAATCGTGTGGTTTCTCAACCTCTGTACTGTTGACCTGAGAATGGTTCCGTGTTGGGAGTAACTATGAGCTCCAGTCGAGAAAGGGGCTCGGTACAGTCGGTGCCACCCTCGACCTAAGACCGAGAGATTGTTGGTTCGATTCTCATCAGTGGGAGTCCACATGTCCCTTTATTCACCGCCCTTTCTATCCCTTTCTAAACTCCCGACTGTTCCCGTTTTATACATAATGTTTTCACGGTCAAACCTTTCTTTGTTAGCGAGGAAGTGCGGTGTTATGCTCCGCAAGAAGAATTTGTTGCTGACCAGCTATTTCAAAGTCCCAAGCATTCTCTAGAGGATCTACTCTGTATTACCGAATCTGTATTCTCACATTTAAAGGTAACAAGCTGATGCCATGCACTTCACCCTAAGTTTGGCACGACACGGTAACTCGACACGACATGACAGAGAATTAGGTGGGTCTGGGTGATACCTGAATTAGGTGGGTTTGGGTGATGCCTATTTAGACACAGACTTATTTCGACAGGAACTTGTTTAGGCACGATAAATAAACGTGTTTGAGCGGGTTGAAACCGTATAACCCAATAAGACACGTTCAAATACGTCTGCTAAATATTTTTCACCATTTTTATACAAGTATTTAACCTATTTAATACATTTATATGTGAAAATTTTACGACGTGTAAACTATTACATTCATTGCATGTTTCATTACCGTAAAAAAATGACGCTACATGGCCTATAATTGATTGATTTTGCTTATCGTTGTACTAATTGTATACAAATATTATTGTTTCGGTAGTCATGTCATATATTATTGCAGTATAATTATATACTGTAGACATTCTATGTTAAATAGGTCAATCCGTTTTAGACACGGTTTGAACATGAAAAATAAACGTATGATGTCCATGTTCATGTCATTGGAGTTTCTAACCTAAACACGCTTAAACATAACATGATACAATACAATTTGCTACGTTGAATGCACTGAACAAGAGCTAAAATTACCTGACCAGTTCATCGAATTTAAGCTCTTTATTACCTTTCTGATTATGCAGGAAAAGACCATTCCATTTCTTTCTTCGATCTTCTTGCGTAAGCTCCTCCAGCCGGGGGTTTTTAACGACGGCGTTTTTCGGATGACTCTGCTGGACTATGACAGGAACTTGTCGGATTCTGAATTCCGGTCTTTAACTCTCGATGGTCTTAAGAGGGAAATTCGATCGTTGATCGAGCAAGAGGTTACACTCAATTCTCCAGTTTCAGTAATATACATAGGAGAGTGCAAAAATCGGTTCAGCCCCCAAACCGGTTTTGAACCTGACCGAACCAAAAGAACCAGTTTGGTTCAGTTCAGCAGAGCAAGCACAGATTGTATGGAAAAAAAACGAATTAGTTTAAACCAATTCAGTTATTTGATTCAAACTGGAATAATTTTAAAATGGTTTGGTTCGGTCTGAAACACTTCAAACCGAATTGAATTGGTTTTGAAATGAGTTGGTTCGGTTCAAAACAGACTCAAATCAAACCAATTTGACTTTAAAAAGCTTCAATTCGGTCCGACTTGATTTGGAATTGTACTTTGTACTATTATGTTATTATTACAATGCTAAAACCGAATTTGGTTCGGTTTGGTTTGAACCGAATGATATCACCAATTACATTAGAAATTAACCGAATCACTTTTCATCCAAAAAATCACACCAGAGCAAACCAACTCGGTTCCGGTTTCTGTTTAGGTTCGGTTCGCTCCAAACAGTGTTTTTTATTTTCTTGCCTGGTGAGCTTGTCAAGTTGACTCCAATTGTTTCGTATTTACAGGTTAATCAAACTCCGCTCTCGGCATTGCATCGTTGGAGAGTTTTCTGCAGTCGCTACTTCCATCACTGGTGCAAGGAGAACGCCCCGCTGTGCTTGTTTTACGAGGATTATTCCGGCGTGATTATTCTGATTCTAAGAGTTCAGTGGCTTTGCTCAGATCGTTCGACAAAATCGAACTACTTGTTACCGGTACGCTTCTCCTTCAGCAACCTGTTAAGTTCCATCTTTCCTTTCGTTTTTCTGCACTTCATTGGCTCAATCTTCTGTTACATTGTCGGTAATCTGCTCCTGGTACTGTAGATTTTGAAGAAGTCAGTGGGATTAAGAATCTCGTCTTGAGCTCCTCCGACGATGAACTCGACAGGAAGGTTCTACGCGAAGTGTTTGGTGCTGTCCATCGCATAGGCCAACGAATGGGGACGGTAGCTTCTTCGGCAATGTACGAGTTAATCATCGGCATGCCGATGACAATCTACGACGATGTTCTTCCCTGCATACTGAAGATTCTGGAAACCGAACATTGTTGCTCATCGGAGGACGTATCAGATGCTCGGTCGGTCGGTGTGCTTGCAGGATGGGGGTGGGGCAGGCTGTTGGAAGTCACTGAGATCTTCATAAGTTTGCTTGTTCCAGACAATCCCGAGCAGAATCATGACACTGAGATGTCTTGGGACACAGACAATGTCATTCTAATCAACTCCAGCTCCCTAATTGCTTGGAGGCTGTTTCGGTATATGAGTAATGTTCTTCCTTTCCTTGGTTATAAACCTTTCAGTTTTTGGCATGGCACGGTAACCCGACATAATACGAAATTAGACGGGTTTGGGTTGAGCCTAAACGGGTTGACCCATGTAACCCGTTTATATACTTAGTTGAACTCACGTAATCCGACACGACACGATTAAATCCGTTTAATTATTTGTTTATGTGTCAAACCCATTAACCCATTTAAAAATATTACCTAAAAATTATAATTACACCACACATTTAGTTTATACAGGTTAAACGTGGCGTGCTCGTGTTTGAATTTTCTGACCCGTTTATTAAACGGATCTTGTACGTGTTGGGGTACTTTTGGCACAATCCATTTTAGACATGACACGTTAAGTTAGGTTTTTTTTTTCCCCTGATGAATCTGCACATTGTTATTTCAGAGGGAACCATGGAGAATTTTGACACTAAGAGGTTTCTGGACATGAACGATGTCATCTTAGTCAACTCCAGTTCCCAGATTGCCTGGGCGATGTTTGAGTACGCGGGTAATGTTCTTCTCTTCCTCGGTCATCTCCTTCGGGTCGGCGGGCAGGTTAGTTTTTATTTATTTATTTTTTTTTTGAACGAGTCTGCACGTTGTGATTTCATTCGATACGACAAGCACATTCGTTTCTTGTCTGTCTGCAGATGGATATGTCGCGCGAAGATGTTTACAGAATACGGTACGAGCTAGTCCCGGTACTGCAAAAAATCATCTTGGAGTGGTTCGTCGTTCACTTCATTTCGTCCGTGCCGTTCGAAGACTTCGGCCATCAACTTCCTCCTCAGAATATTGGTAGGTTACTTGTGATTCAAGTGATATTTTCATTACATACAAGACTTTCTCGTAGGAAATAGTTTTTCATGTAACATGTACACCATGTAAACATTTAAGTTATTTTAGAATTTTTTTTTGGAAACAAAAAAAAACCCTAAAATTAAGTGATTTTACATGATTGGAATTTGCAGACAAGACATGACAATAAGTTTCATTTTTGGTATTGTCCAGATAGCAACGGAAGATGCAATCTCACGTTGGCGCTTGCACTGTTGTCGAATGGTCTCGACGGTATCGGACGTTCTTTCGGGCTGACTTTTGGTCATCTTCCCGATCCAAAACGCATTTCATGTTCTACGAAGAATTTTATTACCCGGATCTGGGAAAGAGCTGGAGAGGAATCTTATTCTTCGACGAGCTGTGTTGCCGAGATTGCCGAGATACTGAATCGGAACGGGCACGATAATGTTGCCGAGGTGGGAGGTTTGGTGTCTTTTTCGTTTTTTACATTTATCTCAGTACAATTTACATATTAAAATCTATGACATGCATATGCTTTACAAAATCATTCAGATTAAGGGTGAACGATAATTTTATTCATCTTTCTCTCACTCAATATCTACGATCGTAATAACAAAAATATTTCATCAACTACTCAGATTCTCCGTATCACACTCAGTAGAACCACATCTACAATCTTAGCAGTAAAAACATGTAACATTTTTGAATGAATGATATGAAATCGTAAATTTGAAAAGGTAAAATTGACATAGTACACTGATGACAACCGAGAATGTCCCACTTACTGTTGTAAGTTAACGAATTTGACATGTATTAAGTTATAATACGTTATAAAACGATCTAACTATACATGTTGATAATAGCATTCCACATTTATTTATTTTCATTTTCTTTTCTGTATCCATCCGTATCCATGCATGGAACCTTCACAAATTTGGTTTGATCCAGCTGTGTGTGTGTGTGTTTTTCCCCCCTAAAGTTCGTATCTGCCACGACAGGTTCTCATCCGCCAGTCCCACCCTTGGAAGGATTACAGGATCGTGCTCGGCCGTCACTGCAACTGTTGCCCGCTTGCTCGAGCCCGGGGCTCACGTGGAACCCCGGAGGACGCTGAAGCCCTGTCCGATGCCCCGCGGAGACCGGTAGAAGTTAATGCTGCTGGTCGCTTGAAAAGAAAAACCAGTTGATGCAATACCCAGAGTTTCAACAGTATGTTGGCTACTATTATGAACAGTACCACGAAGCCAGAGATAACCTTTTTCTCCAATTCCCAAGCGCAAATCCCATTTTGCCCAATCTAGCCGTTATGTCTATGGCATCTGGGCTGAGAGGAACGGGAGGATTTGCAATACAGGAGTAATGAATATTTTTGTAATTAGGGACAGAATCATCTAGACAATTGCCCACGAGCAAGCTGGCTCGAGTACTTCAATTGAGGGAACTCATGTGAGGATTTTGTACGGATCTAATTAGAGGAACGAAAGACGTTTCCTCGAGTGATAAAAGTGAAATACCTTGAGATCCCTTGACGAAAAGGTCGAGAAATCTGGAAAAAAGGTTATTTACTTTCAATAGGGAGATATGAATACGAAGAATAGAGCAGGGAGTTGGGTAGGAAGCCCCGGCAACACCGATCACGGTAGTGTTATCATCGGATCTAGCCAGTCGATCGTCCCAACTGGACGGCGATCAGCCTCTCTTCACCAGCAATAGGTTCTCTGCTTCATGAGCAATAAGACAACAGCGCAGTTGAGATTCTTCATTTTCTCAAGTGTTTATAGGAGAACGAATAAAGATGGTTCTAAGAGTTGCAGCATCTCATCACCTGCAATTTGGCCTCTGATTGACTGTCTATGTAAGCAAGGAGCTCTTCTTGCTTCATCAGAGCTTCGTACAAGGCCTGCACGAATAAACAGCCGAAGAAATCTCGAGCTAAATCTGTAATTTCCGAATGCGAAATACATAAGGTACTTTCCCATACATGGCAATTTTCAGACAGATACCTTTTTGGTGGAGATGAGCTCCGCTTCTAGTGCATCTACCCGGCAGATAGCAGCATTCAGAAGCTCCTCCTTCTGATATGGCATCTCACGAGGCTTTGCCTGCAGCATGTCTACTTTGTCCTCGAGCTCGGCCAACTTTTTCCAAATAGATGAGATGAGGTCCATCTTTGAGAAGCTCAGTGGAGGTGCAGGAGGCGGCCCAGCCGTGCCCTGACTGGGAATATTATCATTGGCGTTACTATTGGAAACCAAGCCAGGAAGAAGCTTCTGTGTGAATCGGAATACAACCGAATGCATGAGAGCTAGGAAGGCCAGAACCACTGCCCAGAGACGACCCGGGACACCACATGGAGATGCTTCTGTAGCTGGTGGAGCAGATGTCTCTGCAATATGGATCATTGCAGATTCAATGAGACTGCTTATTTTTCAGGAGTCCCATTGCATAAAGATGTTGAAAAAAAGGGACATCTGGTAGTGTAAATCCTCTGAAATATCACATTCTCGAGTTAGGTTAAAGACGTAGTATTTGCAAAAATTTACTTCTTACGACTCTGTGCGATGAATTCGATAAAGCTATGAATTTCCTACCTGTAGAAACATGAATCTTTTCCAAAGATACTTGTTTCTCGCATGCTGTATCCACAACCTTGTCAATCATTGGAACATATTCATCGTACTCTGAGAAAGCATCACCATACCTTGCCCTGTTTATTGTCTTCACCTACACAAAAATAAAAGAAAAGGAGATAGTTGAGATCATCCTCATTGTGAAGGCTATTCAATCCTCATGAAAACTTATAGCTGCCTTAAACTATCCAAATTCAAGCCACAGACATCAATATCTTTGGGAAAGATCGATTTAAAAAAAAATCTCATTCAGTGCCATATTAATACATACTTCTTCACTAACTGGAGTCAACTTTGGAAGCAAATAGCTCCTGGTTACTTTCGGCGAAGCGATCTCTTCCACTTCCGATCCCGACTCTGCAGTGGATGTATCACTACTTTTCATCTGCATCAGCCAAAATATTAGCAATATATGGTCTCATCTATCTTAACAATTTAACTACAAACTCAAGTTTGAGAGATCGGTAAAATGTTGTTCTGATTGAGCGTACCGTCAGACGACACTGCTTATTGCAAGCAACAATTCGCCCTTCAGAATTTGTTACAGTCACTATCTGTCTAGAGCATTTTGCTTCGCCGCCAAGGACCATCTGATCACACCCAACAATGTTTTATTCAAACAACATTCCCAGAATGATCCAAAAGTGGGACAGAGAGGCCACTCAGTTTCTTTAGTTCATAAATATCGTTGATTATGACTGTCTACCTTTAAGATCTTGGGGTCTTTCCACGGGCCTTTGTCAGACCTCAGACAGCCACCCTCCTCGAGACATGAACAGCTACCACCGAGAAATTCAGGTAATTCTCTGTGCAAACCAAAACAAGATTTTAGTCAACAAAATTCTTTAAGGGTATAACCAACATAATATGACAGAGATTTTTGTAATGGGAGACTCATTACCTAGCATCAATTGCTTCAAGTAATTTGTTTTGGTACTTGTTACCAAGGACCTGAATGAAAGCTCCATCAGTACAACCAAAAAATTTTACACAAATCCAGTACCTTAATCTTTTCATAGGTGACCAAGGAAGAAGAGTTTCAGCAACATTTTCAAACATACATGAATTTTGGCAGTTGTCCTGGGATCAAGGAAAGACCTCACCGAGTTCCATAGCAGCTTGAATCCAGGACCAGCATTAATGATAAACATCCTAAAAAGTGTCTGCAACAATGAAAGAAAGATGATGAGATACATTCTTATATGAGGAAGAGCAACATTCCGCACTTACCTCTGGATAGTTGTCGCCATCAATCTTCTGCAATCGCATGATGAGTTCTCGAGCAGATTTTGTCAGATTTTTAAGACCCTGAAAGCTAGAGGTTGGTATGAGTAACTAGGAATAAAACTAAGAACACGTCAATAGTAATGTGAGAAAAATTTCAACATTATTAGTGACATACAACTCCCTGCGCATCTAGTATAGTTGTACTCGAATCTATGTGTCTCTTTGCAGCAATTGAACAAGCGGGAAACTTAACGGCGAAACTCTTTTCAAACTCTCGAACATGGTATCTGACATATCGATCCATGGTAGTAACTAGCATGAGCTTGTTAGCATCAACTTTTCCAAGCAATTCGATATAAACAGGTCGTCCCTCTTTGTCCACACCATGGTAACCCTGAGGGTAGTACTGTAGAACTTCATTTAACTCTGAAAAGTCAAAATCCTGGAGAAACATAACAAAGTATAATCACAATCTTCATTTTATCCAAATAATGATAGTAATGGATATATAGAAAGTTAATATGACAGATTTTCTGTATCTGGGAGTTGACAACCTCCAAAATCATGTCTGTCCCAAACTCTCTCCTCCACTGAATCATGTCAGCCCACATGCATTTTGCACGCTCTATGTCAAACTTCCTTGCCTTCAGGAATCTAAGAGGCAGATATGAAAGTGTTAAAATATTCATTATCGACAATGTCTTGGTTCCATAAAGTCCCCGATTTTCTTTCTCCATATTCTTACAAGACTCAACCTATTTTGGCATAAGAGCAGAGTGCGCTGCAAAGATATATGAAAGATGGTATAGCTTTCATTTTCTTTTTTCCATGTGCTCTTTTAAACTTTTCTGTCGATGAAGGAAGGCCAAGTTGCCAGATGTTAAAAACAAGGATAAACAATAGCATCCATTGCAGGTATATGGATGATTATAAACAATATGCTTTTTATGCTGTAGAAACTACTAGCAGCTGGAGATGGTAAGTGACCTCAACAGCATGTGATAGTCATCATATCTAGATGGCAGCAGCCCATCAGAAAGAAGTGCGTGTCGAAATGCATCAACAGCCTGCAGCTCCTTGATATCCCGAATATCCTCTATCGAAACAGGACTGAGCAGGTTCTCGCTCTTTCGACGGCTCTTCTTCTTGAGGGAGCGCCTAAATTTGGTGGACGCACTAAGGGCTTTCTTCTTGAGATTCCCAATCTTTGTCTTACGGTCATCCTCTGAAGTCTCAAAATCTGACTTGCGTTCCTTTCGTTGTTCATCGTGACTGGAGAATCCCTCAAAGCCTTCAACAGAATGTCAAAGTTTCAGTCGACTTCGTCAAGGTAAGTTTCAGATGCCAAATGTCTTGGTCTAATTTTAGCAACTAATTGCTACATTTGCAGCCAACATATTGAAGGTTAGCAGCAAGTTGGTACAACTCAAGCAGAGTTCATATTAACAAGATGAATAATGGCTTGATCAGATATCTTCTATGTCCAAGTATATGAATTGCTCTACAGCGACTTGTTCATCACAGAGTTCTGCAAACAGGGGCGCTGATAAACCGCTTTGATGCCGGAAGCACCTCAATTTCAAAGCAGAAACATTATCAAAGAGGAAAGCAGAATGAAATATCTAGAGCAAGAAGATGGATAAACGTTGCATCTTCTTTACAGTATACAAAAGATTCAACGTCCCAAATTCAAAAGAAATTAAAACTCAACAATTGGATTATCGTGAAAATGAAGAAACACACGAGAAGTTGAAACCAAAAGCTCTAGCAATCACGAAATCACATCCACAGAGCACGGAGACACGGCATAACGATTCCTCACACTGTTGAAACCAGAACAAAAGCAAGGAGAAACGAACTCCAGAAAACGCGCTCGCGCACACACTCAGAGCAACGAAAATAGACATGAAGAGCCAGTAACGAACGGAATCACTCACACGGCCGAGCGAACCTATCGACGGGGCCAGACATGATCGACTACTGCCTGAAGACTCCTCGAGAAGCTGGTGGTCGATGAACCGATCAAGGAGAACGGGGGGAATGCGTTGGCTGCACTCAAAAGTCAAAAGGAGCGTTAGAGTGTCTTCAGTCCCACGCCACTCGTGAGCTGGAGGGGAGGATTGGGCCGCAGGAATAAATGTGTGTGGGGGTGTGAGAGAGAGAGAGAGAGAGAGAGAGAGAGAGAGAGTGAGAGTTAAGAATGACAGCAAGCGGGGAGCTCTGTAACGCCTAAGCCGCGAGCGAGACGGCAACCGACGGTGAGAGACAGTGTGGAGGACGACGGCACCGGCTGGGGGTGATGACCTCGGCAAGAAAATGCGGGAGTTTAACGTTTTTATATTACGTTAATGGGCCCCACCTGACTCTGAATATTTCCTGCACCCGGCGTATGAACCTTTGTGACGGCCGGTCTCTGGGGCCTCTCCTTGGGTGGACGTGCCTGGGAGAATGTTCCTACATTTCAATTTTCCCGGGAGATGGTACGTTGCTCGGCTTGCCTGCTTATTTTTCAAAAAAGATTTTCAAATTTCCTCTCTTCTCCTTCCTTTCTAAATTTAATTTTTTTTGTTAAGAATGTACACAAGAGTTCGTTTGAAATATCACTAGTGACTGACCCGTGTTACTCACAGTAAATATCGTCGAAAACAATTGAAAATGATAAAAACGATATTATGCGTGAATTAAGCAAATCAACCGAACTGTCTCGTTCCCACATACTTGTAAAGAAATCCATACACATTTTAAGCGAAAAAAATCGTTTTAAAGAAAAAAATAGTAACTGCAGCATGTGAATACTTAAGTGAAAGAAACTGGAAAAGAATTATCTGTAGAAGTTGAAACAAAGTACCTGCTGTAAGTGAGAAAACAATCAAGTACTTAGTAGTAGTAGTTGTAAAATAGAATCAATCTAAGGGTAATTTTGGAACAAGAAAGAGAGTAAAATTTCTCACTCTCATTTAAAGTAATAGAGATGTAACGTAGAAGATAAGTAACAAACTGTAGGTTAAAACTAAATTATTTAGTGACAAATAAATGTTATGGCAGTAAAATAGTCATAAATAAAAATCTTACAAGAGAATAATAAACCAATAAAAAAAAAAGCTTAAAAAAGGAATTTCTCCCTTCCATATATCAATATGAAAAATTGATGAGACAATTTTCCAAGAAAACATTCATTTTCTATAATAGTAAGCACATTTTTTTGTTGGAAGATGTATGCTTATAAATAACTTATTATTTTATTAATAATAATAATAATAATAATAATAATAATGCATAAAATATTTTCACTAATAAAAATCTAATCGAACGAGACTCTCAATTCAAGATCCCTATTTAAGCTTGAGAGTATCATCACACCAAACCATAATAGTGTTACAGGCCCCCTCAAGCTCGATCAGAATGATTAGCAGGCAATCAATTGCTCGGATTTCTTTAAAGAACAAACTAATTACCATTGGCAATCCTTATCATGATTGTCTTAACATGCTAGGCTTGGCACAATGATTCACACAACCTACCTATTCATATTTGGTAGCCTGGCCTCTTCAAGTTCTATATCGGTTTCTCCGCCGGACCACCGCAAACCACCTCCCCACACGGTGGCCCCCCTTGAACTGGACCCCAGCAAGCTTCGGAACGGGTAGGGAAGGAGAGGAGCAGAGCAACCAAAACCGACTACCAGCAAGCTTCGTCGAGCAGCCCGAAACGCATAACAGACCTTTGTCTATCAATATCATATATTCAGAAATAAACAGTTCTGCAGTACAATGACAGTGGAGAGATTTGTCTATACATATGTATTCACAAACTTGCTACGCACGTGTGCGTCTATATATGTATATATATATGTATGTATATAGTGCAGGAGTGGTAGACATGACTGGTAGCAGAGCATCCTCGTGGGCTTCAAAGAATTGTCCTTTTATGTACAGTTTCAGCTAAAGTGGAACTGGAAAGAGAAGACCAGTAACTTGTTAGCTCAAGGGGCAGGCGAGCTTTGATAACGGTAGCATGAAAAAAGGACAGCGAGGCTTAGCATTGTACATGTCATGTGAAGTTTCTCTTGGCGCGGAATTGGCTCAGTTTGTCCCTCCATTGAGCTGCAATGGCAGAGAATGAGGTTTTCTCGAATCAATTCAAAGACCAACATGCTGCCATGAGAAGAAAGCAGATATACTTTGCTTGAAGATTGGTTCGAGAGAATCAAACAGTCGATCCACCAAATACAAATATCGATATATCTCATATAAAGTTTATGTAACTTTTCATGTTCATGATACTCTTTCCATCTAATCTCGAGGACAAACTTGCATTTGCATAACTCAGTAAAAGCTCATTTCCATGATAGATTAGACTAAACGATGAGCAAATCACTCATTTTCAACAGATTATACATTGCAAGAACTTTGATTCATGCAGCACAAACAACGACCTGAGGGTGATGATACAACCGACCGAATTATTCATATTGCATACCAGCGTGACATTGAGAACAAAGTTCCATTCTAACTTCAGGATAGTAAGAAAGCATGATAAGTAAGAAGAAAAAGCTTGTCAAGGTGACATACCAGCATCTTTGTACCGTTCCTCAACAACAGCTATCAACATATTGCGCAGGAGATCAAACTCCTTTGTCTCGATGCATGGCTGGCCACTAGGCCTGAAAACAATTAATTTTTAGTCAAATTATTATATCAAGCAACAGCTGCCAACAAACTGACAAGCAATATTATTAACTATTCACTAGATTTAAGTTGCCCACTCTATGATTAGATCACACCCATTGACCCAGCAACGGACTTACTCCGCTCAAAGGCACAGTGAGATGCAGATCAAGACAAGCAATAATGCTTACCTGTCAAGCTCTGTGAATAACAAGCCATCTGATGCAGGGGGTTGAGCTGACAATTTTCCAGACTCAATGACCCTCATCCCATCACTGTAAGCCAAGTACTTGTTAACTTGTATAGGCACCTGAAATATGCAGAGAATTAATCAAAAATCTGATGACTTGATTGAGGTTCAGAAAAATGTAGTCTCCATCGTCTGCAATGCAACATATTGAACATATGACTGAAGACCAAACCGACAAAGGGGTGAGATGAGAAGAAGACATTTATCTTTAACGCGGTCCAACAGATATAGTTTAAAAGCAGAAGCTGAATGCATCTGCCTTTACTCAGATTGTTTTCACAAGGCATTCACTTCCAAATCAAGATTTACCTTGCATCTCACTGCAATATTGATGGCATCAGAAGGACGAAGGTCGAAGCTGACACAATCTGTCGTATCACCCACCTGTGGTCACATCCAACTTTTTCGATGGTCAAATCCATCTTGTGTCACCAAACAGTGAACACCAGTATAACAAATACATGATTTACTAAAAATAAGAAAGAAATTTAATTCCCCTCAGAGCGTTTCTCCTAAAATCATGAGGATTATCTTATCCCAATTGCAATGGAAAGTGTGATGCGTTTTGACTGGTATGAAATGCAATCTGTAGTAGTTTTCACCTTTGCAAGATACAGCTGAGCAAAGTAAGCCTCATGGACTCTTTTAGTAACTCTGACAAGTTTCACCTGTGGAGATGTACGAATTACAACTCACGAAATCGTTGATGTCCAATAAAACAGTCAAGCAAATAATGGAGACATGAAAGTACCTCATATCCCATCTTGTCTACCATGTCTTTCACCACTTGATACAAAGTTGGTCTAGCCTAATACCACAAAAAGAGACCTTAAGCTCCCCAATCCACCAAGCATTACGAGAAAATATGATTGAGATGGGGAAGGGAGGACCAAACATACAATCTGAACATTGCGAACTGCAGCCAATAGCAACACACTCGGCATCTCCACTGCAATCAAAGGACATACATGATGTATATTGAACGGGAAAAATTGGCAGCACATAAATCATTCTTATCAAATGCAAAAGGATGTACTCACAAACAATTATGGGAAGGAGGAGACCCGTCCCATCCTCCATCTTCAGCACTATTGCAGGATGTGGAGCATAATCCGGTAAATGTCCTCCCTGAGGGTTATTATGGACACATTTCAAATGCCGACCATCCCTCATTTTTATCATGAAACCATCGGCTCCACTCTTCACCTCAACTAAGAGATACCACAGTCGTACAAATAAATGAGCCAAGTTCTTTGAACATAATAAGTTATGATATTGCAAGACACTGAATATTGCGTCACCATTTACTTCTTCTAGCAATTGCATTGATGAACAGCTATTGCCTACAGGCTCCCAGAGAACGATGAGCAGGGAATTAGCATACCTGCTTCAACAATGCTGGAGTTGACATAATCTTCATCATGTTCATTGAAATTTTCGGCCATACTTCCATTCCCATTTGATGATGAGCTGAAACTACATTGTGGTGCCTTGCACCTCCGAGCGATCAATCGCCTCATAATGTCAACATCAGTCCTATGCCTAAAGAATCCTTTGCATCCCCACAATTCACTCCTGAAGATTTTAGGCTTCGAGAAAGGGCCATTCAGCAATACTGTGTACACTCCAGCCTGTTTAGCACGGATCGGGCAAATAACTGGTCCTTGCAGAGACCCCATACTACCTTCTTCAGAAACTGGCCAAACAAAACTTTTATTGATTTTCAAAAGCTTACTATTAATATAAAGATAAAAAAATCAGCACCCATGCTAACAGCACCCACACTGGAGAAATTATCGTCACGAAGTTCCAAGAGGAAACATACTGGAGGAAATTATCATCCCAATAATGCGGATTCACAGGAGAAACAGATAATACTAAGACTGATAACGCAATGAAGGGACAGCTAACTCATGCAAACTACCCGATTTGGACAACTAGAGCACAAGGAAACAGATGGGAGCAGAAATTACACCGCCAGAACGAGAAAGTCTTCAAATTATAGCAGTTTTATCAGCAATTGTGAACCATGTAAAATTTCAGATTTTCTCGTATCTAACATCTGGAGCTTCAACTAATTCATAGATGCAATCAACAGGCGAGGAAATTCACCCGACTATCACCGTCATAATTCACAAGTGCTACAGTTTCCCAGTTACTCATACATGTCAACAGACACAATCAATCCGGTGATCGCAGAAGAGGAGCAGTAATACACCTCTGACTGGAACAGACCGCCGATCTCGAGTTCCCGCCCAGAATAACACACCGGCACTTCGCCGGGGGTCTGATCGGAGGACGGCGGGGCTAGGTGGCTGACGAACTGCGCAAGGGAAGCTGGGAGGAATCGGAATCGGAATCAGAATCGAGCAACGCAGGACGGATGATTGGAGAGGAGAACAGAGGAGGCGAGAGGATAAGAAAGATTCTTCTTTTCTTCTGACATTAGAGAGATGACAGGGAGCGGAAGATATACTAAAGAAATGAGAGCAGTGGGGCTTCTGAAACGGATGACTTCAGCAGGCGTAGATGGTTGCTACGTGTTAAATGACTTCTACGCCCCGCATTGACGCCTTAATAGCATTTCTGCCTAAATGACTTCGGCAATCGGTAGTTTGATTGTTTTATATAAAATTAATATGGAGAAATGTAGTAGAAAAAAATGTGTAAATAAGTGAGAAAATCATGGCCGACAGGGGAGCAGTCCACCTGTCTGCCGCTCCCAGGTTCAATATCAGAATGAGCATTTGTCCGTGAGTGGGAGCTTTATGATCCTCGAACCTATTAGGTTCGTCTGACCTACATGGTACAGGTGATTTACGGATTATTACATGTATCCTAAGGAGGAGGTGTCGCAACTACTACTAATAGGATCCGGAAGGCGCTCGGATATCTCAGTTATTAAAAAAAGGAAAATAATAATAAATTTACCATTATACTCTTATTTTTTAATATAATATATATTAACAATTAATTTTTATATGTTCACAGATAGTTTAAAAATCTAAAAAAAGGTTAAAACTCTCGAATATTTTCATATGTTAATATACGTAATAACGATAATTATTATAAATAATAATAATATCATCCTTATTTTATGGATAAATGACTTACATTTGGTTCTTCCTTGGGATAAATATATTTCGCATCTCTTAAGGAATTCTTACTATTTAATGAGAGTACAACTTATTAATAAAAAAATTTAAAATGGTGAATTTTAAATTATTTTTGTGAAACAATTTTAAAAGCGCATATCAAGATGTGCCTCTAATTTTGTACAGAGAATGCATGCTAAACTTATAATTTCTAAAAAAGAAAATGACATGCTCTACATGTAGTTTTTTGCTTAAAACTAAAAATAAATATTAAACGGTACCTTAAAATAAAAATTTTTTAAAACTACCGCTTTTTAAATATTCCTTCTAAAATTTAAGGTATTTTCACCCATTTCTCAATTTTTTTTTCTTGTGATAAATTTACGCTTCTCGTACATTTATGGTCTTTTTCTCGTACATATTTGTCAGATAACTCCTTTTTCGAGGATGAAAAAAGCACGGTGGACAGATGTGCAATATCCCGAGGTCTCAAGGGTATTACTGAACTTCGAGGGATTGGTGGGACGCGAATTGACCATGATGCCCTTTCCCAGGAAGAACGAGGACAAAACCTGCCGGCGGCCGAAATTTTCAAGGCGCCCAGATGTTCGCCACGTGGGCTCTCATTCTCGCCGGTGCTTTGGATAAGGCCCCCCAAAATATCAACACAGCTTTCCCTGTTTCGTTTCTGAAGGTATGCCGGGCTTAGCGGCTAGCTCGAGAGGTTATACATATTTTCCTTTTGGATTATTTATTTATTTATTATACAAGAAAATTAAAAATTAAATAAAGATAATTCAGTTAAATATATTTGTTTTATTTCATATATTTTATATATTTTGATATATTAACTGGGTGCCTCTTTTTATTTTTTTTTTGGTTTTCTGGATTTTCCTCATCATTTTGAGGACTAGACCTGATAATTTTTAACACGATACGATAACTCGACACAACACGACATGATACGAAGTTAGGCAGGTTCAAGTTGACGCTAAACGGGTTTTGTGTCTAAAGGAGTTTACCAATATAACCCTTTACATAAACGGGTTAAATCGGGTTGAACTCATGTAACCCGATATGACATTATTAAACCCGTTTAATTATATGTCTAGGTCAAATCCATTAACTCATTTAAATATATTAAGTTATAATTGTAATTATATCATACATATTTATTTATATGAGTTAAACGTGTCATATCGTGTCAACCTAATTTTAAACGAGTCATGTTCATGTTTGATATTTCTAACCCGTTTATTAAATAGGTCGTATACGGGTTGAGATATTTTGACACGCACCCATTTAGACACGACAAGACACGTGTTGCTTGGTTTAGTGAGGAAAAAGATAGTTGTTAGTTTCACTTTTAAAATTTTAAAAATACTCTTGATAAATAACTCAATAACAATAATAAATATATAAAAAGTAAAATCACTTTTAAAATCATAATCACTACGGTCAACTCTCTAATTTTATATTTTTTATGCATGATAATTAAAATATAAAAATATAAAATAAAAAGTATTATTTAATAATCGACCACACACTTAACAATTTCATGCGCAGTAAGAGCATGCGTCCAGTTATAATCTTAAGAGTTGGGTTCAAAATCTTCGGACAAACTAGGCTCGTAATTGCTCCCTAGTGAATCAGTTAGACTTCTAAATGCTGGTGGTATAGGCCTAGAGAAAGAAAACGAGGCTCGTAATTTGATTAGATCACAGCCACGGAGACACGAGTTCTAGATTATCCGCGTAAACCAAGCTGTTAGCACGTCATTATTTAATTTGATGCCATATGGTTAATTTATTGCCACGCGGTCAGTTTGTTTCCGCCTCTTAACATAACCGCTCGATAGTATTTAAATGACGTTAACAAATAAAATTTAATTATTTTTATATTTATTTATTATTTTAAGGATTTTATATAAAATTTTAAGAATAATTAAATTTCACCAATCAGTGTTATTGTATAAATACCGTCATGTAATGACTCTATTACATAAAATGCTTGTTAGTTGTTGCTCAGCTTGGTCTTAATTTAAGTTATAAAAATTGAAGTGGCGTGGCATCTCAATCCGCTCTATTTCTAGGAAATCACAAAATTAATAAAATATCTAAACTGTAGAAATAGACCTCTTAGTGACAATTTAAAACGTGGGGTCAATTTTTTTAAAATTTTAAAGTGATGTTTTCAATCATAAATATCTCTTCGTTACACATGTTAAGTTCATTCTGTCATATGTTGCTGATGTGTTACCGACGACGTTAAATTATTATTTTTCATTAATTTATCTGACGTAGCAGTAATATATTTATTTTGACATTTTTTTATCCTGTTTATTTTAGCAAGCTCTTTTTACCCGGTTCGACCAACAGTGAATAAGGATTTTTCGAGTTGGGATTGCGATCTTTATTTTATTTTTAAATCAATTAGATCGATTTTCATCTAACTGAGTAGTTGGGTCGGGACACGAATTTCTAGTGTTGATTTTTTTTAAATCTTAAAAATCACTCAAAATTTATTTATGATCCCATAAAAGATCCTTTTACATGTGCCATGTCATATATTTAACACAAAAAAGCCAACACATATGCCATGTCATCAAACTAACTGCAAAATTAGAAGAATTAAAGGCATTAGTGACATGTAAAGTGACAATCTAATAGTAATTAACAAAATAAACTTTACGTGTCTAACTGAACAAATATTTAAGACTGAAACGACCATTTTAAAATTTGAAGGACTAATTCATGAGAAATAACAAGTTTTAGGATGAAAACAAATTTATTTTCTTGAAAAATGAGGGATTTTTAAAATATTAGTAGACCAAATAGGAAAGTAAAATATCCCAAAAGAATCACAATCAGTGGGAAGATTTTATCCAATGATCACGAACCATTTGACAAACTAGACATGGAACAGCATTATGTTGGAAAATAAATAAATATGAAATATGGAAACGGATTTAGATTATTAAATTTTTTTATTTATACCTTATTATAATTTAATTTATTTAAAATTCTTTAACTTATAGTAGTAAGTAAAGTGTTTTTATTAGTATATGGTGCTAAATATACCTTTTCAATATTATAATTTCAAATTATTCATTTAAAAAATTTGTCAAATTTTTGTTGCTAAATTTGTAGATATGGAGTGAGATGAGAGACTCTAACAAGTTAACAGAAGATTTTTACTATTAAGATCGTAGATATAATGTGAGAAAAAAATGGCTGAAATACTAGTTTATGCTTAATTTGGAAATAGAATGCATGCCATTAATATGTAAATTAGATCGACCAACCCAAGGTTAATTTGGTGGTTCTCTCACCAGACCCCCAAATGGATGATCCTAGGATCGATCCCCAAATTAGGATGATCGACAGAAATTTTTCCAGAGACCCCGGTCCGACGACAGATTAGTCTTGGGATGTGCTTCGGCTGATCCGGGGATATTGCATGGTTTAAACAAAAAAAATGTAAATTAGATTGAGGTTAATAGTAAATGAGAAAGACAACGGACTTTCCAAAGTTTGCATATAATAGTATAGATATAGATTTAATTTTTTTTTTCTGGGTTCATGATTTGACAAATATTAATTTGGCTAATAAAAATAAATTAGAATTAATACATAAAATTATTCTTAAAATCATAAGCATACCTTAAAATAATCTTGTACTTTTTTGTCGCTATTTACCAGTCTTCCTCGTTTTCTTTTTAAAATTTTTGTGCATTATTTTTCTTATTAACAGTAATAACTTAATAATAGTAAATTATGACTCAAAAAAACTATAAAATGTTATCTTAAGAATAAAGGCTGATAGAAAATCACAATTTTGGTAGTAATTTACGAATGAAATGAGGTTAAAAATGTAAAACTAGCATTCGTCGCATTAATTTATCCAGCGAAGCACTAGAAACTGTTGGTGAACTTTTAGCCCATTGGGCCCGGCCCATGGGCCTTTTCAGCTAGGCAAAGCTGGCCCATCAGGCTAGCCCATGTCATATGTCATGTAGGCCCATTTTCAGAAAGCTAGGGCAATTCAATTGAACAACAAGGAGGAAGGCCCAATCACCAAGCTCATCCAATGGCAATGAGTTCAATTTTTTTTAATGACAAAAAGGAGGGAAATAGTAGCAGCGACCAAATCGCTCCACTATATAATATTTGGGCTTTCGTTTTTAACGGCGAACATATCAAACGAAGCGAACAACTAATATTGGTTCTGTCAACGTAATATCACTAAAGCTCAGTATCGTTCAAGAGGCCTGTATCTGCTAAGGCATAGGTCCAAATAGCCCCTTCTAATATGTGATCTCAACTTCACCAAATTGCATGATAGTGAGTTTTGGATCATTAAATTATAACCCATGTGGTATCAGATCCATATGAGTTGATGAAGAAGGTTTGATGCCAATTCTTATTAGAAAAAAAAAAAAACTTCATATTCAAGTATTATAAATAAAAAAATTTTGTGATTAGGTGGATTTACCTCTTGGCAGTCCATCGGACTTGAATATGATTCGTTTGTATCCACTGGAGTCCTAAGTCCTGGATAGTTTGAAATGGAAGGGGAAATGGGAAATTTGTTCATACTTTGAAATTTCATAGATCATAGTTGTATCATGCAAACAAATCTTTGTACGAATTCGTATGGACCAAATAGATCTTTCAGTTGGACATGTGAATAACATATGTTGCCTCCGACCCAACAAGAGCAACTGCGATTGTCGCGTTAAGTAGCTGATCGGCTGACAAGCCCGCTGACGTATGAGCCAATATAGTGATATCGAGCGTTCAAAAGCCTGACACTCGATAGTGAGGACGGCATGTGACGGCTTGAGACAGTTGAGCATATAATATCCAATAAGCTCAATAATAAGGAGATAGTACAAGATTATGATGAGTTCACGGCCGTTCTTGTTACCGTAAATAGATCGGGATCGGGAACGGGATTGAGAACACCTAACACGACATAATGGATGGCCTAGGTAAGGACACTAAGCTACCCTTGGAAAGGGCAAGTTAAATATGGGCGGCCCGCTGCAATTGGCAAAGTCGATGTGAGACATGCAAGGCAAGGGCACGAGACACAGCCCTTGCCTTCTTAGCTCTCCCTTCGGCTCCGCCTCTGCCGATCCATCAAGATCATCTTCTCTTAAACCCTACTCATAAAAAATTAAAAACAAATCCATTGATTTCAGAAATCCTTATTAATGGGCAAAATTTTTATTACTATCAAGAATATATCACTGTGGATGCTCTTACTCCTTTTGATTTTTCTCCTGTCCGAACGCGTGGGAATCTTATGTAAGGTAGACTGAGCACCTGCGATCAAACGTAGGGTCTTCTGATCAGAATATTGCAGCAAAAGAATCACGAAACCCGAATCGAACCGACAATAGGCCGGTTGCGAAAAGAGGGATGTTGATTCTGGCACTGTTTTCCGTCTAATGACCGCAACCGGATGGAACCGGTTTTCGTGTTCACGATTAATTTGCTCGTCCAAGGAGATCATGCCGTGGTAGGAAAACCCTGGAAAAGAAATGAAGGAAAACAATGAGGGTATGGAACCGTACCTCGACCTGCTCTTGGAGGAACTTAATGTAGCATATTGCTTCCGTGAGCACAGACGCGGTGTCCGTCTGCAAACAATTTCCCCAAGAAAATGTCACTTCCTATAACTTGATGGTAAACCCGTGTTACACATGACATATCTTATGTTAATCGAATCAATCAAAGCGAAATCGGGTCGATAAAACCATATATAAAAATTTCTCGATTTTCTCCGATCGCAAAATATTAATCGATCCATCGCTCAATCACCTTCCCGTAAGGAGCTACCAACTGCTGCAGTGCTGCAATCCTCTCTCCCAATTTCTCCTTCCTCACCTGCAAATAATTGTCAAATTATTACGAATATTTTGCGATCGATTGTGATGTCATCAACCCGTAAAAATCCTAAAAGAAACCTTCAGTGGAGGGCAAGAAGCCAATGGGCTCGATCGAGACTTCTTGAACTCGAGACTTGGCGACCTCAGCTCCATCGATCTGCTCGGTCTCTTCCCCTCCCTCGAGCCATTCCCGGAGGGTTGCGATCTCTTTGAAGTGCACAAATGTTCAGGTCAGATATACATTAGCTATTAATGAGAGAAAAAGTAAAAGAAAAGTGGAGACTTTAGTAGGAAATCAAGGAAAATAAATGGGGCCATTTCTGTCTAAGAAAAAATTCTACAGACTGCTGAGTAGGTGAAGAAAATGATTACGAGTTATTGGATTATTTTCTTTAGTTTAAATCGCCAATTGCGAGTCGTTAGATTGAGCTGCTGAATGATATAGTGACTGAATTGCAGAAGTTTTTTTTAAAGGAAATACGGTCTTACCGTTCAAAAGAGATATGAAAATTATTAATTATTAATAAATTATGATCACCGACTAGATTCGATATATATTTTCTTCATGTAATACCTCAAATTAGAGCTTTGTGAATGAAAAAAAAAGGAAGACTTTTATCTTTCATGGGCCGGTCAAGCTCAAACCTAAATTAATCGGGTTCGTTGAATTTCTGGACACGGTGCACAGTGAAAAAAGAAAAAGAGGAGAGAAATGCTAATCAGGACATACTGTATTATGAGAGCTCAAAGGAGACTTTGATGCTGGTAAATCTTGCTTCATGTAATGACCCCCAAGACCAAAGCCATTCCAGCTCAACAGCGGAGCTCCGCTCAATAAGTCGATGATCGGAGAGTTCAGATTCGACCAGGAGCTCGGGCCGGTCGCTGTCCATGGCGTCCGGGTCAACCCGGAGTTCCTGCTGGGATGAATTGTCTGCGTGCATTTATCTGAGGGACTACGATGAGCAGTGTAGTAGTGTCGTAGACCATCAGAAGAGTAAGGCAGCGATGTCTCGATGGTGTCTCTGCCGTGGCTCGCCGGCCGAAGCAGTGAATCCTCGGCTACGTAACTATCGATCGGCGCGGTGTTGATGGGGAAATCGAAGGATTCGGATGACTTAGAGGGCTGGCCGTTGAAGCACGAGCTGCTTCCGACATCATCGATGTTCATCATCATGCAGCTGCTCTGAGGAGGAGAATCAGGAGTAGGGCGGGTGCAGTACTGCATGATTGATTTGCTTGGGAGTTAATTGCTATCTGCCCGTGCGCATACATACATATATATATATATATATGTATAGTTTCTTTTTACCGTTAAAAAAGGAGATCAGTAAACCCGTAACAACACAGGGAAAAGAGAAGAATAAATGAGCAGTGGAGTCCGAAGGCGAGAACAAAAACCCGGAAATCTCGATCTCGGGTTGGGATCGATGTCACTGTGAAACATGAACAGTGATTAGAATAAGACACGATTTATGACTAAGGTAATTACTTTTATAGGGATTTTACATTCTAATTTGCTATTTTAATTTGATTTAATTGTAAGATATTCAAATCAAATTATCCATATTTCTCTTGGGCTATTCAAACATGTCAAAATTTTGTTCGATTATCGTTAGTACTATATTGGATTGTTCAGAAAATGTATAATGGTCGTAAAATTTGACAAGTCTCCAGTAAAAAAATTATAAAGATGACTTTTTTCTAATAATTATAAAAATGTCAGAATTATATATCTCATATCAGGGATATGCATGGGTAACGTGCAGAACTAGAAATGGTAGAAATCTACCCAATTAGGTAGATTCTTCGTAAATTCTAATGAAATTCCAGTTGGTTCAGATCGTAATATGAGAAACCGGCTCCAACCACAGGGTACCCAAAAAAGGTATATAAAGAAGAACTTGTTCGTGTAATTGGCTTTGGCAGCCTGTAACTTTCTCGTCCGAACTTTAATTCTCATGTTATTGCTTACTTATACCATTCTTTTTTAACTCAATAAATTTTTATTTGACATTGTAATTATGCATGTTCAATAAATTTATCACACTCAAACTAAATTAAAATGATAAAAATCTACCGTAAACTCGATTATTTTGTTATAATTAAACATACAAAAGATGTTAAAATAATTATATATTCATAAAGTTATCGTGATGAGAAGAACAAGAGAGGTGGATTCAAAATGGTACTCAAAATCAATTGCATAGTTCAAATTTAAGATAAGGCCCGATTCTGAAATTTAATAGAGTAATATTCTAATCCAAAATCTTGAAAATGGTCCTGCACAGACAATCTCCGAGTACAATGAGAATGTATGGTGTTAAAGACCTTAATCCCATGTCAGGATTTTGAACAGAGAAAATATACCTTAATCCCATGTCAGGATTTTAAATGGAGAAAACGACACCGAAAGTTCTATATATTTGTTGATTCTTTCGGTGTCGTTTCTTACAAGTGTGTCCTAAATATTTTAAAAAGTTAAATAAAGTCTTATATATTGTTCGCGTTATACCATCGAGTCATTTGCATCACCGGTTATTACTTTAAGCTGACGTGTATCGGCGCTACATTAGCTTAAAGTAACGGTAGGTGACGGAAAAGACTTGATGTTGTAATCGCGGACAATATATATGACTTAATTTAAGACTTTAAAATATTTAGAATTTACTTGCAAGAATCGAAAAATATACAAGACTCTCAATATCTTTATCCCATTTTAAATATTCCAAAGATTTTTATTGTGTTTGAGGTCGTGGGGTTAAATCCTCTATTATTTCTCCCGTGGGTAATGAGGACTTTACTCTAATTTTGCTACCATGTGAAATATAAGTTGGAATAATGTACTCGGAATCGATCTCCTCTAACTTTATAATTGATATGAGAGGTACAGTGGGTTAATGATATAGATGTCTCAAAAATGTCTTCAGGTTTGTGACGGGATGGGTTAGTAGTCTTTAATGTGTATCCACCACTAGGTAGTAGCCTTTAACGCTTTGTTTGGATGACAGATTCGGAGGGATTGGGAGGGATGATATAAACTCTTATTTGAGTAAATTATTATGAGGAATTGGGAGGGATTCGGAAGGGCAATATAATCACTTATTTTAGTAAATTATTATGAGGAATTCGTAGGGATTCGCAATCCCTCCAAGTCCCTCCAAATCTCTCTCTCTTTTTTTTTTAATTCGAAGGAATTTGGAGGGATAACAAATTTTTAGACAAAAATATCCATCATAACTTCTTAAAAGAAACTTTGGTTACGTCATAATTCTGCATCATATAATTACACCACGTCCATCTTCTCTTACTCGACCACTATCAGGTCGTAACCACCGAGCCTTCCAAGACTATCATGAAATCATAACTTTGTTCGAATTTCAAGATCAGTATGAAACCATTATATCTCTTTTATATCTTTCTCATGTTCGATTGGTCTTCCAAATTAAAAGGTAAAATGGTCAAATTAACTTTTTTATCCCTCCAAATCACTCCTCTAATAATAATAATATTCAAACGAATAATTTGGAAGAATAGGTTACCATTCAAATCCCTCACCTCCCCTCTCCTCCAAATCCCTCCAAATCCGTCCCCTCCAAATCCCTCAATCTAAACAAAGTGTAAACTATCTTCTTGATTCCTGCAACACAAGAGAGAGTCAAATCGAAGTTGACTGTCTGATTTAGTCCTATAACATTTAAGTTAGTAAGTGCACAAAAAATAACACAAAGAAATAGAGCGTAAATTTTTCCAAAAGTGCAAGAAGTCGGAAGTTAATCTCTATTTATAAGGAAACATGTGAAATAATCGAGTGTCTCTGGCCAATGAAAAGGTGTTATGTTATGCCTGATCATAATAAGAAAGATTATTTCAAAAATAGTTAGTTAGAAGTGCAAAGACCATTTTACCCTTATAATTATTTTATTCTTTATCAATAATAAATTTATAACCGAATTTGAATTTTACATGAGAAATCCTCAAATTATATCAAAATGAACACAATCTCAACTCATTTGGCAATAATTGAACTTCTTTACGGTCAAAGTTTGACCAGTTGACAGAAATCTCGATTGCAAGGCTTTGGAGATTATTATGACAAAAGTGTACGTGGAAAACTCTCCCTGTTTTTACTTTAAATTTTTGGATTACTTTTAAAAGGAGAGACTGGTAGTCACGGTCGAGCCACTCCCTCTCATGTCATGTTCGGACTTTCGTGTTCAATTGCGAATATATCAAACGAATTAGGTAACCAGCCCTCAACACTGACATTGTTAATATAACATACTAACAGAGGTTTAATACAACTTAAGAAATCGATGTCCGCCAACCCTCAGATCTGAATAAATGACCTTTTCCTCCTTTTATCGTCTTCCCGCACACAATAAAGGACCAATTTTGCCCCCTTGATGGCCTTTTTCTCCTTTGCATTCAAAAAGCCTTTTTCTTCATGTTTTCTTTCTTGGCCAAAAGCTGTTCTTTCGTCATGAATCAAATCAAAAAATAAAAGGTGAGGGGAAAAAAAAGAACAATAGCTTTAGTTTCATGCCTTTTTTTGTGCATCATAGGTCCATTGTCTAAAAAAAAAAAGGAGAAAAGGAAGTACAGGATGTAGGAATAGTTCCATCGAAAGAAACAAGTCTTTTGTTGAACTACTCATTAAAAAAAAAAAGATGAGCAAGCTTTCTATATAACGGTGTCATCACGTGACACTACTTATAAAGTAACATTAATCAATGAATTTTTATTTATTTTAAAGATTTTTTTTATAAAACCCTAAAAATAAAAAGGCAGTCCTAAAAATAATTGAATTTTATCGATTGTTATTGCTACGTAATCACAATCACGTGATGGAGAGAATCTTCTTTATAAGGAGTATATCACATGACAGTGCTTGCATGGTGTTACGAACCAATATGGTTCAGACTATTTAAGATTTTTTAATAAAACTCTAAAAATAAGAAAATAACTCTCAAAATAAGTAAATTGATATTAAGAAATTTTGTCGATTCTGATTGACCTTTATTCGAGTTGTGTCAGGCCCATTATGAGTAAAAATCTCCCGACCATTAGAAGAATGTGCGCTATTTCGGTGTAGGAACCTGCTTTTTCCTTCAGTGAATTTTGAATTTTTCCAATCACCAAACTCAAACATAAAAATTAATTAAAATAAGAGGTGATGAATTATTTAACTAAAAGATCCCCACTTCTTTTAAATTGTGATGATTAAATATTGCTTTCTTTATCGTTATAAGGATATGGATTCATGTAAAATTTCTAAGGGCACCTGCTGTTCTTTGATAATTATTTGTTTTTTTAAAGATAATTGTTTTTTTTTCAAAAGCTTGTTCTACGATTAATTTCCTTGATCGTTATTGATGCATGACACGAGTACACATCACCACTTTGGGAGAAACTTAAGAGCATTCAAATCAAATGGTTGACCATCTAATCTCTTAATTAACTTTTGATACTTGAGCTTTATTATGGAAGGATTCATGACCGATAGAGTTTTATTTTTTAATAAATTAATTTGAGATCATGATTGTGATTCTTAAAAAGAGGTGAAAATCTTGGATCCGAGAATCAAAGGCAAATGCGCTCGCAATAATCACTGCCGATTTACGATTAAGATTATGAGTTTCATTATTACTCGTAGGACATTCTTTGCTCAATCGCTCATTAGACCATTAACTCAACAAACTCTCTAGTTGAACGGATGTATCACGTGGTGATACTGACGTGGTGCATTTATCCAATTAGAATTTGATATATAATCAATACCAAAACAATTATCAAATCTTAAATATCCTAAAAACCCTAATAAATTATGAACATTAATTGCATGAATATATATACCATATCAGTATTATCACGTGATGATATATCCAATACAGCTGAGTCGTTCTTCAGTAACTCAACCATTTATCCTTATTTTCTCCATTTATAAACAAGGTCATGACATATAAGGCGACAGGAGGAAGTATAGAATATATTGGCAGAAGGAGAGTTACCAAAGAGAACTGTCTGTAGTTCTGTATCAAAAACGATGTTAATGATGACGTCGGTCTCCTTTTCTCACATCCATCTGTTCAAAGACCATGAAGATTCACAACCTCTCCATAGTTCTATATTGGTTTTATAGACAAACCCTTAATTTCATATCGAAAACAGTGTTAGTGACGCTGATCTCCTTTTCTCATATCCATCCGTTCAAAGACTATGAAGATTCACAACCTATTTATCTTATTTCTAAGTCGGCTTTATAGACGAAACCTTAATCATTTCCATATCAAGAACAACGTTAATGGTTCTGATCTCCTTGTTCGGTATCTATCTGTTTAAAGACCATGAAGATTCATAATCTACCCTTAGTTCTAGATCAAGAACAATGCTAATGAATTGATCCCCTTTTCCCATATCCATCCGTTTAAAGACCATGACGATTCACAACCTGTCAATAGTTCTAAGTCAGTTTTGCACAAAATTTGTAATAGACAAATAATCCTAGCCCTAGCTAGGGAGTGCTACTCATCAAAAAATATCTCCTAGGTGAGTTAAGGATCCATTTACAACACTTAAACAATACCGTATCCTGATCATAATTTGTTTACAGCACCGTGACACGCTACGAGTGAGTACCATGGTGGCCATATATAGCGCCATGGCGCCGTGACCGAATCACGGCCAAGGCATAGTACTACCAAGATTTTATCAAAGTTTCCGTGCGTTTATACATCTGGTCAAATAAGCAAAATCTGAATATCGGTCATGTTCCCCAAGTTGATTGCCCAGAAAGGAAGCCCTCACTTTAGCCACTCGACAGCTTTTCTCATCCTGATTGACAGGCAAAGATAAAGGAGATTCTAAAGGCACCACCCCTCCATGGGATTACATGCCTTTAAAATCCATCAGTCACATATCGTAACTGGACAAAATAGTAATCAAACTGAATTATTGTCTTTTCCCCCACGCTTCATGATCATGGCACGTGAATGTCCAATTTCATACTACCCAATATATACAAGTCAAATAGACCTGACCAATCCATGTTTGAGCCCGTTGTCCCACTAAGGTTAGTACTTTTCCAATCATAAGTTGTTTCCATGAGCAGAATCCAAGACCAAGATCTTGTTTAAGAGTAACCGGTGATGAACCACACCTAATTAAATGGATTATGTTACTTAAAGCTATTCTGGGTTGCCTATGTTTATTTAGGAATGATTCCATTGAAGTGTTTTGAATTTAGCTAATTGTAAGGGGTTCTTGTGCTTGCAAGCAGCTAGGATTGCGTCCATGTCCACACACATATGAGCTTAACAAAACAATGCTGAAACGAGAAAATGGTTCAGTACAGTGGCACAGCTCATGACCCACAAACAAGAGATTTCATATTCGGTTCTCACTGATGGGACTCTCCATATTCTTTTGTTTCCTATTTCTGCTTCAGATGACCACAAGCAAACTATATATGTGGGGCTCAGTCTCAACAACACCGGGGGATCGACCGGGGCAACATATAGGCGCATGTTGGGGCAAATTCCCCACGTCCTTAAAGTTCTAGCGGCAACAATATGATAATGTTTCATTGATAATGTTTCAATGAGCTCCTTCGTTAAATAAGTTCGATAAGAATCTTCTTTTATGGCCTAATAATGTAGTGTTGTTCATTTCAAATGCCCATTGAATTCAAATGCCCCAAAAAGGGCAAAAGAGAAGCCCTAGAAATAAGGCCTAACTCAAAGCAGGGGTTGATCTTAAAGAGATGTTTGCCCGAAGAAGACACAGCATCATAGAGCAAAGAATATATTCTTTCCCAAAGCTCCAAAGGGATGAAATGAGAAAAACCTCTTCCACATTGCACAGTGCTCATGTTCTTCTCTTTGCTTTTCATCCCCTCTCAAATATTATTTTATGATAAAGGTGGGTTATTTTGCCCGAGCCCATGAATGGTCCCATGGAGTAGTGAATCCATGTAAGTTTATGTGTAAGGTACACGTGCATATGGTCTTACCAAGGAGAAAGTGTATATAACAAGTATATCACGTGATAGCGTTTACCTGATATAATAAGACAATAAGATAAATTATTTCGACAATTTTTTATTTTTAGTATTTTATGAAAAAAATTAAAATACCTAAATTTTATAGACTTGTTGACACTATTTAAGTACGGTAATATGATATGCCCGTCGCACAGAAGACTTTGTACTCAGTAAGGACATCCACTCCCAAAATTAATATCATGATATCTAAACTCTTATTCATGTCCATTTGGTATGTAATATGTACTATGGGTAAGAGTCAATTCAAACTCAATGCTTACATATGCTCAACACGAAATTGACAATTATATATTTGATTGTAAAGATATATATATATATATATATATATGTGTGTGTAAATGGACGGGTTAGGTCGTTCTTGTTTGAGGAAGTGGTCGGGGTTTGACTTTTCTAGACCGATTTTTAGCCTAAAAAATCATCCTGAAAATCATTTAGAAAAATGAAAAAAATCCAATATCGGTGTGATTTTTTTTTGGACAAATTTTTCGGACCCTTAATCTTTACTAGAACAACTTTTCACAATTTATCTAACACTACACTACCACAACTGAGCTCTTCATCAAAAAGCAATAAGAAGACAAACAAAATTGAGGACCATAGCTTGTTCATGTAAAAAGAATAACAGAAAAAAAAAAAAAACAAATAGCAAGGTGTCAGAGAGAGAGTAAAGTTACTGAGAGTATGAGTGCTAGTTAGAAGGTTAGATCAGAAACAAAAATAAATTAAAAAATATAGAATTATAAATTTAGCCCGTTCCAGGTCGGTCGATCTTTTCGGATCAGGGCCTGACTTTCGCAGAGTCAGTTTTCCTCCCATAAAAACCATCCGAATCTAAGAAAGATAGTCTAGTATAGTTGGTACAGCTCTCGTCCAGTGACCTAGAGGTCCTAGATTCGATCTTACCTGTGGGATTTCCCGTGCCCTTTTACCCCCTTCATTCTACCATTTCTAGACCAATGCACCTCCCATGTACACTGAAAAAAAAAATAAAAAAAAACCATCACGAATCTAATATTGAGCCCTAGAAATTTGGCTTTTTTCTGGTCAGTCCAAGTCGATTTCTTTGATTTTTCTGGTGCTGGGTCTCCGCTTACACCCCTGCATATATACATATATATTTATTTATTTTTAAAAACATTTTGTATGGTTTTTAACGAAGTGATAATTTTTCTATGATATTAGGAGCAGGAAGAAGAAGAACAGATTTAGACAGTAGAAGTAGAACAAAAGTTATGGGTTATTTCTGTAGGTGGGTTGTTGTTTTGAAAAGGATTTTCCTATCAGTCCTCTTTTAATTCTTAAATAATAATTCAAATTTTAAAGTTTAAAAGATACATTTTAAAAAAAATAAAATAAAATTTAGAAGAATAAAAAATATATTTCTCTTAATCTGGTGTAATTATTTTCGAGCATTCAATTTATGCCAGCCATCAATCCTTGTAAGAATGAAAGTATTAGTTTTATGCACTTATAACTGATCATACGGACAATCCACATCTGACTCGTCTCCTGATATCTCTACCGTTACGTGACTCCTTTAATTAGAGCCATGATCGATTCACCGAGATCGATTCCCACTGGCAGCTCCGAGGACGATTGCCACGCTAGACCTTACTCGATAAAGTCTATAAACACCCGAACCCTTCAGGGCTTGTTTGGATTGATGGTTATGAAGGTCTGTGGAGGTTGAGAGTTATGGAGGTTTTTGGAGGTGGAGGTTATAACCCTTCGTAAACATCCACAACCCTCCGGAATAGCCAAACAAGAGTTGAACTTGCACCTCTGTAAACATCCATAAACCTCCTATTACCCAAACAAGGGTTGTATTTGCACCTTCGTAACCCTCCTCTCCAAACAAGCCTAGGGTAATGTCAATCATTTTTCCCTCTCTGTTACTCTCTTTCTACTCTCTTACGATCTCTTCTCTGACTTAAGTATCGGATGGTCAATTCAGACTACCACACCCTAATTCGACCCTAGCTCTCCCAATTGTAAATTTTCCGATTCATATGATCCTAACTTAAAGAAACCTAAATTAGTTCTACAATATATATTTAAATTGTATTATTTTTAAACTTTTCCCACATTTCCAACTTCATTCTTCTTTTTTTTTTTTTCCCTCATTTCTTTCCTGCACTCTGAACCTTTCTAAATGACTTTAACAAATGAGCATGTCTATTTGTCAAGTAAATCCACTAATAATAATTATGATTTGTTATATCAATTTGTTTAGTATGCAATATTATAATTGATATTTATTCATTATTTTTTGATTTTCAAGTTCCTCCTCCTAAATAATTTACAAGAAAAAGGGAATCTGCCATTTTTTATTTTGTGAATAAGTTAAATTATAATATTTTGATTTATGAAATTCATATTTTTTATTTTATTTTACGGCAATATATTTTTGGCGTTTGACATTTTGGAGTGGAGTTAATGATGGAGCGCGCTTTTAATGGGCGGGCTGGACTCGTTCGATGGGCTTGCTGATAGTTAATGGGCAGTTTTCTAAATGATAATTAAATAAAATAAAAGGTAAAAAATAAAATTGACTTCTTGAACTAAATTCACAATAATTTTTTTAACGGTCCGGTTCGTTCATTTCAATTCAAACCGAACCAGTAGTGTTTAGCTGATTACATTATATTTATTTTTATAAAAATTGAATAGCCGGTTAATCAAGATGTAAGAATGGGTTTTATATGATTAGGATATTGAAGTAAGATGAATACCCTTCAAACTCGATATTCTAAATCAAACTAAACCGGATATCTTATTTGATCATATTTGAGATGATTTCTCGAACCAAACCAGGCCATGAATATCCGTAATACTGATGGATTGGAGTGGTTTTAGCTAGGGGCATGCACGGTTCGGTTCGGTTCAAAAAACCGTTTTGAACCAAACTAAACCACATTTCCTATTAGATTCGGTTCGGGTCCGACTGTACAGGGGTCAACCGTAACCATTTGAAGAAGAAAAAACCGAATTATTTAAAAGCGGTTGGAATGATTCGGTTAATCGGTTTTTATATAAATAAATAAAATTTACAATGCATAACACAATTGTTTTAGTTCGAAATTAATCTAACTGAACTATAAAAATTTAAGTAAAATATATATTTTAGTTTAAAATTATATATTTAAATTTTATTTTTTGTTTTATTTAATTAACAATTAGAAAATGGTTAGGTTTGGTTAACCTCAATTAACCGAACCAACGACATTAGGTAATTAACCGAACCTCTTCTCAGAAAAAAATCAAACTATTAGCAAACTGATCTGAATGATTTGATTATTTTTGTTCGCTTCGGTTCAGCTTTTTAATTTTTTTGCTTAGCCCTAGTTTTAGCGAGTAGCTTTTGCAACCAAACCTTTTTTTTTTTGGTCGCCAGCCACGGTATCCAAGCAGGCCCCACCAGCGGTGAGATGGCATCTTTCAGCCAACCATACTTGACTAATCCGTTGGTCGCCCCGGATCGCACGCCTGGCAATGGCGGGTGAGGCTCCCAAGAGGGTGTCTGCGTACGTGAGGTCTCGAACTCGAGACCTCCTTAAGCGGCACCGAGCTGCTTACCACTCGGCCCAACCTCCCTTGGTATTTTTGCAACCAAACCTAGCACCTGGGAAATGCGTAGGTATATTTAATAATTTTTGGACCACATAAACATCTATTACTGCTTTAAGTAAATTCACCACACATTTAGTATCACTTTTTCCATTCCAATTTTACCCATTGTGCAAAAAATTGAAATCTTTCAGACCCTTGGATTGAAATGAAATGGGGACAAGATTGAAAATTCCTCATGCATAATTGCCCACTTCGCGCCCCTTTTTTTTTTTCTCATATTACAACTCCCATCTCCTTTCTTGCCACATTCGTTTTTCTTTCTCATAATTTTTTAAATCTCACATCTTGTTTCTCAATATTTTATCAATGATCCTTACATAAATTATTAATTCCAATTTCATTTCTACAATCTACTTTTGTAACTATTTATTTAAAAGTTTATAATCAAAAAATTAATTATATATAATTGCTAGAGATGTTTCTATTAATTTTTATTGGGATAACACACAGTGTGTAGCACGGGCAAGCGTCCAGTATTTAATAGTTTGAGGGGAGCTTTTTCTTTTTGGGTTAATAACTTAATTACACCTATACTTTGACCAAAATCTCACTTTTAATATGAACTTTTTCGCGTAACCAAGAAAAATAAGAACTATGATTTTTTTTTCCTTTTAGCACGCCGTCAGTTTTTCCATCAAATCTAACGGAATTGTCCTACAGGACACGTTAATTACGTTTTCATGGCAAAGGGTGACAATATGGCCATGCCACGTCAAAGGCGCTAAAAAAATGTCGAGGTTATCGTTAAATACTCTTCATTAATTTAAAGTTATCAATGATAATTTTATAATTTTATATTTTTCTTTCCCTAATGTCCGTGCAACTTTCCAGAACCTATATTATACCACAAGTTTCAAATACCCAGATGGAACATATTCTTCGGTTAAAAAATAAATTTTAAACATTAAAATCGACTAAATCGAGTAATTAACATGCGTTTAAATTAATGAAAAATAGTAAGGGGTAAACTCGACATTTTCTTAACTGGCTTTGACGCAGCATTGTCACATTAGTCATCCTTTGTCATGAAATCGCAATTCACGTGCCATGTAGGACAGTCCCATTAGTTTTGACGGAAAAACAGATGGCGCGCTAAATGAAACAAACATCTCATAATTTATGCTTTCCTAGATCACGTGAAAAAATTCCGGCTAAAAGTGAGAATTAAGTCGAAGTGCATGTGCAATTAAATT